>JAODLD010000008.1:16043069-16056755 GCA_026781065.1 Mormyrops boulengeri
GCGGCGCGCCGCCCCCCCCCCGGGCCCCCCCCCCCCCCCCCGGGGGGGGGGGGGGGCGGACAGGCTGCAGTATTACAGACCGGGGAAGTAGCAGTGAATGTTCCGTCACCTATCCAGTTCGGTTTGGAGCGTGGACGCAGCGTGGGAATGGGACGGGGGAGAGAAGGGCCGGCTCCAGCTACTAGAGTCCAGCTTTTTCACATCTCTCTCCATTTCTCAGCTGGGCCCAGAGTCCACACCCCCATGATGGAGTTGCCTTCCGCCCAGCAGTGAGCTTGACATAAGGACAGCCGTAAACTGCTGAAGGCTTCCCCGATGTGCCCAACACCACATGAGATAGCCTTCCCGCTTGGCAGAAAGTCCAGATTCCTTTTATTTTCTTATAAACAAAAAACATGTCTTTTTTAATATATATCTGTATATACGTTTATTTTCACAGTGGGCAGAAGGATGACCTCTACTGCAATACCTTGTTTTTCTTCCTTTGTAAAGATGTCCGTCAGACTCAAGTATGTCAATAAGCGCTGATGCTTCCTCCGTTTCCGATGCCTTTTTGTAGCTGTGTCATGATTAGATGCGAAGGGAAACGGCTTTAGACTTCCGTTTTGCTAACAACTGCATAAGCTTTTGGCCACATTCATACACTTAATTAGAACAGAAAATACTCAGTGCTTTGTAGTCACCATCTTCCACAGTATGACAACCTACTGTATGCCTTTAATATCTCATTTAACAAACACTATCCTGCGGCTTTTAAAAAAAATCCAGCTCTGCAGTTCAGTACTTCTGGTGCTTGAAATAGTATGAAATAAAATAATAATAATAATAATAATAATAAAAAATAAATGCTGGCTGAAACACACACGCAGACACACATACATACATACACACACACAGTTCATGCTGACCAAGTATAATCTAAAAATCTGGCTATTCTTCTGAAGAGCCCAAGCAAAATACACTTTAAAAATATGAATTAAAACAGTGTTGAAAAAACAAAATACAGGAACAGTATTACACCATAAAGTGGCCAGGTCATAACATAAAGGTAAAAAAAAAAAAATCTAATTTAGAAGCTAGTGTTAAATGTTAATTTATATGGGAAAGTAATATACAGAAACCGAAATAACATACAAAGCTATATGAAAATAATGTCTATGACATTATATGGAAACCAAAATAAAGGAATAGCATTCAGAGTAAACTGTACAGCATCAGAATTCATAAAAAATAACCATATGAACAATATTATAAAGAAACTGATTTGAGTGGAAATCTCTACAGATCAGACCAGTGTGATATCCATTGTTGCAGGAAGTAACACTGAACTGCATCGCTCAGGTTGACGTAACACTTTTAAACACACCTTCCAACAGGCTGCAACATTTTACCTTAGCAAAAAGCTATACATGGGGTGGCCAAAAAAAGCAGTTTCGGCGAATTAAACACACCTTCGTTTTGGTGTTAAAGATTTGTTTTCGTTTATATTTTTGTTTAGCGGTGGGGGGGGGGGGGACTTATAAACGATGAGTGAGTATTGTAACTGTAAACGGGAGGAGCAAGCAACCTCTTTGGATACAAAGGCATAGGAAATAGCTCTATTTATTCTTAAAGAGGAAAATCTTCCAATTTCCCCTATTTTTTGACGTCAGGAATGACGAGACTCCTGGACAATAGCGTGTGCGGGTGCGTGTTACCCCAGCGATACGCGGGGACGCGGATCACGCCCATTCGCCTCTTCACGTGACGGGAGACTGCAGCTCCAGATCCAACTACCCTATAGCCTCTCGCTGCTTCTCAGCGTGGCGGAAACAAAGTTGTGGTGCCACTGAACAACTAATGAAAACAGACAAAGTCAGAACAGAATGGGTGTTACAAACACGTTTTGGTGACCACTATTACAATTTCAAGTGAGCAACGACCTTTCCCATCCGGATGGGGGGGAAACCCACCCCCCCCCCCCAACCATAGCTATCATGAAGGAAGTCTAAGAGTCCATTTGTTTTGCAACCCACAATTCCAAACTGAGACAACAGCTTACAGTCAACGTGAAGAAAACAGAATAAAAATGTAATTAAAATCAATAAAATAATCAGTCCTTGCTCTGAAAAAGGGGAAAGTAACTTTCAACGTGGTATTTGGAATGCACTATTCTGTACAAATAATATAGATCATTGGCTTTTGACATTGGTCTGTTCAAAACAAAATTAAAAAATAAGTCAGCCAAACTGTCCTTTGGAACATATATTCACAGTCTTCAAAGTTCCGTTTTTGCACAAAGAAAAAAAAAATAGCAGAGGCAGGAAAAAATGGTTTATTGTTTCTGTTAAAGCTTAGCCAAAAAGCAAAATGAGCATGCATCTAGGTATTTTTTTCAAAAACTACATTAGCAGCAAAACTTATGTCCTCAAAGACCAGACCTTATACATTTCCTTAAAAAAATTGACTTTTGTGTGTGACAGAAAAGTTAAACAAAGAGCTTTTTTTTTTAACCTCTATCTTACAAACTACAATGGCTCCGTCATGGTGCTACTCCACAATGCAAGGACACCAGTCCTTTTTGGTTTTTGGTATTCTTGTTATTTTACATATAAAGTCACCTGTCTGCTTGTAAGGAAGCAAAAACGGCAACTTTGATGTGTACTCCTTTATTTTAAAACTGTTTTCTTATCCTTAAAAACAGCAACAAATTCTCAAGTATAAAGAAGCCTCTTTTCTCGTCTTTATGCACCAATGGTGAGTGTTTCGTCTTTGGATTTTCTTTTTCGTTTTAAAGCGTGAGAATTATTATTATTATTATTCTTTTCATTTTCATCTACGACGAAAAAAGAAAGGAAAAAAACATAAAACTCAGAAAAGAGACTGCAGCCACACTACGTGTAAAACTAAGGGTCTGCTTTGTAGTAGTGAAGGAGCAATAACTTTCTCCATATCTACAAATGCATTGAGGGGGATTGTTAAGGACGGAAGCGTGGAACACAAAAGGGCAGAGAGAGAGGAACCAGACCGTCTTAAGTGCACAAAGGTAACACAAATGTGATTACATATTTCTTCAATGTTTCAAAAAACATTTTTTTCCATTTGTCACTTTCGTGTCAACCAAAAATGAAAGAAAATAAAAAACAACAAGAAATAAATAAGGGGGAAAAACATCTGAAATAAACCTGCCAGCGGCAGTCGGGAGAACACAAGTCAAGAAGCTGAGGAAAGGACAGAAAATATATATAGATGAGTTGCTGCTCCTTAATCTAATCTATCGGAATGACCAAGACAACATCAAATGAAGCGCCTTTAAGTTGGACAATACAAAAGCTAAATGTACACAAAGATTATTGTTTTTAAATCTACCATACTGTTTAAATTCATTTCCAATGCAACAATCTACTTAACACCAAAATTTTTCATATCTATCATAAATACAGAAAGTTTTTTTTCTTTTTAAAAAATTCCCCCCTCCCCAGCAAGTTTGCAATGCTCTCTGTGACTGGGCATAGTCGAGAGTATTCATTACCCCCTTTAAAAGGACTTTAAATTTTTTAAATCAGCAGATCAACTACCCTTTTTGAATCCCCAGAAAGCTATGCCTTAATATGATCTTCTCTCTTTTTAATACTTTCTGCCTGTTAAATCAACAGTGAAAAAAACATTTTTTTTCTGCTAGAAATGAACAAAGTATAAAACAAATTTCTGTAACAGAAAAGGGGTTGTGACCTGTTGACCTGAGAATAAAATAGACATTACATTATTTTCATTATTTTAGCAAGCCATTGGTATTTGAACGCTTAGATAGCAAGAAAAACTGTAAATGTAAGACTATTCTCCCATACAGTACATACTGGCTTTTTGTTTATGTGCTATTAAGTAGGGACAATTCATACAAATAAGTTTGCATTTTCCAACAATGACCGGGGGGAGCATCAGAACAACATTTGAGGCAGTCCATTGCTGTAAAGGATCCAAAACTTAGCTGCAAAGAATGATGTCACACTATATATACTGGAGCTGAAATAAACTAAAACCAGCATGTTGATATGGGAAAACAATCAACTAACATTTAATTTTTGGTTACAAGCTTTGGAATTGCAGTTAGTCTTTACACATCTTTTTTTCTGAAATTGGTTTGTATATCTTTAAACATTTTTTAACATCGCTTCTTTTTTTTGTCTTTTGTGTTTTTTTTAAATATTGTCCGTCGTCGAAAGCTCTTTTACAATCGGATGGAGTCCACTCCTACACTAGTGAGATTAGTACTACAACTACTACTGTCTTTGTGACAACTGGGCTGCTGCGACTCTTCAGCCGGGAGGCCCAGTCTGTCCGCGGACTTCTGACTATTGTCAGAGTCAGACTCGTCGGTAAAGACGTCTGTTGGTATCGAGGTCTGAACCCCTGAGGTGCTCAATGAACTTGAGGTAACCGTTGAAGGTGAGGACACTGGAGCAAAAGACGTGGTGGCTATAGTGGAAGTGGCATTGGGCTTCCCAGCTAAAGCTCTGGAGAAAGGGACTTGGGGCCAGGTTTTGCCAGCGGCTGTGGTGCGCGGAGAGGCGGCAGTGAAGGAGGAAGAGGAGGAGCACGAAGATGAAGAGACGGAGGAGGACGGTGTGGCAGCTGATGATGTCGGCGGGGGTGGGGGGCTGCTGTTGGGATGAGTGGCAGACTGCGAGGTAGATGCGGTGTCAGGATCGGGGAAGCAGGCTGAAGAGTGAGGTAATAGATTAGTAGCGTGCTCTTTGGCATTTCGGGCTGATCGCTTGATTGTTCTGTGTTTGTGCAAGGCCGAATCCAGGTGTTGACTGAGCGCTCGGTCCCCATCCAGCGTGGTGTCACAAGCCAGGCAGTCGTAGAGGCTGCCCTCCCCTGCACTCCCACTGCTGGGGACCCGAAGCAACATCTCTTGCAGGTTCGCCACAGACTGACCAAAAAAGCAGATGGATTTTAAGTGGCTGATGGCTGCCTCTTCCTTGCTAAAGACTGCTTGACACTTGCGGCATGCCAGCGAGTACTGCACTTTAGGGACGATGTACTGGTCAACGGGGGGGTCTGCACTTTTGCTATCCATCATGTGCTGCTCGGAGGAGGGGTTTTTATGGGATGAAGAAGAAGAGGAAGAGGATGATGATGATGATGATGAAGAGGCCTCACAGGAAGGAGTGCCTTTCTGTTCTTCAGATTTTGTTGAATCTTTGGCAGAGTCTTTGCGATCTGGGGTTCCAAAGGGCTGGGTTTGAGCTGGGGTTTGGCTTGCTTTGGGTTGCTGGAGCTGCTTCTGCTGCTGCTGCTGAAACTGCCGCTGCTGCTGATGGAGCGCCTCCTGGAGGCTCTGCTGATATTGCTGGTAGTGCTGGAGCAGGGATCCTGGGGACAGCCCCATTAGAGCTTGGGACAAAGCCGGGTTGTACGGCAACAGGCTCTCCATGCCGTACATGGGCTGCAAGTAGCCACCCTGGAGAGCCCCGGGTATCTGAGGGGCATAGTAGGGTGAGAAGCCAGGCATGAAGTAGGGAAGGAACTGACTGGTTAGCAGAGCTGTGGGGTCAGAGGCCAGGGCAGCCTGCAAGGCCTGAAGCTGTGCTGGATCCACTACATACTCTATGCCAGGAGTTGGCATGGAGGTGGCAGGAACAGAAGGATCTGGCTTGTCCTTTTTAGCACTGGCAGCAGATGTGGAGGGTGCCGGTGTACTCCCTGTCAGCGAGGGATTGGGAGGCTTCTCCAACTTCTCCTTAAGCTTCTCCTTCTCTCTGGACCTCTCAGCCTCACGTTCTTTGGGGGGTTCGGGCCGGGAGCTGGGCTGCGTGGTTATGGCGGTGGATATGGGGGTTGGCGTGGAGTGGGAAGTGGATGTACTGGCCTGGGTGGGGCTGGGCGAAGCCAGGGAGGAAGGGGCCTTGTTGGATAATCCGGAAGTGGGGAGACTTGGTGAGGGAGCACTGGCACCAGGCATGTTCAGGAGGTTCGTAGGTTTTGGAGGCGTTAAAGCTAGGAGACAGAGAAAACAACAATAACGTGTTACACAATCACCATAAAATCAGTAAACCTTCAAGTAAATGACAGAGAGCAGTGGACTAAAACTCTGGTCTGGGAAAGCTACCGTCTAGGAGGTTTTCTATTCTACCTAGCTTTTGATGAGCCATACCTGTTCTCAGGTAAAATCCAGGAACAAGTGTGGCTCTTCAGAAGCCAGGTGGAATAGAAAACCTACTGGATAGTAGCTCTCCAGTTGTTGATATCAAAGTTGTCCCACATGATATGTCACAGTATGTCCGTGAATGCCCAGGCCCATATGGTTGATGTATGACTGTCAGTCCAAGGGAATTACTCTAACACCATTAACAGAAAAAAGGTTTCAGCTTTTAGATTTATAAAAACTGCAAATTTCGAGCTATATAATGGTGAATTTGTGAGACAAACTTGAAATGCAGATTGCATGTATACAGACACAAATCTGTAATTGCACCAGTTAAGAAAAACACTTTTTCCCCATCATTAATGAGGACCAAACAATAACTAAACAGTTGTCAAGGTCATAATTCAAGGCTATTCTACCTGTGTTTGAGGCAGCAAAACCTGGTAGGGAGGGACTCCCAACCCCTGGCAGGAGAACAGGGGGGATTGCTTGCAGAGTGGGGTAGGCTGAAGAAAGGTTCAGAGCCTGCAGGGCAGGGCCGTCAAACAATCCCTGCTGCTGCATGGCTTGCTGCTGTGCCATTCCCAGAACCTCATTGGCTTTCTTGATACGGTCCATTTCCTGCTGGGCCATCAGCTGACGGACAGTGGCGGGGTCAAAGTACTCCTTCTCCTTGTCTAGTTGGCTCCCAATAGTGTCCTTCACTTTGGAGATGTGCTGCTGAGAGAAGATGTGGTCTCGCACCGAAAGCCGGGCGCTGTATTTGATACCACACAAAGTGCACTCCGTTTTGGGTCCCTCGTAAGATGTCTGGTTGATGCCAAAATGCTTGGCCATGCTCAACTTTGCCTTTTTCTCTTTAGCTCGAGCATTCTGGAACCATACTTGGACTACTCTTTTAGGCAGTCCAATGTCATTGCCAAGTACCTCACATTCTAGCATAGTAGGAGTCCTGTAATCATTAAAGCAAGACTTAAGTACCTTTAGCTGGAGATTTGTCATCTGGGTACGGAAGCGTTTTTGTCCAGGGCGGTCTCCACTGTCAATGCTCCTGCTCCCAGATGCTCCAGGACTTGGCGAACATGGGTCCGCGAGACTAGAGTTCTCACTGTAGTCTACCATAGTTTCATTTTCAAAGTCCTTAGCGATGTAACTTGTAGCAGGGCTCACCAGCCCTGAGGACATCTGGTCGTCATTCTCAACTGAGGGAACTGTGCCCCCTGACTTAAAGTCTCCGCTATTGTGGCCATGTTTTGTGTCTGCACTGTCATTATCCACATTGGCCTCATCACCAGTGGTGGTGTCTGTTATGGCTGTGTTCACTGAGGAACAGTCATCATTGTCCAGTTTGTTCTGGTCAAAATTCAGATTGACAGAGGACATGTTTGGGCTTTCAAAGTCCTCCATTCCTTCCACTTTAATGGAAGTAGGACTTAGCAGGGCTCGGGGAGAAAAGTCCATGCTTTTGCTCACTGGGGACAGAGAAGAACACTGTCCATCAGCATTTGAAGAAGTGAGCTGTGAATAGCTGGAAATATCAAGAGGGTCCATCTTCAACTGCATTCCCTCTTGGTCAGAGAGCATGCTGGAAAAAGTCAGATTATAGCCTGCACGCTTGGCTTCATGCCAGTGGCGTGATCGAATGTGGGCCTCGAGGGCAGTCTTTGCCTTGAAGAGAGCTCGACAAAAAGGACAGCGACGGTGAGCTTGGGCAGGGCCCACAGCACGGAACTGCCCTTTCCTCTCCCTAGCCCTAGTGTTCTGAAACCACACCTGCACAACTCTTTTCTTCAAGCCCACCTCATGGGCAATGTGGTCAAGCATCTTGCGAGTAGGGTTGGAGTCTAATAAATACTTCTGATATAGAATCTCAAGCTGCTCTGGGGTAATAGTAGTTCTGAGCCGTTTGTCCCGTTGTGGCTCCTCCCCACTGTTAGTGCTATCATTTTCTCCTGGACTGGTGCTGGCTTTTTCTTCTAGCTTCCTCTTTAAGGAATTCATTGTAGATGTGGGTGCTGAGGGAGATGTGGCAGAACTGGTCGGTATCTGAGGCATGGCTCCTGAAAGTAGTTGGCTTGTGAGCAGAGGATTGCTAGGATCAAACAACATGAAGGACATGTCCATGGGGCGTTCCAAGAACTGGGGATGGATGAACTGGTTTTGCACAGTGAGAAAATGAAGCTGTTGGTGCTCCTGCCAGTGTTCAAAGGATGGGAAACTTAGCTTGCATTGATCACACTGGTAGGGAATCATCTGCTGAGCTAACTGCTGCTGCTGTTGTTGTGAGGAAGGGGTCAGAAGAGGATTGAGGGTCATATGTAAAGGAGCGGGGCTAGCTTGGGACACAGAAGGACCACAATGCTGCTGCTGCTGGGAGGGTGAGGGAGAGGAGAACTTGGAAGTCTTTGGAGTAGCTTGGGCTTTCTCATCCCGCGGAGGCCGCTGGGGCTGTACTTCAGGTTGTGGCTGTTCCTGCTTAACAGATACCTGGTTCTCTTGAGATTCAGGGGATGCTTCATTCACTTGTTTAGGCTTCTCATCGAAAGAGTTTGATGCATTAGCAGGTGAGGCCTCTTCTTTTTCAGAGGATGTCATGTGGGAGAAAGCTGAGGTGGATGTTGGTAGTGGGCAGAGGCTGGATGAGGATGGCATTGGGGTATGACAGGATGATCCAGATGGAGTGTAGTATTCATGAGAGAGATCCAGCGAATCTTCATTCTGGCTGTCATACTGCCCTTCCTCATCTTCATCTTTGTAGCACAGCTTCTTCTGATGTTTAATTAAGTCAAAGATCCGCTGAAAGACCAAGCTACACTTCTTGCACTGATAATTTAGGTTAGTGGTACGGATATAACGATCATTAGATAACTCCCTTCGCTCACCTTCCTTAGCTCCATCTCCCTGGTTCTCATAGTTCTTTCTGGCTTTCTGTCGGGCATTTTGGAACCACACTACAATGACTCGTGTGGGTAGACCAAGCAGGTTTGAGAGCTGCTCAAATTCATCATCTTTAGGGTATGCATTTGCGTCGAAGAAATCTTGCAACACCCTTAGCTGGTAATCAGTGAACCTTGTTCTTGAGGACCTCTTGCTTCCATAACATTCTTGTTTCTGGGACTCTGGTGATGGTGGTTTTGAATCAATTTTGGTGTCCTCTAAAGTGGTTGTGGGGGGGTTGTTAAAGTTGTAGGGGGAATCCTTGTTCCTCTGCCGCTCTTTAAAGAGGGTGTTACGGAACCAGTGCTTGATGACTTTTTGGGGTAAGCCAGATTTGTCAGCCATTTCTTTGATCTGCTCCTCATTTGGAGAGTTGTTGATATCAAAGTATTGCCGTAGGACTCTAAGTTGGTCATCTGTGATGCGTGTTCTTGGCCTTTTGTTCTGCTGCTGTTGCAACATAGCTGGTGTGAGCTGCTGTTGGTACAGCTGAGCTAAATCAGTAGCTAGGCTTGGCTCCACAGAGGGCAACTGAGCAGGGATTTGTGGAGGCAAAGACTGGAGAGGCACAGACTGCATCATGAGGGGAGAGAAGAGTGGAAGATCCATTGGCATGGGAATTGGAGTCATGGGAACTGAGGGCTGTGGGGCAGGAACACTGGGTGGTGTGAGTGAAGGTGTGGAGGCTGGAATGTTTGGTGTTGGAGCTCGCTGAGGTGGGGGTGGAGGTGGAGGTGGTGGAGGAGGTGGTTGAGGTGCTGCTTCTGGTGTCTGTGGCCTCAGAGGATATAGTTTATCATATTGTTCCCTATATTCCTTAGCAAATCTCTCTAAGAAACGAAATGGGAAGAAGGCTTGATGGATATGCTCTTGGTGACTCTTTAGTATCAATATGTTTGAGAAGAGCTTGCCACAAGCTTCACATTCTAACTTTTCAAGTCCCTCCAAGGGATCCACCACCCTGCTGATATTGCCTGGACCACTTAACTCTGTTGGTACAGCCACTGATGACTTCTTTTGTGCTTTCTGCTTGTTCTCATTGTATTGTATCACTAGCTCAAAACCAAAGTTTTCCAAAAGGGCTTTTGTGGCATTTCCACGAGCATCCGAAGCAATTCTAGGTGGAGGGAAGGATGGATCATGGTTTCCACTCATAATAGGTTGCTGTTGATCCTTCTTGTCTTTAGTTTTCATACTATCCAAGCAGTCCTTAGAGACATGATCTTCTGTTCTCTCATGTACCTCCTTCTCCCTCTGCCCGTCTCTATCCTTCTCACTGTGTTTCGTCTTTTTATCAGCCTGGTGCAGAAGAGATGCAGTTTGCTGAAGCAAAGACATTTGCCCTTGAGCTTGTGAGTGGGCTTGCTGTTGGTGCTGCTGTTGGAGGTGGTGGTGCATCAGCTGCTGCTGCAGGCAGCTTTGCGCCTGGGTCTGCTGGGCAGAGTTCTTCAGGTCCTCCAGCAAGGAGGAGGTGGAAGAGCTAGCCATGCCAAGTGCGGTGCCACTGAGGTTAGATTCAGGGTTCAGCTGAAACTCAGCCCCAGGGATGTAGAATGGGAAAAGTAGCTGTTGATGCTGCAGTGGAAGAAGAGCCTCAGTTGCCATTGGAAAGTGCTGAAGGAGTGCTGGGTTGAAAAGCTGGGACTGAATAAGAGCCGCTTGTTGCTGGATCTCCTGCTGTAGTTGGGCCTGGGCCTGGGCCTGGGCCTGGGCTAACTGCTGCTGCTGCAGCTGCTGCCCCCTTGAAGAAATCATGTCTGCAAATTTCTTCTTCTTTGTATCATGGTTCTCAGAAGGGGACGGATGACATGTTGCTGAGGAATTTGTAAGAGATTCAAAGCCCGTAGACTGGTTTGCATGTGCACCTCCTCCCTGAATGTTTGGCACATTCTGAACAGTAGAAGATGAAGTACTATTATTCATTGCTGCAGAGGAGTTGGCAGGGCGAGGACTGGGCGTGGATGTCCTTACAGAGGACCCTCCACCTCCAGAGCTAACTGCATTCATAGAGCCACTGGTACCCCCTGCTGCTTCCAGCTTAGCTGCCCGAGCTTTAGTTTGATGAAGGACGGAACGCATGTGAATCTCAAGTGTAGAGCTTTGGCTATATGCCACATTGCAAGTGCTACACTTGAAGGGTTTGTTGTCTGGGCTGCTAGTAGGCTCAGGCTGGCCCGTAGTGGTCTCTTGCAGGGCCCGTTTAACCTTGTGCAAGTGTGATACTGAGTTGTAGTGGACCAGGAGGATGTTCTTCTGGGTAAAAGACTCTTTGCACACAGTGCATTTGAAAGGTCGAGACGGATCCAGGAACTTCTCCATGGTAAAGTTGGGGCCTTTCCTGAAGGGAAGTGCACGCTTAGGTTCTGACCCAGAATCCTCCAGGAGTGAGCCAGAGTCACTACCAGTTGGGCTTTGCTTTTCTTCAGGGTCACTCTCCTCTCCGTCCTTGTCATCTTCTCCAAGTGCTCCCTGGTCCTCTCCAAGAGATGCATCACCTATGACCATGAGGTCTCCGTTCATCAGCAGGCCCCCATATAACTGCTGGATGTCAGCTTCACTTAGCTCCAGGTGACTGGTCTCCAGGTGCTTCTTCAGAGCCTGCAGGGTTCTGAAGTTGCGCTGGCAGAGGCAGCACATGGTGGCTGCCCTGATGACGTGATACTGTGAATGCAGCTGCAACTTCTCTATGGTCTTGAAGGCTAAGCTACACTGGTTGCAGCGGTACTTGTAGACGTGCCGGTCTGAGACAGGCAGCTGCGGTCTCTTGTTGTGGACCTCGTTGAAATGTATTTGAAGGGCGCTTGAAGAAGAAAAAACCTGGTTGCAACCCTTCTTCCAGCACAGGAAGCCACCAACATCCTCCTTCATTGACTGCTGCTCATCCAAGGGCGACTTGCGAGACTCGTTCATTTCTGCAGGTGGTGGGCCCCCTCTCTCAGTGTCGAGGTCCAAGGTTTCTGCCAGAAAACAGACAACAGATCATATAAATTGGATATCATTGCACATAACGGAAATTATGCCAGAAGATATTTTGTTCACAGTTTCAGGACTTTCTGATGCATGAATGATTCTTTATTCATCAAAACAAGTCTCAAAATATGGAAGCAATTCAAGTGCTGTCTGCAGAAAATGGATTTTTATTCTGTTCTTAAAATCGTTATGGTTCACGACTGCCTTGACACACCTGCTATATTTTCAAAATCTTTTTACATTTGCTTTTTTTTGATGCTTTTGTCCAAAGTGAATGTTTCATATGGAAACACTTAACAAGAATGCATTTTTGGTTCTTTCACCAGATTCCATTCCGATTTTGGCTGGTAGGTAAAAAGACAGAAGAAAAAAGCGTCTGTGAATCTTCCGGAACACGTCACTGAGGCGAAACAGTCAGGGCGACACAAACCTGTCTGCTTCTTTACATCATCTGGGCTGGAGTTGCCTACAGTCAGCAATGCGTTTTGGCCCTCCTTTTCCAGCCCTGGAACCGGTATGAACATACTCGCTGGCAGCACTTCAGAGGCCGTCACCTAGAAAGTCAAAACCCAAGACGTGTTCAGATCAGGGGTGGACACTAGTGCTCCTTCAAAGGCTGCTCTCTCTTATGGCCTAAGTGGTGTTACTCATTCTGCTCAGCAGGCTTTACAAGCAGGCTAAGACAACACAAATCATTTTGGTAAATCATTTCAGCATTCCATAAAAAAGTAGAAAAAAAAACTTCATTATAATTTCCCTTATTTTATTACACATGTACCTTGATCCCCATAAGGAAAATACCGATGGAGAGAAGTAAGCGAAGACCACACTAAGGCAGTTTACTGGAGACACTCTCTATCGCAGCGGAATGTATATCACTAGTTGACAACAATAATAATAGAACCAAACTCGAAACCAAAGTCTCTTGATAAATTCCTATACTTTTGCTGCCAGGGAAATACACGCAAGCGCTATAAAAGTAATCATATTATTTTTACTTTATTTACCATGTCTGGAATGTGCCCTTTGATCACTGAAGGTGTTTCGTCACATGGAAAGTTCTCCTGCAGCCAATTAGTGAGATGAGTTGAAAGGCCTACCTTGGTCAACTGAGAGGCTTATTAGAGGGATTCCTAATTAAATCATTCTTCCTTGCGGGGCACAAAAAAAGAGCATCCTATTCCTGTGAAAAGGAGCAACGCGACGGGATGCTTTCAGGAACACGCAGACGGGCTCCTGACCACTTAACTGAAGCTGAGGAAATGTAGCCATCGCTCAGCTTGTAGAGGATTTCATTATCACGGCTGTAAACAGAAAACTAACAGGACACCGTAAGAGTCTGGAACTGTTTAATTCTGATCACATCACATGATCTGAAGTCGGGGGAGAGACAGAGACAGACCAGAAAGAACAGTGGTAACATCCATTTTGTTTCCATACACTAGTTTATTTTTTTATCCCCCCCCCTTCCATTTTTTTTTAATTGGGAGATTTCAAGGAGCAATGAATATTGATTAGAAAGTGCAGGAGTGTGGATAGGTTTTCTGTGCATTCGAAAGGTTGAAGTCAATCATGTGTGAATGACAGCAGGGCCTACATCCATCTTGGCGACCTCCCTGCCGGGGGGGGGGGGGGGGGGGGGGGGGGGG
>JAODLD010000008.1:16058246-16070323 GCA_026781065.1 Mormyrops boulengeri
CCAGCTTCTCTGACATCCACCCGCCCCCCATCCTACACCCCCCCCCCCCCCCCCCCCCCCCCCCCCCGCCCCCCCGCGGGGGGGGGGGGGGGGGGCCCAAGCGTGGGCGTGTGAGTCGGAGGGGGAAGAGACTGAGGGATGTGGTGGGAGAAAGGTTAGAGAGAGGGAAGGGAGGGAGCAGCCACATTGAGAGAGAGAAGACCGGGAAGCGCCCTGGGAAGAAAGCATCTTTATGCATCGTAGGCAAGAAATAAAAGTCACCTATTTCAGAATTCATTAGGCTCGCCGGCAGGAGACAGGCGAAAGGATAAAGTACCTTTCAATTCATTTCCACTTGTTATAAAGAAGGTGCTGCTTCTAATGTGTATTATATGAGCCTGGCTTCTCTCCCCCTGCCTTTCTGAGAAAGGCCCTCCCTTATTAACGCCATAAAAGAGGAAAATATCGCAGCTTTTCCTACTAATGCGTTTGCCATTTGCTTTGCGGATGGGAGGATGCAGGTTCGGCCGTATAGCCCCTGGGAGCACAAAGGCGGTTACACTCCGAAGCAAGGCGGGGGGCGCTGCGGTCCAGGAAAGGACCAAGTCGCGGTCCAGCTTTTCATGCCACGTGAACAGAAGGGGGGCCGAGTGACCTGGAGCACCATCCGCCAGAGGAAACGTCCGCTCTCAGCAGCAGGATGGGACGGACAAGGGTGATGTAAGATTTACGGAGGAACGCGAAAGAGTTTCATAAATGACATCCACCAGCCGCATTCACCCGGACATGGAGGTTCTCCGGCTATGCCGACTATCAGTCTGAATTTAGCTGCATTCTTCTGTTGAACGGAAACAATCCAGCTTACGGTGATCAACGCATCCAGACATACCTTTACAGATACCCTGTAACTCAGCACATTTAACTATGCTGCAAACAAACGTATAAAGAGTCTATTTTTATTATCGCCCCCTCGAGATTCCTACACATATATAAAATGATAGGCACCTTGACAAATTCCCCTGACATGGAACCGAATCTGTGGCAGCCAATCAAATGGCATTCTCAACTCGTTATCTCTGATATAGATTAACCAGGCTGAGTTTTAGCTACTGCTACACTGCGAAGGCCATCAGATGTCGCGAGAATTAATCTCACTCTGATTTCAGACACTGTGACAAAAAACAGTTACTGCGGACCGACAACAATATGGAGCAATAATTGTCTGCAGTGGTAATTTTAATTCAGATCATTTGCGCGATGATAAAGATCAATAACAGAAGGCTTTTGTCTTGTACTGGACAGAAACAAGGATTGATTGGAAAAGAAGTCAATGCTGTTAAACAAGAAAGGAGGGCAGCTTGGTCAGAGAGGCTCATTATCTTCTCTGCCAACTTTTTCCAAGTGCTGCACACACAAGCATTTACAATTTACAAGCAGGCAGGAAGGTTGGGAGAAAATATCTGTATCAAATCCTCTGATCATTACTATTGTTTACAGATATTTTTTAAAATAGACTTTTGTTTTTCTAATACAAGCTGTACATAGCCCTCTTTGTTTTGCTTGAGGTGTGACGTTGCAGGCCGATGCAGGAGCAGACAACGGGCACACCATGCCACGATAAACCACACGACTGTAAGGGAAGTAGGTCAGCCATTGCAGAGAAACTGAGAAACGATCCCAGTAGGACTGGAAATTACTGGCATGGACAAACGACGGCATGAGGCTCAACCCTGCCGCATTCAGGAACGTGAAAAGGCATTTAAAAAAAATACACACAAACATACACAGAACAAAGAGGACTAGCGAGCTGTAAGAGGCAAATGGCCCTCAGCACTGATTTGACACACGGGAAATGAATGGAACAAGGAACACTTTGCAGGACAGAAAGAAGTCTCCATTTACACAAGAACGGTTGCTATGTTGAATGCGGGGTGTCAGGTAAGGGGGTCAGACCTTGACATTTCCTATCTTGTAGCAGCTCACTCTTTTCAAAGCCTTTTCTCGATCGGTATGAAAGGTATCACGACTCCGTCTGTACCGCACCTGGGCCAAGGATGCTGGTGGAAGGCTGTGCTGTTAACTGAGTACTCAGTGAGTACTCATCAGGAAAGTGTCCCTACATCTGGTTAATGACTTGTCGCAAAACAAACCAGGGGTGTAGCTAGAAATTCTGGGCCACCTGACAAAATGTCACCTTCGGTCCCCTGCTAGGGTGTGAAAGATACGGGACAAATCACATCTCAGGCATTCTATCTTACAATGGGGGACAGGTAGCAACTCGACACACTGTCGAATTTTATGTATAATTTTATGTATTCAAGGGCCCCTGTAAAGTGCTGGGCCCCTTGAATCTGCCGGGGCATCCATGTCCCTCTGAAGCTCCTGAAACAAACCCTGAGCTTCCAGACACCATCTGACCAACTGTGACTAAGATCGACATGATCTCACACACTGACAGACACAGACAGAGAGACATAAGCCAAACTCACGGTAGAGATGAGCTTGTCCACGCAGTCGGGGGCTACGCTGTGTAGGTGCGTCAGGTGCAGCTGCAGATGGACCTTGCTGTTGAGCATGTCCTGGCACAGCGGGCAGCGGAACATGGGCTGGACTGAGTGCTGCGTCATCACGTGCATCCTCATGCGGTTCAGGTCGCCGTTGCTGTACTTGCAGTAGGGACACTGGTAGACCTGCGAGCAGGTGGGGAATGGGTGTGGGCACATGGTCACATGGGCGCTTGCGAATGCCCGTTATGCTGGACTGGGTCGACCCAGGACGCGGGCCCTTCAGAGCAGTCAACACTCTCAGACGTCGATCATCTGCCTCCCGCAGAATGAGCAATGCGGCCGCAGCAGAAACGACGAGGGGTGATCATCACAGAAAATGGAATGCGGCAAAAAGCTAAAGCTTTATTCAGCACACTTGACCGATGCAGCGCCATTTGGACATCAACAGCCTCTGGTTACCTCAGCTCGGTCCATGTGCCGAACAGACTAATACTCTAAAAATATATTTATTCAGACATAAAATGTATATGAAATACTTTTTCTGGATGTCACAGGATGACGCCTCACCTGATCTCCAGCACACTTGTCTGTCGTCTTTGGACGCTTGGAGGAGAGGGGGCTCTCTGCCGTCCCCGACCTTGACAAAGGGCGTTTGGAGGGGATCGGGGAATCTGTCCGGTCTCTTTCCGCCTGGCTGGATGCTGCTATGGGAAGAAGGGGGGGGGGTAAGAAGGCTAGGAGTCAATTCAGGGCAAAGACTCAGCATGCATCAATCAGAGGAGGGCTAGGGCTTCACGATTTTTGTCATTTTAATTTTGTGATGTCTCCAGATTTAAGACCCTATAACCAACATGCATTTCAGTCTCAGACCCAGGGGAAAGACACTGGATTCCTTGACTGGCTGTCCCTCCCTGTGTCTGATCACCGGCATATCAAACGCAAGGAGAGACAAGTAATCAGAGCATCAGTTGGGTGCATAGAGTGACTCTTGGATCCATTCACTCTGTGTTTGAAGTGAAGGTTGAGTTACTAGCCACGCTTAAATCAAGAAACAGCCAAAATGTAGGTAATATCATATCGGGCGACACAATTGGGGTGACCCCCCCACCACCCCATGTCTGTGGTAAGGAAAAATGGTTTTCCCCAGTAGGATTGTGGGAAAAGTAATGCATGCCTGCTAGCCACCGCGAACCCAACTGCCAATGCTCAAACATGTCACGCTTCACCACCCAACTTTTAACAGGAGTCACACACCTTCTCTATTTTTAACTTTAAATTTTACTACGGGCTATTTAACCAATTACCAGATTTAATAAATCGTATCCTAGCAACCTTTCTTCACACCATGCCACGGAAAGGGTTAGGCTTTCCTTCCACATGCCGAGCTCAGCATCGGGAGCAAAATACACCGAATGGGCTGGATATGCAGAGCTCTGCAAGAGAGGAGCCCTACGGACCAGCCCAGGAGGCCCCAACTGCGGCTCCCACCAGTGACTACATCTTCAGCTTGAACGCTGCCACAGATCCATCGATGTTGGAACTTCTCCAGTAAGACTGTTATGAAATAAAGGATGGGGGGGGGCAACTTAAAGTGCTGCTGTTAGGATGGAGAAAATGTGTAGAGGGTGCAATTTCCACATGTAGCCAAACCAGAGGTGGGGGAGCGCAAAATCCCTTCAAATCGCAGTGGAAGCGCTGACCTTTAGCTTGACCCCCATTGGGATAAATCCCCCATCATATTGTGCCTACGCAGCAAGTGGGGGCCACAGCAACTCTTGACTTAATTGGAATTTTTCGACCCGGCTCAGCACCTTCCAGCACACCTCTGGTGGCAACAGGTCCGCGGTTCCAAAATCCCAGCTAGCGAGGGACCTTCAGTCCTGCTGAATCCAAACTCTCGTCATCCCGCTCCCCCCGCCATCTCTAGGCCAATCCGGGACAGGGTGCAACTTGGCACCGAGGCTGTCCTTAAAGTCCAGGTGCTCACCAGAAAAAAAACAGAACAAGACGGCTTGAGGCACAGACGTGGGGTTCAGATCACAAAGTGACAAAGAGAGACATCGGAGGGAGAGGAGGGGGGGCAAACTCCACCCCCCAATGAAGGAGATCAGATCCAAACGGGAATCGGGCAGGGATGATTCTAAGTTTTATTATGGTGGGGGGCATAAGATGGGCCAATCTTATCATTAGCAAATGATATGTTTTGAATCAATGAGTGACAGGGGGAGGGACACTCCAGAGGCCAATCAATTTTCAGGTGGGGCCAGTGTCCCTGTGGCCCCACCCCTGAACACGAGGATATCTTTCAGATGAGTCGGTGAACACAGGACGCTATAAATGGGGCACCAGGCACACCCCCCAGACACATTAGCAGCTATTCCCTTTACTGTCACCGCAGCATTGCCCGATAATCCCTCAAAGGGCATCGGGTCGTGGGGCTCCATCCGGTCCCCGAGGGGCACACGTGCAGGATGGGGCACTCCATAGTTCTGTAAGCCTGGTGGGCAGTGAGTAAAAATACTTTGCTAAGCCGGGGGCACGTAATGGGACTAAAGTGACACAGAGTGAGAGCCAAGAGCGGAGTCCTCACCCACGGCCAGCAGTGGAAAGAATCTAATGTGAAACTTAAGGTGGTGTTGTGCTGGACTTTAACAAGGTCATAAAGAGTTAAATTTGGCTTGATTTGTACAGTCCAGCGAGGCCAAATTGAGAGCAGGGATGGGGTGGTAAGGACCAGGGGGTGGAAATGGCTGGGGGGAGGGGGGTTAGGTGTGGAACTAAGGGGGTTTTTAAGAGGCGCTGACCACACTCTGGGTCCAGACATTAAAATGTCAGGTCCAATCAGACGCGGGACAGCTGAGCTGATTACACAGTGGGGACTCTCATTTCGGTAACTCTGCCTGCTGGATCCTCCCAGAGAAGCAAGGGCTCAGCCAGCGAGCGATTATTAGGTCCAGTCAGGCCCAATCCCATTAAACACATCCACCAATAAACAAAGGAAATGTTAAACAAAAGAACCTCCCAGTTGCTAGTATTAACCACTCCTCTGCAGAACGGCCTCCTCTTCCCAGTACTCCTAAAACCCCACATGGCCACTCAGTCGGCCTCTGAAAGCCCCACCTACACCTGCTCCTCTTCCCAGTACTCCTAAAACCCCACATGGCCACTCAGTCGGCCTCTGAAAGCCCCACCTACACCTTCTCCTCTTCCGGGATCCTCCACAGCAGTCTGCAGTTAACCCAAGACAGTCTACATTTTCGCTCCCTCCCAGCTTTCAACACACCTTGACCATGTAGTGAGCATTCTTGATTGATATGGGAACTGGGAGAGAACAAAAATGTGGACTGACTGGGGAACCCTGTGGACTGGGTTGAGAAAAACTGTTCTACTGGAGGACCACTGTCCTTCAGGTCACAAGACCAGTCCGGTGGTCACGGAGAGCTCTTCAGACACAAGGGCTCCAATCAGACCACACATGCAGCTTGACCAAACAGTCTACAACCAGGATGCTGTAATATGTATAACAGTCTGACATATTATTATATAGGTATCTTAAATACCTTATCTTCTGCCAGTAAAGTGCATCCATAACCATAAATAAGGCAAACTAGCAGACCAGACACCATCTCACAGCCAGCAGAACAACAAAGCGGTCTCATTAGCAGCCTTCAGCAAACACTTATTTCTAATTGTTCTGCAATTAGTAGCAAAGCCACAAACCAGCATGTGTCCAGTATGAACGTGCATCCAGGCAGTGGGAGATTTGGCAGGAGGGCCCTCGAGGGGCCTACAGGACTTGAGGGCATGGCCGGAGGGGCCACAGTAAACGCGCTCAGGGGAATTGCCCTCAAAATCGAATACCAGCACTCTACTGAACCCTCACTGCAATGCCCGGTTTCGGAAAGGGGGGGGGCGAGCCGAAGTAGAGTGGACTAACACAGAGTCAGCTACAGGTCTGGAACGGCGATAGATTTCGAAAAGCAGAAGGATAAGGAGCAAAATAATGTCTTGGAAAGGTGCAGAGAATGTGACGTGTGGAGAGCCTTTCCTGCTGACTTCCAGCTGGCAGAAACCATTAAGCTTGACATGGTGTGAGAACCTGACCTTTAATATTCTGCCTTAAAATGACCCAAATGAACATTTTATTTTTCAACGATCCATCTTTCCTCCCTGCACTCTCTTATTTATTATTATAAAAGTCAGAATGCAGCCTTTGAGCTGTAAATCCTTGGGTCATTCTGAGGAGGACATTTCATGTAATTTATCTGAATGTCCCTCAAGCAGGATGACCCGACTTGCCGACAGGCACCCAAAATCCAGGTCAAGAAGCTGAGAACAGTGACTGGACTCATTAAAAACGGGCCGAACCTTTAAAACGAACCCGACAATGAGACCTGACTTGTTCTGACAACCCAAAACAGTGGACTTTCATCTCACTGCACTGAAGGCAAAGTGGGGCGGGGGGGTAAAAAAAAAAAATCTTAAGAGTCAATTAGGTGATTATTAATTCATGGCCTTTTTCCGTAAACTGTGGGCGCCTGAGATATCGAGTCCCGTAAGCGAGCTGGACTTTGGCACGTCTCCTTACCTACTGCAGCAGGGACGCATCGCTTAGCTAAGAGGTGGGCCTGATTCATTTGGGGGGGGGCTGCAGTGACATGGCAAAGTCCCCTGCTCCGAGGATCCTGCCACGCTGTGAAAGGGGAGGAGCTATAGGGACAGCGGCTCACGTGACTGGCTGTCAGTTTGGTGTGAATCAGCCGGCAAAACATCCCAGGAACGCGATCGCAGCTGATGTCGCTGCTGCCGCATTACTGCGGTGCCCTTGGAAAGCGATACCCCACACCCAGCGCTGTGAATGAGCATTACAGGCAGATATCAGAATGGGGAGGGGGATGCCCATGGTTAGCCTGGATTCCAGCTCAACAACTCCAGAGGCTGACTAGGGTTACTGGACTAAATCTCACAAGCTCCTGGGCTCTACTCCTCTTATGCTCAGATGCTGTGACCCAGCGACAACCCACCATCCATGAAAAAGGTGTGTGTGTGTGTGTGTGTGTCACATGACAGACATAAAAATAGGCACATGTCCACTGGCTGCCCACCTCACCCCAGCAGATTCTCCTCAACCTGGCCCTGAAAACTAGCCCTACTCCGCTCCCTCCCCTCCCCTACCCACATTCACCTTTTTCCCCACACACAGACCTTTATTCAAAAACTGCATCATGAATGCCCGGGGAGGGCCATGTGGCTGGCCCCTCCCCCCCGCTCTCGATGACATGGGACACACTCTCCTCCTACGACCACGCCAATTTAGCGATTAATTTGGAAGAGGATGTTTCACCCTCCAGTGCTCCAGGTCATTCTCTTTAATGCATACAGTATGCTAACAATAACTGAATACTATCTTTTTTTCGCTTTCTCCACCGTCTTTTTTAATCTTCTTCCCGCACTGGAGCCCAGAGCGACATTGGGTTATATTCCATTTCACCTTGTATTTCTCAGGTAATTACTTTGCACCAATTAATTTTAAATAAAGAAAATTACAGTGAACGTTGTCCGCCAACCCCGCATCGCAGTCAAGTTCATCATCTTCTCCTATCCTTGGTGTATAGTCGTGGATTCATTAATGACGGTCTGTCGGGGCAGGCTGGGAAATCCAGTTTGTTCAGGCCTACGAGGCATAACCTCAACAAAGACAAATTTCAAATAAAGGAATTAAACGAGATATTAATTAGCAGAAGTTATTAATCGCCAGGCCACCGTACTCAAGCAAAAAAAAAAAAACAATGGTTCACAGAGTTCACTGGAAGAGGACATACAGTATGTCTAATGCCTCGAACCTCATTGGGTGAACCGTGCCATGTGTTGTTATCGAAACAGGAACAAATAAGGACCATCTGTGGGGTCCTGTTTTCAGAAGCAAGACACGGACAATTCTACAACCCGTCAAGGGTTCATATTTTTAAACTTTATGAACATACACCGATTAGCCATAACATTAAAACCAGCCGCCTAATATTGTGTAGGTCTCCCTGTGACACCAAAACAGCTCTGACCCATTGAGGCATGGAGTCCACAAGACCTCTGATGGTGTCCTGTGGTATCTGGCACCAAGATGTTAGCAGCAGATCTTTTAAGTCCTGAAAGGTGTGAGGTGGAGCCTCCATGGATCAGACTCGTCAGTCCAGCACATGCCATAGATTTGATTGGATGGAAATCTGGGGAATTTGGGGGCCAAATCAACACCATGAACTCTTTTCATGTTTCTCACATCATTCCTGAACACTTTTTGCAGTGTGGCAGGGCTCATTACTGTATACTGCTGAAAGAGGCCACTGCCATCAGGGAATACCATTGCCATGAAGGGGTGTACTTGGTCTGCTACAATGTTTAGGTAGGTGGTATGTGTCAAATTAACATGCACATGAATGCCAGAACCTACGGTTTCTCAGCAGAACATGTCCTAGAGCACCACACTGCCTCTACCGGCTTGCCTTCTTCCCATAGGGCATCCTCGTGACATCTCTTTGCCAGGTAAACGATGCACACGCACGTGACCGTCCACGTAGTGTAACAGAAAATGTGACTGATCAGACCAGCGCACCTTCTCACATTGCTCCCTGGTCCAGTTCTGATGCTCACCTGCCCATTGTAGGTGCTTCTGGTGGTGGACTGGGGTCAGTATGGGCACCCCGACCAGTCTGTGGCTACAGAGCCCCATATGCAGCGAACTGTAATGTACCGTGTGCTCTGACACCTTTGTATCATAGATAGTGTTAACTTTTTCAGCAATTCATGCTACAGTAGCTCTCCTATAGGATTGGACCAGACAGGCTGCCTTTCTCTCCCCACATGCATCAATGATTTGGCCCCTGACCCTTCCTTAGACTCACCCATTTCTCCTGCTTCCAGCACATCTGTTGACACTTGCTTAATATATAATGCAACCCGTGACAGGTGTCATTGTAACGAGGTAATCAATGGCTGCGTCTGATTTCAGGGGCCATACTTCTAAGGCTGATATCAGAGACCAAATACGTCCTACCGACAGGACAAGGCTGTCCCATTTCAAAGGCTCCTTCAAAGGAATGTGTCCTTTTGCTGAGTTGTGAAGGATCCACCCATTGGATCCTTTGCAGCCCAACATATCCCAAGATTCATTGCTCGGACCTTCGAAGGATGCAGCCTACAAAGGCTATACTGACCACCTCCTTCGAAGGTTGCAGCCCCTGAATTCTTACTCAGCCAATGTTATTGACTTCACCTGCTAGCAGTTTTAATATTACGGCTGATTAGTTTATCAGAATATATAATCTGACATTTGGCCTTTTTAACCGCAGTCTGTATAACTCTTTGTCCACAAAGCACCTCTTTCTGCCGCAAAGCACAGAAACATTATCAACTGGACCAACATTTTCAATGTCCACGGTCCACCTCATGAGGTCCACTAAGGGTGTTACTAAACACAACTGTATCTCAAAGTCAAGCATTCTATGCACCTGATCCAGCTGCAATGAACATTGAGAAGCAGGTGTGATCATGTGCCGGTGCAATACTCTCCATCACAACAGGGGGCACTCTGCTGTTCACTATGTGCTTTCTGACACTCGGCCCCACCATTACCGATTGTTATCCACTGAGGCTCCTGTAACTGAATAGAGGTGGGTTTGATTCTGTTAGCAGGTCACCTGCCCAGAGATATATTTTCGCTCCCTTTGTCTTCAGGGACAGTAATCTCAAAGTCCAAAAGGTTGGGGGGGGGGGGTGGAGGAATAATTCATACTGATAAACTGCTAAAGACTCCTCCCTCCTTACCTCATCTGAACAGAGCCATTTCAATACACTTATGTTAAATATTTTAAATTGTACTATAGCCATCCCTCCCAGCACTAAGATATATTAACAATCCCCTCAACCCTGTGTAACCCCCCACCCCCCGCCTCCTTCCCCAACCTCAGGTTCTGCATTAATACCTGCTCTCACTGAATCCCAATTTTGTTCCTCACTCGACAGCTACCGGCTGAGGTAGGCATGCAAACACTAGGGCAACAAGATGCTGCTTCAGGCAAAGTGTGTATAACTTCATACCCCCTCCCCATTACAAGCAACCCCCCCCATTTATTTATTAAATCAGGTAGCTAAATTATGGCTTCTGCCATCTTCTTATCATTTAAATAACTAATTTCCGACACGCGGCTTTATCTCCCCATTATTTCTTTGCTGTGTCCTCTCTATCAGAGCCACAAATTAATTGCTAACCTTTTTTCAAATCCCCAACATGTTGACTGTGTCATTTCCTGTATACGTTTCATGCCTTTCAGCTGTGGTGTTACAGGTCCCGGTGTAGGGGAGAGCACCCCGTTAAACTTGAGGAATGACAGACTGGGATCGATCAACACATTTTGTTAGGCCTGAAGTGTCCAGCAGGATCAAAACACTGCCTCTCAGATCAGAAGTACCGCAGAACCTATGTCTGGGACCACCAACTGGTGAGCAAGGGCATGTACATGGGTGGGGCCACTGGCCCCAGCTGAAAGCTGATTGACCCCTGGAGTACCCCCTCCCCAGTCACTCACTGATTCAAGACATATCATTGGCTAAAGATAAGGCTGGTCCTCTGTACGCATTATGACTCCTCTTATGCCCCCCATCTTACAAAACTTCAATGATCTACAAAGAACCAATGATCTTCAGGTTCTTCATCCTGAGCCTGTTGAGCCTCTCCATCCTCCTCACACATCAGACAACCTTCCGGACCCTCTTACCCACGGATGAAGAACTATTTTTAACTTTGCCGGGATAATAAGCTCCTGGGAACCTCTGCATTTTTCATATTCAGGAACATCTCCGCTTCTGCAAAAGCACAGAAACACACTCTTTCCGAGAGTGGCGGCCGAGGGGGGGGGCGCACTAAAACTTGTACTGTATCTGTATTAAACTGAACGCCTTTTAACAGGAGGATTTCTCCTGTTCCCGCCATCATTCTGCACACCACAGGTATCAGTGAATTATTAATCGTGCCGCTCATTTTAATGCTCTTTAAAGTGCTTTATTTTGATATGTTAAATATACTTTTAGGCAGCCAAGTACATTATCATCTCCACCATCAAAGAGGCGCGCAGCTTTCTTCGCAGAGCACAAACAACTCTGCCCAACTTCTAAAAAGTTTCGAAATCAAAGACGTTTTAAGACCCGACTTCAAAAAGTTCAAATGAAGTTTCCTAATTTATTTTCTTAGCATTAATCCAATTCTATCATTCCAGAACCAAAACTCTGGGTCACTGTCATGCCTAGGAGTCTGCAGGATGAGGATGAGGATGAGGATGAAGGAGGTGCACAGAGTACATTCTGATGCATCCTAGATGACAGACATTGCTCCACATGATGCTCGGTGATCATGCGATCAGGTCAGGTGACATCAGCTTAGCCAGAAACCAACACGGCATGTCACGGAACATGAATACCGTTTGCATCATTAGAAATCAGAGGAAAGATTCATACAAGAGTTCAAGGAAGAGGGTCTTTAGATGTGACAAGGAGGGTGGCTCCCAGAAGAGGTGGGACCTTTCCGCTGTTTTGGGGTCGGGG
>JAODLD010000008.1:16120522-16138438 GCA_026781065.1 Mormyrops boulengeri
CCCCCCCCCCCCCCCCCCCCCGGGGTAAAGATTCCCCGTGCGATAGTGACGGCACTTTCCTCCCCGCTCTGCCCCAGCCGAGCTGCATCTGGAGTGGATTTTGTGTGAGCAGACGCTGAGGAACATGATTACATTCAGTTAACTGCACTCTAAACTGATTATGCATGTGCCAAGCTAATGGACTACATTTGCAAGAGGAAAAATAACATCCAATCAATCTCAATTACTGCAGACCGCACCGGCCCCCAAGACAAAGGAGGTAGCCGGCAGGCCGGGCTGCTGCTCCGCTTCCCCCCACACCCAGGGCCTGGGAACGAGGGCCCCAGCCTGGCCTGGCCTCCGTTCGGAGCGGGCAGCTCTCGCCAACATGGACATATTCAACTGGGGCTTTTTCCTAGTGCTGAAACAGGACACCCAATAAACATTTGCGTGGTGCCTGATCTAGTTCCGCGACGGTCACGCTGCCATCCCAAAAGCGAGAAGCCACGCTGGGTGACACCCATGTGGAACCCTAGGAGGGCTTCGCTGCCAGCGCCGCCTGCCGGCAAATACAGCACCAGAAGCAGGTGCCCTGTACGGCTGCCTGTGTCACCTAATGGGTCGACCCTCTCTGGTAAGAATACATCATGGCAGTTCGGAGCCCCTCCGTCAGTTACCCCACGGATTTTAGGGCACCCCATGGGAGGAGACAGGAAAGGCTGAGCCTCCGGGGCAACGTGCCGGCAAACGGAAGCCTCTCCAGGGTGAGGGCACCAGCGACGTGTCCAGCGAGTTCACTGACATGGACCAACGGCTCCTGGGATGATGGGGACGGACAAGGGGACAGGTCCCTTCTTGCCATGGTGGTCCCAGTGACCCTGGACACAGAGCCACTTCTTTGTGAGGGCTGTCGGAACATTCCAATAGGCGGGGGGATATTTTTAGCAAACCCTAATATGGGTCGCATACCACAGACTCTCAAATTATCCCATCCAGCTTAGCCCTCAGTTTAAACCTTCCTTTTTAATTCCAGTAATTACAGGCTCCAATTTATACGGAGCCGCGTGCACACAAAGGGCCTGTTTAATGCGAACCAGTCCGATTCGGGCCCAAGTGTCCACTGGGCTGCCACATCTTAGCCCCCATTACTGCTGACAGTCTATTTTCAATCCCAAAAAGTTGAGAGAGAAAGCGTGCGAATTAGGGAAAATAACGGTAATGGACACTGGACTCCTGTGACATGGGAACAAACAAACGGGAGTTTCCCTTCCTCCGCTGTGCAAGACGGGCAGCAGCTGAGACAAAGTGTCCACCAATCAGGATCCGGAGAGAGGCCCCAAGTGTCACCCCCCCACCTCCCTCACCGGGGACCTCACCACAGAGTATGCTGATAACAGCATCCCTGCAGTGGTACCGCTCCTCACCCGGGGGCTCGAGGTCTCATGCCTGTCCGGATGCCTGGCATTCTTTAAGGGATTTTGGTGACTGTCTGCACTGAGGAGTCATATGAAGGAGTTTAGACTTCAAAAAGAAGTTATCATGAATGGGGGGGGCATGGGGGCGCTTCCCCAATGGGCAGGCGGAAGGCATGGCAGCGAAGTGAATGGACCTGAGGCTGGACGCGTCTGTTTCAGCCCTGTGGGAGACACTACAGCACCCAGCGTTGATCTTGCCGTAGGAATTGATGGTCAGTAGCTACTGAACTTCTCACTCTCTGCTGTCGGTGAAACCTGTTCACTGTCTCTAGACACGCTGCAGGAAAATCCCCCAGACAGCCACCCCCCCCCCACAAACCAACCAACCAACGAACACCAGAAAAGAGCCCGGCACAGGGCGTGACCAAGCCACCCCACCAGCGCAGCCTGGCTACCGTGCTGCCAGGCTTGTGTTACATATTTTAATCACAGTGGTATTCGTAAATATCCTGGCTAACGGGTTCGGACTTGAAGGCGGAGGAAGGGAGAATTACAGGCCGGCTCTCCTCACTCTCGACAACTTCACACTCGCGATGAAGGAACCCCCCCCATATGTCAACACTGGCTTGCCCCATTGCGAAATCCCCCCTCCCACCCCCGACTATTGTTAATGGGCCATCTGGGACAGGAGCCTCACATTCACTGCTGAAATAAAGGCTGCCTCCAACAGGTGGCGTCCTCTCAGTATGACACGCTCCCAGGCAGGAGAGCCGCTGTACATTCAATGACAAACCTCGGAATCCAGACGGAAGCTGTGTGTGATCTTTACTCACACCTATCTAACCGGATCTGCATCTAAATGCGCCATCAGGGGGCGCCGGGGCACCTAAGATCACACCCGGTGTCGGGATCCCACACAGCGCCGGGCCTGGGCCCCCAGCATGCAGATAAGTGGATGAGTAGAATCAGGCCTGTTGGATTTATGGCCATTTGTTCGGGGCGGGTTCATCCGTCGGCCATTACGGAATGATTAGAGAAGAAGGTGAAGCTGCAAGTCCAGCGAAAATCAATACGACTGTAGGGAGCGATTCTGGCTCCCGCTCCGAGGAGCTGCAGCCGCTCCTCAGCTTCCCCAAAGCTCGCTCCTCTCCTTCTCACTTAGCCGGACTCCTCTCCCTCCCCCTAGCTTGGAGCTCCGCCCACCCATGTCATCCCCACTCCCTCCATCGGGGGGGCTGGCCGTGGGGTCCTCTGGAACATGGCACAGGTACAAATCACTACATTAGGCTGGCCTCACTGCACCATAATCCTTGCATTCTGTGTCGCTTCAGTTTATCTTTGCCCTACTGGATTGATATTTATTCATATTTAACTCTCGCCCATTGTTGGTCAACGCATTATGTGACATAGGCGGCCTAACAGGCACAGACTTAGCTAGCCAATTTCATTTGGTCTCAGACAAGCGGTACCAGCAGTGCAGCTTGCCTAGGGCTCCACATGGGCTTTGACTGGTACCGTTCCCACTCTGAGCACTGGTATATGTGTATACTGGGTGTACCCCAGTCTTGTGGCCTCTCTGCCTGGAGAAGGCCTCAGGCCATCCATGAACCTAACGAGGATGAGCGAAGGATGGATTCATAAATCCATCCATGTATCCATCCGTGCATCCCCACCCCAGAGGGCAAGTGGGATTTGAACCCACAACCCTGAAGGCGGGAGGTAACAGAACCATTCATACATAATTCATACTGTTATTGCGTTTGGAACTGTATACCTGTGCAATCTGTGCGGAGATAAATCTAAGCCTGTATGCACCAACAAGCCAAAAGGTCACAGGGGTCAGGGGGCAGAGCCTCACTCACCTTGTACAGCTTGAGGCTGGCCTCATGCCTCGAGTTGACGGTGTGCAGCCGCAGCTTCTCCAGGCTGTTGGTGTAGTAGTCGCAGGCGTTGCACTTGAGGTGCACGGGGTTGCCGATGGCAACGCACTTGAGGCGCCACTCATTGCCCTTGCCACCCTCCTTGATGTGCGCCACCAGCTGGTACTTCTGCACATGCTTGTCGGTCTTGCAGTGCAGCTGGAAGTTGGCCTTCAGCTGCGTGGTGTAGCGGCATAGCTTGCACTGGTGCGAGTCGCCCACTGTGGCACGCCACTCCTCCTCGGGCAGGGAGCGCTCGGCGCCCATGTGCAGGCCCAGCACGTCCAGGTTGTCCGTGGTGAAGCGGTTGCACACAGCACACTGGAAGAGCTTGAGGGAGGGGTCACTGGTCTGCGACAGGCTCTCCCCCAGGGTCATCAGCTCTTCGGATACCAGCTGACCGCCACCCAGTCTCACATCCATGGGCATTTCTCCGCCTACTGGGTGACACCCAAACACACGCTTCTCAGTAACTTGTCTTTCACATCACAATTTATCACGCTATCCATCTATTTCACTGGTACATGTTATTTTAGATTATTTCAACATAAGGAGTTATTTAGATTCTGGGTAGAGGTGGAGGCACCTTTAGTGCTAAAATTTACCCTGAATCTCTGCACCCCCCACCCTCCAGCCTGGGAAAATTCGGGAGTAAATTGATATACGTTCAAAACCTTGGGCAGCAAGAGTCATGTGTGCCTCCGCAGTCAGGGTGAATTCTGTCCTCCGGCAGTAGAGCCCCCCCTGGGGGACCCCGCGCACGTGTGTATTTGTGTATCTAATTCCATTAAGTCGAGATTATTCTGCCTTTGAACTGAGAGAAAGGGAGCTTTGACTTTTCACGGAAACGTAAACTCTCCCCGGCGCGGCGTGGATTTACACGTCATGCCCGCTCGGACCGAAGCGCAACAGAGGCCCCGTGCTAAATCAACTCCAGAAGACTGGAGTGCAGGAGAGGAGGGGAAGAAAAAAAAAAAAGCAGGTTATTTTATTATTACGAGAGAACGATAAGGGTTCCCATGCATACATTCAAGCAAATGAATTCCAGCCACTGACTCCGAATCGAAGGAAGGGAGAGAGGAATCACTTTTCGTGATCCTCTGCCTCACGCCCTCCACGTCACAACCATGTAACGCCGACCAAGGCAGGAAAGGGCCGGATGCAGACCGATCCCATGGAATAATGGGCTGCGAGCAGGGTGAATAAAAGTGAAAACAAAGAAGGGGCATTGAAGGCTTGTGCCAGAAAGTTCTGCTGACGTTTAATCTACCAGCATCCAGACTGGGGGCCGCTCACAGCCCAGTACGCCTTTACCCCAAATTAATTCCAGCAGTCGGCTTTTATTTACCGCCACGGTACCTGGTATTTATAGTCAGCGTGAGGCAGACCTCTGCTGTGCCCCTCATGCCCAAATCTCACTAACATCTAGCATCAAACTCGCCCTGCTCCTCCAGGGTCTGTCCTGGCTGCCCTGGGACCCGGTGATATTACAGCTGAATTCACGTCAGTCCCTCGACTAGCGTAGGCGGCCGGATGACCGTGGAGAAGCTTAAAGAAACACAAATCAGTAAGATAGTCAGACATGTAAAGAGATTAATAAACAAAGAAGTGAGCTGGGATGGTACGGAACTCTGGGTTTAACCCTGCCGGTGGGGACTGTGTGTTGAAGCACCGTTACGGGTGACACAGCGGGATAACAGAATAGGCAGAGCCCCACGGATCCTCATAAAACCGGCCTGCGTGGCTGTGCCGCAGGGGATCAGAGTGGCGGGATGCCAGCCGTGTTAGCACAAGGTCAGGGCTTGTCATCCGTCATTGACGGAGTAGTCAAAAAAGAAAACAAAAATGTGGAGTAGCCATAGCGGGGGAAAACGATGCAGGAAGTATACGGGATATACCGTTTTGGGGGGCAGCACATGTGATAAAGGTGGATCCAGTTTCAAAGAGAAAAGTGTTTTTGAAAAGGGAGCTTTTTTCACCATGAACGAACACGTGCTACGGCTTTCACGAGTGCGCCGATGAGCGGCCTTGCTTGTGCGTGTGAACGATCATACTTCGCCGCCATCACCGCCCCTTCCAGAAATTCACACCGGGCTGCTTGTCAGTACCTTGTGTAACATGCTTATTAAGCGTCGCTTCTCGGGGAAAAAAATGAACCAGATGGCAGAATTAGTCACGGCAATCAATTCTCGTTGGCGTCTTTTGAACTGGCGACAGTTTAAGACAAGTCTGTGCAAACTTCAGCGTTGTAGTTGGCATGCAAAAAACAGCCCCCCTCCTCCCCCCGCATGCTGCAGAGCTAGCCTTGCTGCGCTTCAGCCCTTCCTTATGACCAAGATCAAATTTATAGTTGCAAAGTTCTTTTTTTATTTTTCAACAAAAGTTAGGCAGTCGCAGTTTGGAAGAGGCGTTTCAGATCACGGATGTGAAAGATCTGCAGTTTGGAGGTTCTGAGAGTCAGTCTGTCTCAGCAGGTCTGGGCCCTTGTCTCACAGGAGCTGGGTTCCCTGGTCCCCTCACATGGACTCAGGACCTGCTAGGTGCTATCTACTGGCAATTCTGACTGGATGCTCAGATCCGATTCACGGGCAGAGAAAAAAAAAGCTTATCCTCCCTCACTGTCCTGTTTTGTGTTACTTTGTGTTGTTTTTCACAAAAACATTTGTTCATACTAACTACATCCAACACACATAGTCAGACCTGAGCCCAATGGGAGGATTACAGGGATTAGCTCTAATACACTGCGTCATACGGAGAAACAAGAAAATTATTTCCTGTTCAGAAAAGCAGAGAGAGAGTTTGAGAAGAGTGAAGGCAATGGCGGCTTCATTTGAAACGTTTCCACTTCAAACAGCGCAAGCTGGCGGGGGCGGTGGTGGGGGGGGGGGGTTTCCTCTCACTCTCTGCTTTTGGCAACAAAGGAAGCCATGCTGAGTTCAGTAGGGCAGGTATGGCCCGGGGCAGGCTGGCATCGAGCACGATCTGGCAACCCTGCCAGGAGAAAGAACGCAAACTGCAGCCAGGGCAGGGGCAGAGCCAGGACCCGCTCCGCCGCTCGCTAGCCCCCAACCCCAGCCACACCCCCTGACCTCAGACAGGGAGTGCACAAACAGCACCCCGCCCCCCCGACAGGCAGGAAACCAGATAAAGTCAGCAGCAACAGGGGTGTGGTATGGCACCATTAGCATTTAGCATGTTACAGGAGAGCATGAAGTAAATGCTAATGCTAATTTCATTAGCCACCCGAGAGAGCCAATCCCTGTTCAGGTCCTCAGAGCGGTAGCCAATCATGGCATCTGTAATGGCGGACTCACCAAGCGTAGGCGCCAGTGCAGCTACATTGGGGTCCAGATGGAAGCCGCCAAGCAAGAACTGGGCATCAGCAGCTGAGGATGGGTCCATCTTGAGGCCAGGGGGGAGGTTCATGTTCTGGGACAGGTAGTACTGGTAGAGCTCAGCCTCGGAGGGCGAGGGCAGCCCCCCCAGGCCCAGGCGGCTGTGCTGCATCTGTGCCACGTTCTGCTGCAGCAGCATCATGTTGTGCATGTGCTTCTCACTAGTCATGTGGATGCGCAAGTTGCGCGCCACGTTGGTCTCGTAGTCGCACACCTCGCAGCGCCACGTGGGCTTGCTTTTTGGCTTGGTGGGGGAGGGCGCGCTGCATGCCCCACCCACGTGCCCTGCTGATTGGGTCGTGTGGTGGTGGTGGTGGGTGGGGTGGTGGGCGGCAGCCTGGGAGGCGGAGGGCACCGGGACCACAGCCCCGGGGGCATGGCCAAACACCTGCTCACCGGAGGCGGTGACAGAGCCGCCATTCTGCAGCGTCTGCATGTTGTTGAGGTGCTTGTCGGACTGCATGTGGATGCTCAGGTTACCCTTGGTGGTGGTGGAGTAGTTGCAGACCTCACAGCGGAAGGGCTTGTAACCGCAGGTATAGCTCTCGCCCCGCGCCAGCCGGGGGTGACTCTGGCCACTGCTGCAGTACATGCAGGAGCCCCCCGAATCCGGATGCTTCTCCTTCATGTGCGCCTCCAGTGTCTGCTGGTACTTGTAGTGCCAGTTGCACTTGGGACACTTGAGCGTCTTGCAGGAGTTTCGCGAGTGCATCATGGTCATGTGACCACCCAGCGAGCGTGAGGAGCCCAGCACAGTGTCGCACTTTGGGCATTCCACACCGCTGCCCCCGCCGGCCCCCACACCATGGTTCTGAGGGCACTCACCCATGCCGGCCAAGTCACAGGGCGTGCCGGCATGGGGGTGCGAGTGGCCGTGAGCATGGGGGGAGGGGTGCAGGTGGTGGTGATGGTGGTGGTGGAGGTGGTGATGGTGTAGCAGTGCCCCACCGTCCTCCTCCCCCTCAGCCGGACTATCATTTGGTTCAGGAGCTGTGGCACTGTCTTCATTGGCACTTTCGTCCGCGCCGACATGGGGGGCCGGAGGAGACGAGGCGGCAGCGATGGCGTCGGCTGATGGACAGGACGCCCCGTCGTGCGTGGCTGCTGCCGTCGCCGGGGCCACGCCGGGGCCCTGGCAGTTAAAGCTCAGGGGGGGCGCCGAGGTCCTCCCCCTACAGTCTGTGGCTGGCCCCCTGTCCGACGGCCGGGCCGAAAAGGAGGTGGGGGTCTTGCTGCTGGCTGTGGGGCTGGCCGCAGAGGGGCAGGGAGAAGGCTGGGGGGCGCTACTAGGCATTAATAAAGGAGATTTGGAAATGCTTTGGTTTGAGACAGCCAGTTCCCCCACTTCCGTGCCGCTACCGCAACCACCGCTGCAGGCCATCGCCGGTCCCTCTTCGTCATCCTCCTCCTCATCCTCCTCTAGCAACAGCTCCTCCTCCTCCGAGCCCACATCCCCTCTCAGCAGGAGTGCTGGGCTCTCGCCCATCTCTCTCTGCGCCTCCTCCCCTGCACGAGTCCCCTCTTTCCCAGCGAGCCCCTCTGCTCTCCCTGCAAGCTGGGCCGGGCTGCTGGGATCTTTGGCAGGACCCGGGGCTGAGGTAAGCGGGGGCGGCTTAGGGCTGCCCAGCCCCCCCAACTTCAGGAGGGAGCCCGGTAGGCTTTGCTGGAGGCCTGAATCCGAGTCCTTGAGAAGGGCCTCTCCCCCCCCAGGCCCGCCACCACCGTTGCTGCCCCCGGTATCTAAGTGGACCCCACTAAACGTGCCATAGAAACTCTGTCCAGAAGCGATGGGCAGTAGCGTGGGCGGTGTGGGGGAGCTCTTATTTTTTGGTTCCAGGAAGCTGATGAGGGGCTCCTTGTCCTTCCCGATGCCCTGGATGATGGCCGAGGCATGTTTGTGGCCCAGGAGCCGCCGCTCGTCCTCGTTGAGCGTCATGCGGTGGTCATGCACGGCGTGCGTGACGAAGGAGCGTGTGTAGCCGAAGGACAGCTTGCAGAGGAAACACATGAGGATGGGCTTCCCTTTGCCATACAGGGCCAGCCCGTCGAATTTGGAGAAATCCACGTTGTTGGGAACATCTTTGGACACGCAGGACTTCTTGGCCGAACCGTCGCTGTTCAGGTAATCCTTGTTGCTTTTGTGCCGCACGTCGAAGACGCGGAAACTGTGCAGGACGGGGCTCAGGCCCGCCAGGGTTGAGGTACTGGGGAATCCTTGGTCTGGGGGGCTGAACCACTTGCCAAAAGACGAGGCTATGTGGAACGTGTTGATGATTTGAGGGTAGACTGAGGGTGACGTGGAGGCCAGCTCGCCCGGCTTCCCCACCCCGGAGGCCGAGTTTACGGGGAGCTGACCTGGCACCGCGCCCCCCCCACTTTGGATCAGCTGGCTGAGGCTCTCCACGATGTAGGCCGAGCCGTCAGGCTGGTACACAATCTCTCCAGCTAAGTTCTCCACATCGCTGCTCTCCTCTTCCTCCTCTTCCTCCTCCTCCTCCTCTTCTCCCTCCTCGCTGCCGCTGTCGGCGGGATCCCTCCGCCGCACCTGGCGCTGCCGCAGGAGGGTGGGCATGGCCCCGCCCCCAGAAGGCAGGGCCACGCCCGGGAAGGCCTGCAGACTTGGGAAGCAGCTGTCCATGTCCTCCAAGTCCTCCTCCTCCAGGCAGCTGCCTCCTTCCTCTTCCTCCTCCTCTTCCTCTTCCTCCTCGTGTAACCCCTTCCTTCTTGACTGCTGCCCTCCTGCCGAACTGTCACCGGGGGGTGAGGGCAAGTTACACGTCTGCTGCTGCTTTTGCTGCCTCACCCCCTGCAGAGGGGCGCTGGGAGCCTGGAGTTGGGGGGGGAAGGTCGCAGACAGGGACAGGGGCTCCAGGGATGGGGGCTGGCTGCTGGGAGAGACTTGAGCGTTAGAGAGATTGTTCCAGGGTTGGGGAGGCCGCTGCTCCTGCTGAGAGGTGGTGGCGGTGAGCCCATCGTCTGTCCCAGAAATCACGGGAGACTCACAGCTTTCCATGCTGATGCCTACGTGAGGCGTTCATCGCATCCAGGCCTGAGATGGAGACAGAAAGAAAAATGTGGGGTGAGAGTCGGCCCAAGCAACACCGCCACAAGAGACCGGCCTGGCACCGAGACAGGCTACACTGACAGCAGGTGGCGCCATGATGAATGGGGGAGATGACAGGCTGCAGTTAACATATGCGGGAAGGAGCGCGAGACGGAGCGGCGGGAGATCTAATTGGGGAAATGACAGAGTGCTCATTATGGTAAATTAGCTACCATACGGGAAAAAAAGATCCCATGGACGTGAGCTAACAGGCTATCTGAGATTCGTCTTCCTGGGCGAATGTGGAAGTGTCTCCCTTTTATCTCAACCTTGCAAACAAACTCCCCAGGTCCTTGCGCATCCTTAATCCAATTTACATCCATTTCCAGGCATTAATTCCGATAGGTGTGCTCAATAAAGGCTGGCGCACTCGAAAACTGATGTAGAGTGATCCAAGCGGGAGAGCTTGTATCCCGAAGATCGTGTCAGCGGATGGACGTTTATATCAGCACCTGAAAACCGCCGCAGAGGGACAGTATCGCAACCCAAAGAAGGCAAACAGAAAATCACCAACGCCATTAGTCATAGACTGGGAGGTAGGGTAGCTGCATTTAGATCTGCCCAGTACCCATGCAATGAGGTGTGCCTGCCCCCCCAAACCCACCACCCCCCAGGACAGAGCACAAACCAGGAATACTGCTGAGCTAATAATTTTATTGAAGGGATGCAGGCGGCATTCATTAAGCGAGGTGACCGAGCTCACGGCAATAACTCTGTTCTGACCTCTGACCCGGCGCCATGAATAATGCATGAGCCGAGATTCCCGGCAAAGCCAGCGTGGAGCCCCGCCTGAGCAGCATGCGTACGCCACCCCAGCTAGATTTATTTACTTATTTACTTAGGAATGCAAATTTCTGGGGCGACCCGACACAATCCACCTGCCGGTCTCGCCCTTAACACTGAGGGAGAAGGTAGGACCAGAGCGATAAGTCACCCAAACACACACACTCACACACACACACTCAAACTCACTCCACCCCCAACTGTAATATGACCATCAAAAACTTCAGAACCACACATTTGTCGGAGGGGGCACAGTGGTTAATGAGCTGGTTCCGCGTGCGTGGGCGTCACGTCACACATATGGGCGTCAGCGTTTAGCAGAGAAGTGGATGATTTAGATATGTGAAAAACGCATACAAATAAAACATGCTAATGTGCCCAGAGCTGTGCATGCAAAGCCGGCAATACAAAGCAGCCCGCGATTTCAGCACAGTTTGCATAGACATTGCACATGACCGAGGCTACAAGTAAGAAAAAAATGACAAAGATTGGAGGGAACTTGGAAAATGCTTTAAAATGCTTCAAAAAAACAGATTTATCCACCCGCACCACAAGTAGGGAAATGTTTCCCTCCGTGAACAAAGGCACGATGGATGAAAAGTGTGGCTCGTTCTTTTAAGTTTTTCCTCAAATGGCGCAAGGAACGGCAGCATTTGACTCGGCCAACCACAGCTAGCCCTGGGCTGCCTTTCGCGGGCTGCATCGATGGGGTCACCAGGGACAAACCGTGGGTGCATTCAAAGGCAGCGGTGCAAAGGAGCACATGAGGCAGTTTAAAATTGAGACTGGGGCCCTTCCGTCACACACTTACCCCAGGTGCTAAATCCAATGGCATTCGAACATCTCCCAGCTGTTGTACTGGGTTAAGCGTCAAACTGTCAGGTTATTTACAGGTACGTTGAGTGCTCATGTACACATTCTTAAGAAAAAAACAAAGCTACTCAAAAGCTCCATAAGCAAGGAACTCCTGCCCCAAACCCTTGATCTGCCATTGCATGCGGCACCATCACTTAGCTTAGCGACAAAGGCCCACACACACACACACACACACACACACACACACACCACTACAGCCTCCACGCCTCAAGAGTGCCGTGGTCCGGCTCGCTGTATCCGCAGACAGCATAAAACAAGATTATCCTTCACAGCCGAAGGTCTAATTCGATAACCCTGGCTACCGGCACACGGTACGATCTGCTGGGCCCTCGCAGGCACAGGGCAGCTCAACAGCGTATAGCCGCCTGCGCGTTGCAGGCGTCTGCTCTGCGCGCGAGATCTGTTTCGAACAGGAAAACTTCAATCTCCTCACACAAGACCAGACAGACAGGGGGCTTCTGATCGCAATCCATTGTTTTAATTTGTGCTCTATTCACTGTCGTGAAACAAAGTAATAAATTCCCGTCACGGAGATGGGCCTGCCCCGAGTTCGTGGGGTTAGGCGGGACATTAAAACGCAGTGGTAATTTCCCCATTTCCGCCCATGCTGCCGTCACTGATGTGGGAACCAAAGGTGCCTTGAATTCCTTCGTGCGACAGGGACAGAGGGTTCCTCTCGTCCTCCAGGAGCAACCACCCACACACACACACACACACACACACACACACACACACACACACACACTCAAACCAAAAGGAAAGAAGAGAGAGGGCATTCTAGCCCAACCCAAGAACGAACAGCACAACCAAGACGTCTCACGGTGCAGAGGAGGTAAACACCACTCTTTAAATTATTAATGGCAGTAAAACATAAAGCACATGCCTCGGCCTTTATATGCTTTCTCTTAAAAAAAGAGACGAGATGGGACTTATTTTAAGTTAATAAAGCCCAGTCACTAATGAACAATGTCAGTAAACCAGCATCTGAATGTCATGAGTAGAGGATGGAAAATTAGATTTAGAAGTTTTCTTTTTTTTTTTTTTTAATAATTTATGGTCCCTTTCATTAACTGGGATTTGCCAGTGGACTCGGGAGGAATTAGAGGCCAGGATCCCATCTGATTACAGCCATTCAGGATCACCTGCCCCAGGGCCCGGCTCCCAGGAGGATGCTGGGTATTCAGCCCCGCCTAGGGAATAAGCTCCCCATGACGCTCTCCCCTCCTTATCCCAGGCCCCCTCACCACATGTGAGATCACGAGAAGAGGGTCGCCATGGTGACCCGCCCCCAGCGACAACTTGGACGCCAGGCCTTGCGAGGACAGCCCCCCGCCGCGGTGAGGCATCGTGGCCACAGCGCAAGTCTGGCCTTTGAAAGGTTAGCGCGCTCATCGGAAAATCAATGCCGTAAATGCTAGGCGAGTTACAGGAAAATGTGGGAAGGACGAGGCCCTACTGATGAAGAGGAAGGCCTTTGATGTTGCACAGGGGACGTGTTTATTGATAGGAAACCATTGTACTCCTCAGGCAAAGCAAAAGACTTCGGCTGCTAAGATACTCCAATTAACAGGGAATACGCACACGTACGCACAGCCTCCTCTGCCTTAATTCCAAACATGCCTCAGCAGCTACGCTAACCGCTAACTGCATGCTGCTAAATGCTAGCGCTAAGTAAATAAGACGGGATGATAAAAGAGGAAAGGGAGTGACATAAACAAGGATCCTCCAAATCCTCCAAAAGGATCTCTCCTAAGGATCTCTGGCTCTCTTCTGGCATCCCCAGACCCAGTAGATAGGTTGAGGATGACCACCATAAATTGGCGCAATTTTTTTTTCCTCCTAATAAACAAAAAAGCCGCTTTGGAAAACAGTAAATGTCACCGTGATGTCTGCTGAAACGTGTCATTTTATAAAGCCCAATTGGCAGCGTGGCGCCCATCGATTGGGTCATGATTCAGTACCGATCCGTGCTGACCTGTGACTGAACCCGCTTTTAATACTGAAAGGCAGTAGCTAATAAGAATGGGGGGAGAAAGCGAGAGGACGATAACAAACGGCAGAGCCCCAAGCGCCATCCCCTTTCTCCCAGCCTCTAAATACAGACTGCTCCGCCCCAACTACTCCGACGCAGGTCGATGGCACTCAGTCTGTAAACACGGCTTCCCGTAAAATCAATGATCTTCAGTTCTGGCTATCAGTCTGTGGAACAGAAATAGCAGAGGCTCTGTCGGGACTGGAAGTCGGAGCAGGTTGGGGGGGGGGAGCAGATCATCACAGCGTGGCTGAGATTGAGACAACGGCGCTGAGTCGCAGTGCTTGCAGGCTGTACTACATTTCCCAGAATCCCTCTCTCTGACAGCAGCTCATCTGGGGCATCACCCCTGAGAAGACTGATGTTTACTACAAACACGTTTACATGCTTTATGAGCAACCTGCTCTAATTTTTGTGGCAAATCAAATGGACACAGTTACTGGCATTTCAAAAACAAATTCCCAGTTCAAAAATGAAAGAAAGAAATTAATTATGATAATCCCTTCTCCATAAATACTAAGCATTTGTGAGAGATGGACTTTAAAACATTTTAAACGTTTTCAAAATGAGCGCAAGGGCCAAACTGAAATGGAAAACAGCTTGACGAATTACGGGAGACTGAGGCCGCTGGCCAGACCAATCAGAGTGCAAGGCAAGTGAACTAAGGAAACGGTACATGGCAGCCGGCTGTCGCTGCACCCATGCCACACGTGACAGAAACAGCACTGTGGTGTAATTAGAAATAGCTAATTAGCTATGGGTTAATTACGTGATGGGGGAAACTTGGTTTTAAAAAAGTGGCAGAGTTATCGGAGTGGGGAGGGCACAGCAGGAAGCGCCGGCCTCCCGCCAATTAGCAGGTAGCGTGCAGGGCGACGGCGGCAGCGGCAGCAGAGGACGATAACAAACGAGTGCGGTTTCACATCGTCGAGGTGGAAAGGAGTAAAAACACACACATGCGGCATTAAAAATGCACACCGTACTGCCGGAAGGGGTTCCCTATGCCACGCTGTCGTTTTACTAGCAAAACAGCCATTTCCCTAAAAGCCTGATATTTTAACGATGCCTGCAGATCCCAAAATAACGTCTGGGAGCCCGGAGGGCGTTGGATTCTGAAGCCAGATTCTCGAGCTGGGTCCTGAAACTGTACTCTGACAGCGCAAAGTCCCAGTGCCTCTTCACCGGTTTTGTTCAAAAAACGAAGCCGTACGCCGGTTTCGAAGACAAGCCTTTAATACGCCTACAAACTGTAGCTGGATACTGGAGCAGGTTTTTGGTTTCTGGTAGCGAATTCCCACCGAGGCTCCTTCGGTTCTTTTTCCCTGCTTCATCCCCAGTGGTTTGTTTAGATAAAGCTCTCCACTCTGTGTAAATGCATAGATTATCTCTGGGAAAGAGGCAATGATGTAAAAATCGGAGATGCGAAACCGCGGTTTATACTGCGAGCCTGTTTCTGCCCCGAGGCGAGCGGGCACGCTAGCACACAGCAGGCAGGCTGAGCACATGATGGGACCTGGGAGGGGGCCGCGGGTGGGGCGTTAGTGAGCGTGAGGCACACATGTGTGTTCCCATGGATCCCTCACACTCTTCTCATCAGCCCTCCCCGATCGGGCCAGAGCCAACAGACAGATCGGAGTGTGACGAACTCGTAACCTGCCAAATAACTCCGGGCTGAGTGCTAGCAGGACCCGGACCAGACCAGGCCGGACCAGACCGGACCGAGAAACTGATCCACCCTCAGAGGCGTGGCAGGAGAGGTTGAGTCTGGCCCATAAACGACCCCAGAGTACCTGAGAGGAAGCGGTGCTTTAAGGAAGGGCACATACATCTCACACCGAAAACAGCCCTCAGTGTCTCACCCCAGGTGATCTCTGTCCCCAGTAGGAGGTGGAGGTGTGTGTGGGTGGATGCTGTATGAGGCCTTCCCATCAACCTCCGTTAAACTGGAGCGGTCCAAGGTCTGCCGCTTCTTTAACAACCAAGGAATCTCACAAACTGGAAAGATGACTGCCACAATCACAGGCACAGGCAGGATCTTTGTGGGGACTCTCCATTCATTTATATGGGGAAACTAATCCCAACATGATGACCTTAGCCCCTACCCAGCCCTAACCTTAACCATAAGTAACCAAACTAAATAAGAGACTTTTGCCATATTTAGTGTTTTCATTGCCTTCACAGATCTTTGTGGGGACCCAAACAATGGCCCCCACAACGTCAAAAAAAGATTTTATTATATTGTGGGACACACACACACACACACACACACACACACACACACACACACACACACACACAATTACCTGTATCACTCCCCCAGGGGCACACAGATCACAGGCCATTCATATTCACCAGTATCGCAACACCCCCCTATATCTATCTCAGGAAATGCTTTTTTTTTCCAACAGCAAAACTGGAAGTGAAATTTGCAAACTACAGGGATTTTATGAATTTTTTGCCTGTTGTCATCCTCCAACATAGCAACAAAAAATGGAGGGGAAGGAAGCGGTCGTCACATATGCAGTTTGGTGCTTAAAATCCATCCACCCATCTTTCGTGGGGGGGGTATAGCATAGTGCACAAGGCTGGGGACACCCTGGACAGGTGGTCAGTCAGTCACAAGGTACATACACAAACAGACAAACACACTATAGACAAATTCAAGACGCTAATTTACTTTAATTGTTTACGAGGGAAACCAACTTTTTCAGTGGCAAGATACAAAAAAAAATCGCGCGCCCCTCTCACTGGTGGGATTTGAACCCAAAACCCCAGAAGTGCGAAGCGACAATGCTACCCACTGAGTCACCCTGCTGCTTACACTGTGACCACCGATCGAATGACGAATCGTCCCACTATTTCAGCAGAGGGAACAAGGTGGTTTGTTCTCGAGTCTCCCCTGCAGCCTGCAATCCACTCTCCTGGCCACTGGTAAAATATGACACGTGCTCAGACTCCATCAGGGCATGTGCTTCCTGCACCCGGAGGGAGCGACCAAGCCCCTGTGGGCTGCCATCTCGCCGGTGGCCACAGACGCGGGGACTCCGCCAAGGCGTTTCTTACCGCAAACGTGGCCGCTCACATGATCGATACCGCTGAAATATTAAACCTCAAGAAGCCGCATCATCGATCGCAAGGCCCAGTGATAAAATGGTTTATTGCGCTGTTCGCCGGGCCCCATGTAAGCATATAACGCTGACCCGCATCAGGGAATGGCGGCTCCGGAACCTTCCTGGCGAACCGCGGTATTCAGAGCTGCCTTTAACAGGGTCAGGTGCACAGTGACCAACACATGCTATGCATCCATAGGGGACCCGCAGACAATGTGCTGGAGGAGGGGGGATAATGTCCTTTTAATGCTGAGCCCCCTTAAGTAATCCGAAAAACAAATGCCCCAGTAATGACGGAGTCCTGCACCTGGTACAACAGCAGCAGTGTTTTCATGCACTAGGAATTAGCCAAATATACCGTCTTTAAAGGGAAAGGGTCCCTATACTGTGAGTCCTGAAACTGTCACATGCAGAAATTTGTGTGATATACACGGAAAAACTGTTCTAAAGGGAAGACAGGAGAGGGAGACTTTCTTTTTTTAAAATTTACCGTTACTTAGCATGCATAGATACAAAGTGAGGTACATTTTTTTTGAGAAAGCAGGGGCAGACAGTCCCTGGAGGAACGGGGGTTTATGGGCCTTGAGCTGCCTATGCTGGGATTTGAACTGGAAACGTACTGCTTACAGGCACAGTAACCCACCGAACATCGCCCCCGCCAAGAAACCGTACTTTGGCTAGTCACCATGGATCATGTATAGTCCAGTTAGCTCCTGGGTTAGCTAAGTAAGCTGGGGAGACAACGGGCTAGTTATATTTGGGGGGAGGGGTGATTTTGGAGGTCCTATGTTATGGCAAAAGTCTTAGGTGCTGCAGCAGGAAAAAATACAAAATAAGAAACAGAGGAGGAGCAACGTGACGTGACGTTTGGAGAACAAGTTTACGAGGTTCTAGAGCTCACCCTGAAACAAACAAACACACACACACAGACACACACACACACACACACACGGTTAGTGCACCCCTCCACCCAAACAGGTTTCACCACAGAAAAAAAGCCCCTTATATGAAGCCAAAGCAGGCCCCAGCAGTGAATCCTGGACAAATAATTAGAGGATGACCCCAAACTCCTGCACCAAGCGCCTGCTCTGTGCCAACCATTTGCTAAAGTCATCAATGTCCAAAATTTTAAAAGAAAAGGCGAAAATCTTTTTGGTACACAAATGCTTCTTTTATGAGTTCTGGCATATACTCCTCCCCGCTTAGTAGAAACCCTCAATCTGGCAGAGCACAGAACCTTGAGGGATGGGTAGCTTCCCTCTGGGGCGGGGGGGGGGGGGGGGGGGGGGGGGGGGGGGGGGGGG
>JAODLD010000008.1:16138538-16149147 GCA_026781065.1 Mormyrops boulengeri
CCCCCCCCCCCCCGCTTTATACAACCCCCCTTTGCGCAATTCAGCAGCAATAAACCAAGGGAATAATGTGCTCCATGCGTAAAAAGACACCGAAAGCAAAGGGTCTCTGCGGGTGTTTGGATGAGGGCCAGTGATGGACGACCTCTTTTCAGTGAAGGACCCTGAAGTCTAGCCCAGGCCCAGAGTTAGCATGACCGCCAAGCGCGATTAGCAGGGATCTGGCCGACGGGCCCAGAGGGTTGAGCTTCACCGGAGGAGCGGATGTGGCCGACCGGCCGCATTTCAGGGGCGGTTATGGAAAAAGACGAGCGGCTTTAATAGCAGGGCACTCGCGTCCATCTCTAAAAACCAAAACCTCTCTCGTACACTTAAACCACCAACTTACACTTCCTAGGTTCCCTCAATCTTCTGCAGCTTTTCGAGAAAAACGTTTTGACGTTTCCGCAGGCAGGAACAAGCAGAAAAGTATGACAGTGTCACATGACAAAAAACGTACCGACGCGGGTAGACTTCTGCTTTACGAACCTTCCGGAAAATGATCTTTGAGAAGACAGAACGCTGAGAGCCTAACAATGCAACCACGAGGCACCTCATCAGCATCGCATCTCTTCATATCATTTCAGTTCGGTTTAATCAGCGAGCTTGTTGCTTAAGCTAATCTAACCACAGATAAAACACTAACTGCTGAGTTCATCTCTGGAACAATCGTGTAATTTTCACGACGCTCTCGTGAAATGCCAGGTTACGCCACCATTTGTCACATGGAGGATCAGACGTCAAAAATAAACAAAAAGAAGGTAGAGCATCATAAGGACTGTCATTTATATCAAGGAGGACATGACCTGATTCTTCTCCAAGTAAACAGTAAATCAGCTCCAGGGGCATAATAGTGAGTCTCGTCTCGGAACAGTGTGAAGATGACGATCCAGAAAAATAATCGTCAACATAAGCAGCCAATTTCTCCAGAATTGCTCAAATCAACAACCGAATGAATCATGAATGACGACCATGAGGCAGCTCTCTAGCCTTCGCCGAAAGCCGATGACTAAGCTTATACATAGTGCCTTTACAAATCAGATCTTAATACAACCTTTGTCATAACAAGGTGTAGAACCTGCCCTACAGCTTCAAAGGCTAGGTGCCAAAGCAAGATGTAGGAAGACTGCTGTCTTGCGGTGAACATTCCTTCTGCGTTCTGCAGCAATAGGGGAACTGTCGACAAATGCAGAGGGAAGGAAGATGAGGGAAACTGAATAGAAAACAAATTGTTAAGCTGAGGTGACCAGGTGGCCTGAGGAGAAGTGAAAGAAACACAACTACTCGAGGACGCATTATCAAACACAGCCCTCTGCGAATGTCCGGTCAGAGCATGGCAACGCAGTGGCACACCAAACAGCAGTTAGAGTAATCTTACGACAGAAGAACACGCTGACTACAAGGCACAAGATCATGCATCCGTTATATATGGTTGGTGATTGGCTGGAGATCTGGTTAGTGATTGGCTGAAGATCACCAGTGGTGCAGAGCCCAGCTTAAGAAGCCAAAGTCTCTTGCAGTCAGGTTCCACGGGACAGTAGGCAATTACTCTACTCTCATAGTTTGACTTCTGATTTTCCAGGCCGCAGGTGATCCGTCAAAGGCGTGACAGGCGGACATATTAAGCTGCAGGCATACATGGGAAAACACCCAAAACATGGAGTGACACGCTCCGGCCACGCCCCGACATCACCGGGAGGCGCTGCAACGCAGGACAGTGCCTCTTTGATTGCCGGTGCTGCTCCGCAATCATGGGCCGGCAACAGGTCATGCGAGGAACGGCAAGAGAATGTGTGGGGAATCCTGCAGGGACCGTCTGACAGGGAACAACAGGGCAAAGATGGTCGGCCTGTAGCCACCTCCAGGGCACAGCTGTGAAAAAGCAATTACCACACCACTTCTGCTGTGCCCCATCTAGCCCGAGTACATTCCCCCCTCGCACACCTCTGGTGTTCCCATCCTGACCACCTAGACCCTCGCTGCCCCACCAGACCCTCACCCCCACCCAAGCAAAGCACCTGCAGAGTATAAATCAGGCCACTGGGCTGTATTTGGGAAGCCAGGCGTTAAGCGTGAAGCCGGCCTCCAAAAGTTGAGATGGCTCTGACTGCAGCGGCCAACTGCACCAGCGAGCGATGGGGCCCCGATTCCCCGGGCCTCCGCACTCGCATCAAACGGTGCGCGTCACACATGTGGCTCACAGCTGGGCGGTTTGAAAATCGCCGGAACCCCCGCTAAGCAGGGAAACCCGCTCTGGATTGCTGAACCCACCAGCCGTCATTGGAGAGAGGAAGAGAAGAAAAAAAAAAAAGAGCAAAAAACGAAAACAGCAGACTGATACTGCGGTCGACCGTCGACGAGCAGATACAGCTACAAGCATCAGCCACCAATCATCTCGATGCGACTGTCGGCAAACAAAACCGACAACTTGTAGGCTTACGGTCATTAGATTCCTGCTGTCTACTTAAAACTATGTCATATGGTTTATTTTAGGCTGAGATGGGGCACTTTATCTAAAACGATCACATACTGGCCTGAGGTCAAAAGTTCAGAGCTACGGAGAACAAGCGGCACATTCCATGAGGTATACATCTTCAAGACAGCAGCCGGCGTCCCTGTGTGCTTGTTACCTTCTGCTTCAAACCCAGCTTCCTGGGGTGAACCCCACTCCAGGACCTCACAGTTTAAATATTAACCAAAGATGTTTTCAATCTCCACTTCACATGGAGACGCAGGGGGTAAGGAGCCGGAGAAGCTAGAAAAATATCATCTGCAAGGGATTTACTCCCAGGCTTCCTCCTGCGGAGGCACATGTAAAGATGTGGCTTGTTCTGTGTGGCTAGAGGGGCAGGGGAGGGTGGACAGGCACCCACGGTGGGGCGAGAGGGGAGAGAGCACGGTTCTGGCAGGAGGTCTGGGACAGAGGGCCGGGGTTGCATGCGGCACGACTGCAATTTACATTGCTGAGTAATTATTAGCAGGATCAGGGGCTCGCGGTGAGTGAAAGATGCACCACAGGGCCTTTGTGGGGGGGGGGTGCGCAGGTTGTCTACAAGGCCATTCAGCCAATGAGAAGGATGATGGATGCAGAAGAAAGAGCAGAGGCACCAACTGGAAGCACCTGCAGTAATGGCAGCCGACCCCCGTGATCAGACCAGATGACCGGAGGGATACCCCAGGCAAGTATAGCGAGCTGCTGCCCCAATGCATCCCCAAAGGGACGGGCAGGGATGGGGACTCCGTAAACACCCCCAAAAACGCAGATGGAATGTGCCAGGACAGCGTTACATTGATGGCAAATCCCTAGCCTTCAGGAGAGCCCAATAGGGCGTGGGCTGGGGGGGAGGCTTCCAAACAGCATCAGAGGGACCTTCCCTAGGCTTGCGTTAACTCCTGTTTTTTGGAGTTTTTCTTCCTCCCCTGTGTGTGCGGCAACCCCCCCCCCCACCCCAGTGTGTATGCTGGTGCCCCCCCCACCCCAATCCAATGCTGTTTACTTATCTCACAGGCACATGAGAGCAGTTGCAACACATCAAGGGGGGGTGGGTGCTGCAGCTTCTCACCACGACAAGAGCCATTATGATAAGGACACGATTGGAGAGATAGGACCCAACATATCACTTGCAAAAGTCTTGGGAGGGGGAGGCAGGCGGTGGTCCTGGAACGCGACAAAACGAGCGGGGGAGAAGAGAAGAAAAACATAAATAATTATCAGACAGGCTGATGAATGCAAGCACAAGCAAGCCCACACAGGGGGGCACGGCGTCTTCCCAGACTGACCGGCACGTCGTCACCCGGCCTTCGAGTTGTGCTTAATTAACACTGCCATTTTGATTTTGGAGTCGTAAGGCAGAATGTAATAAAGCATCGCTTCAGAGGGCTGGCCCAAACCAGAACCGCCCCTAGCTGTGCCCAGATCCCATGGTGCTGGGGGTGATGCCCGCTCGGTAATGACGGTCCAAACGTCACGAGCAGGGGCAGTCAAAGCCTGTGATATGAGATACCTCACAAAGACAGAACGTTCCAGGCATGCCACGTTGCAGGTATTTCAGGAAATCTGCTGATGGCCAGGTGCCATAGATATCAAGTGGACCACTAGATGATGTTCTAAACCAGTTGTGTGTGAGCATGATGAGTCTCGCCGCGAACCAAATGCTCAGACTCGTCGTCAAGGCACTGCAGCCAATTGCACAAGCCTCCCAATGTCCCAGTATGCCTCTTTGCTTTTTATAGGGTGAATGGATGTCAAATGTCATCACCACCCCCTTCACTATGCATACCTTAACTTAACCTGGATGCCCTGTTCCACACATATGCCTCAGACCTGCTTGCAGATGGAAGCAGAACATTGTTGATGACCATCAAGACTCTGAATTTCGTATTGCTCCATGGAATTCCAGCCCACTTTACACAGGCAATATGCGAAGTGTGCATCACCTTCTAAACATGCATTCCACCTAAGGACATCTTTTGTCCCTCATGATAAAATAAAAGTAGTTCCTGTTAAGACTGCAGTCTGGGGCAACATAGAGCCAAATACCCCTGTAGATCCCTCAACTCTGCCCCATAATATAAGCCATGTAAGATGAGAGGGGGCTTAATTGGCTCAGGGTCTATGGCCGAGGGAGCACTAACCATACTCTATAGTGTCAGGTGCCCTGGGGACTTCTACAACCTATGGGGCGGCGATAGTGAGCCAGCTCCTAGCAGCAGAAGGAAGACTGCACACTCCCAGAGGAAAAACAGTCCCTGTTGTCCAAGAGACCACTGACACTTCCAGAACCACAAGAGTGCCCCCCATCACGATCACTGACCACCAACCAGCAGATCTGGGTAACACCCACCATAATGCCCAAAAGCCTCCTGTTAGAATCACTTCTGAGAGCACCGTTCACCGTAACATAGCAAAACACTATTCTTCACATCGTCCAATAGACAGCCAAATCAATAACCTCACAGCTTAATGACATCCAATCATGTAAAGCAGATCCGGCATTAATTAGGGCCAAGAAGCATCTCGGCAGATGTGTCGTGACCATAGTGCTCTTACCAGGGGAGGCTGGACGCGAAATCAGTGGGGTTTTCGCCCGGCATGAGATGTGTGGAGCCTCCTTCGCCACGCGGCTGCGTCAGCATACAGAGCATGGCAAAGAAAGGCCGGGGCTTAAGGAAGCGGGGGAGGAGGAGCAGAAGCAGGAGACAGCAAGGCCACAGGCAACACCTGTTTGTCCCGTCGTCACCGTGTCATTATTTGTCATTAGCAGCAGCGCCTGCAGTGGTGTTTAAGGGGTGTGTCCGTGCATTCCTGACGCCAGTGAAGGTATGCACGACACGCTGCTGGGGCAATCCATAGAAAGACACTATAGATTGGCAAAGGAGATTTCCTATCCTGCATTTCAAATTAAGAAACCGGTATCATACCAGTGAAGTGGGCACTTTGCCAATTCACCCTGTGTGCACTCATGGGGGGCTGCACTCATGTGCCATGTGCCAGTGGCCGTTCCACATGTGTCCTGGGCTTTCCCAGGGGGGGAAGATGACGACAGTGGCACAAAAGCACCGTTAACACAAACATCCCTTCGGGAAACTCACTACGGCTCGGAGGAGATCCCGAAGGTGATTTCTGCCATTGCTGGCTGCCTTTGAGGAAGACTGCATCAAACAATGGGCACAGCGGATTGGAAGGGCCCCGGTCGCCTTCCCGGCGTGTACTAAAGACGGCAATAAACAACAGCATGTCGCCGGTGAGACTCTGAGATCAGATTCTCTTTGAGATCGTTAACTTCGACACTGGCATTCAAAGAAGCCTCCTCAAATGTATGTGCTTTCTTGTTTTCCTCCTGAGGAAACCCCGGAAGCCTCCACAGAAGAAACAAGAAGATATCGCGGGAACTTTCAGGAGAACATGAGGACTCCTACATGCCTCAAGGGGAGAAGCTTGGAGAACGGGGCGTCCCAGGATCAGCGGCGACAGCAGCTGGGACCTGGTTAGAATTCTAGTTCTCACACACGGCCAAAAAATCACGAGACACCTTTGCCGCTTGCCAGGGTAGAGTTTCAGCACCATGCTGAGGGTTTGTAATCACCGCTCGGTGATAACTTCAAAGGAGCTTCTGATAATCAGAACTGCAGCATGACACATTGGTGGGGGGGGGGAGGGGAAAGCAAACCGGTACAGGTTTAGTGGCGATGCTGGCTTCCTCTCGGCCTGCCCGGTGCGCCAGCCATCCTTGTAAGGGTTCCGCGTCACTCCTGCCTAGGTTAATGTTTAGGATTACCCGGAGCTCGCCGAATGTCCAAAAACACTGATGGCTGGACCTCTGGCCACCAGGGTTTGCCGTCCATCCCGCCCTGTCCTGGTGGGGCCCCATAGGTGTTGCAACACACCCTGCTGTGAACCCGCATAATCAAATCCATGTGTGCGTATAGACAAAGCACCATAAAACACCTCCAGCATGACGTAAGCCGTGTCATTTGACTGGAAAATGGCAAGTGCTGCCTTTTCATTACAATAATGCACAATGACAAAGCTGGCGGCGCTGTGAGAACTCGGCCTGGCATTCATGAATCTTCACTGACTCCAGTTTGGCCTGCCGCTTGCCCTCTACCACCCAGCCACATAGCCAACACCGGAGATCAGCACAGGCAGTGAAGCATCCCATCTCCATGACAGACGTCCTACGTGAGCAAGGACCCATGTTTACACGGGTGAGGGGGCCTAGACCTTTTTGCGACTCTCCGCAAACTCAAAGCATTGACACTCCCTGACCGTCCTAAAAGTTGAGAGACGGTCCCAGGTTCCAACAGGCTTTGATTGGCTGGAAACAAAAGAGACGATATAAAAAAATAAAAAAATTCTTGGCCACATTAGTGCAGGCCAAAGCCTTCCACCTCCACACCCTGTCTTCATCAATCCCATCCTTCACACACTTTCTACAGGCCATGCCATCACATCCGGAAGCTCCTATGACACGCGCCAACACCCCATATGAAAGCCAACCCCAGCAGCCCCGCCTTCCTCAGCTTCATCCATCCCCACACATCTAAGGCGAGACGTCATTAGTGATTCTAATCAGCATGCTGTTTGCATACATCAGCCTCATTCTATCGATCCCCCTTCATTCATTAAGATTCAAGGTATATAATTAACATGCTGACGAGCCGCCCCCCAACTCCCTCCCTCCCACTCCCAACCTCCCGGGAAGGCTAATTCTTCCGCTTGTCTGGGGGGCCCTCGGAGGGCACTGGGAGGGCTCGTCACAGCGGGCACCGGGCCAGCACGAACCCGGGACCCATCGCCGCCTGCAGCTCCCCCGGCCGCCTTAACTAAAAGGACAATTATCAGGAGAACAATGAGGCTTTTCACGGGGCCCGTGTTGTCATTAACACAGCAGATCCAGTTACAGCAGCCGGCTTAAGCTAATTACGGAATGCTATCTGTAGCCTGCCGCTGCTTCTTAATTAAGTACGTCCCCTTTGAAAAGAATGACAAACGGGCAGAACTGCAATGTCTCTCCTTGCTTAGGATTTTGGCGGGCACAGGGGGCCTGCGAAGCCCCCCTCCCTTACCACGTCCCGATACCCATCTGACAGAGGCGATGTTGATAAGCCTTTTTCTCAGCCTCGTCACTGCAGGAAGGAGAGGGTGAGGTACACCCCCCCCCCCGACACAGACAAGCACTGCCAACTCCAACCCCCCGCCCCGCTGCAAAGAGTGTGCCAAGAGACTGCTTTCCCAGTGACTCCTGAGCGAGCCAGCTCTACAGGAGGGGTACAGAACTTAAAATCACTCACAGCCCGGCTGGCCTGAGAGTCTGAGATACTTATTAGCGACCATAATGACGTCATCCTGGCAACTAGAGACGGACAGCAACCACCCCACATGAACAGGCCCATCTGGTCAGGCCAGTTCAAGTCCACCGTTGGCGGTGCTGGTTTGGTGGCATTAACAGCCCACTGACCGGCTGACGGGGCCCCGTCCAACGCTGTCGTCACGTTCCAGCCAGGTCAGGCCCTCCCTCCTGTCCTGTCCTGAAACACTAGATGGGCTCGTGATCTTACCCCATAAATATGAGCAACATTCCACCCCCTCCCCCCCAAGCTCTCTTCATGAAGTTTATTATTACATGTCACGTAAAGACACCACTGGCAACAAGCTTTCCAACACTAACTGGTAATGAATCACTGGTCAAATCCAAACCGGGGGGGGCGCACTGTTTCCCAACCTCCTTCAGCAAAGCTTGATATGAGTAATAATGACAAGAAGGAGGAAAGACAGACAGACAGTTTCCCTCAACAAAAAGGTAAGCTGATCACGAATGGCTGACTCTGCGAGCGCTACTTCATGTTGTCCTCACAGGGAGGGGCCTTACAAACTGTCTCCCTGTTGGGGGGGTGGGGTGTGTCATTAAAACTTAAAGTCAAACCATTGCTCTGCCAATCTCATGGCCAGCCAGGGAAGTGGTTGTGCAGAAAGTGCCGACATTACTGAGAGCTAAACACTGTGATGCCCGGCCTGAGAAACGCAAACACAAAATATCTGCTGAACGGCATCGAAATTACAAGCATCTACTTGGGAAAAGCGGCAAAAGCCAACAAAATCTGCCTGGTTGAAGATAAAACACCAAACTAAGAAAACTGAAACACCAAGCGCTCTGAGGACCCAAGCGCCTCTCTCAGGCACCTTCTGTTCCTTGCCGTCCTTCAGACAGTGAGGTGTAGAGAGGCTGGGTGGGGTGGGGGGTTGCTATATCCACAGTGCCCCCGTCTTTCTCATGACTGCATGGCTTCCTTAATTTGCCCTGCTTTTAGCCTCTCGACAAGAAAAATGTAGTGTTCTAAGTAATCCTTGTTTGTACTGGCTATAATTGATTGGGTAATCCTGGTTTAACATGCACTAAAGCCACTGCTCAAGAATCTATTAGAAACGCTAACAGCTTAAAGACAGCGATCTGGGCCAGGCTAGTTCTCGGCATCCACTCCGGCCAATAGCACGTTAGGGAAAGCCAACGTCATACGATCCTTAAGGGTGGCCCAATTCCATTTTGCTGACAAGGGCTCTTATATAGCCAGCATACTAATTTCCCGAGGACAAGTCAATTTCAAGCATCTCGGTACACCTGTAAAGGCAACTCCTCCACCCAGAGCACTTGGAAAACCTCCATCGGCTGCAGGCACCGCGTGAGTCAGATTGCATCCAAACATCACCGCACGTGTTCCACCATAACGGCAACTCTTAGGAGTTCAGATGGAACTGACGCGGCCGATGTCGACACATGAAGATGGGGCGTTGAGCGACGCCGCACATCAGCGAAGACTATCAGCAGACACCCAAAGGCTCTAACTAGGAGCAGCCAGCCCCCGTCTTCGTGGCAGGATGCCTCAGACACAACAGGAAGATACATGCATTTTGTTCCATCAGTGACATATTCGGAGCCAGACGGCGCAGACAGAGGACCAGGAAGTAAGCATCATGTGTCACTCATGTCTCAGTCAAGGCAAGGCTTTGAGTCAGCTGGCCAGCTAAGGACCCCTGAGAGAGACAGACAGTGGGGTAAAGAGAGAGAGAGAGAGAGAGACTACTGAAACAACTGGTGAAACTGCGAGATTGCAACACATGCAAAAACACAGACACATGTATGCACGCACACAAGCATTGTAATCTGTCAAACACTCTGCCCCAGAAGGACCCAGGGCTGTAATTACAAGGCACAGATTTTGGATCAGGCACTTAAGTAGCCAGCTAAAAGTACCCCCCGAAAACAAAACGGTCTGTAATTATCGTCTGCCTCCCTCATGCACCTTCAGTTACCTGCCATGTGTCAGGACCCCGTCGTATCCCAGGCACTCCCTAATCCGAAGCTGGAAGCAGCCTTGCTTGGCCGCCTCCCACCGCCAGACGTGCATTTTAGCTCGCGGAGACGAGGGCACGACACGGCGCACAAAGATAGTAGAAACCTGAGTGTTCAGTTCCCCACAAGCGTGTGAATGCATTTTTTTAAAGGGGAGTGCGGGGGGGTGGCCTTCATTCTGCCTGTACAAAAGAGTCATTGTGCTATGAAACTTTATACACATATTAGAAACTTGAAACCTTGAGCCTCTCCGAGCAGGATTCTTGTAACTGTGAGAAAGATTATTTACCTACCATTCTTCCCTTCATGTCCATAAAAGGAGAGCCTTCAGTCCTGCTTTTCTACATGGTGTTTCCCCCCCATTAGGGACGCCTCTCTCCGCTTTATGGTGTCATCTAATAGCAGTGATAAGAAGCAAGGGATCAGGTCGCCAGGCAGACCCATTAGCCAACATTTTCTCGAGGTCAAAAACTGCCGGAGACACCACCTCGAACTGGGGGCTCCTATTCGACATTCCGTAAGGACCCGGCATGGGAATCAGGAATTTCGGTTTAGACCTTTTTATTGTCATTTCAGGCAAATGGGTTCCCTGCAATGATGCCAAGCGGTTGTTCTCATTCTGATTTTTCATTGATTTTTTAACTTTTTTAAGTTATTTGATTTTTATCCTTTCTTGTTTTTTTATATTCTTTTTTTTGTTTTAATATATAACACCTGATAGA
>JAODLD010000008.1:16173081-16185856 GCA_026781065.1 Mormyrops boulengeri
GCGATCATGTCCAGCTTACCGCTCCTCCCCCCCCCCCCTACCCGTGTTCTCGGTCCTTCCTCCCCCTAACAGGGCGTCCTCACCAACCTCTCCCATGCCGCCGCCCCCCTAGAAATACTTTCACTGGTTCCCCTTTTGTTGTGCAACTGGGGGTCTCACTCTTTCTTTTTTTAATTATTCACTGGTTGACCCCCACAAGATCACTGCTCTCCATGGTGTGACCCCTTGACAACCCCCCCCCCCCCCAGCTGTTAATGGAGGGTTTTCCTTCTCTTCCTTTTTATCGCTCTCACACTCACTGGGTGACCCCTGCTCTCCTGCCCCTCGCTGTCTGACCCGCAGTCTCTCAGCCTCCCGCACCCTCATTCCTCCAAGACACGGCAGCCCTGAATCAGCTCTCCAAACCTCTCTCCTCTCCAGTCGCCCTCGCTCTGGCTACCTCTCCTTTTCTGCCACTCTCATCCCGTCTGTCATCGGTGTCTCCATGTTACTCCGGAGCTCGGGCTGTACGCGGCCACCACTTTCGGGGAGCTCTGGGATGCTGGGGTGGGAGCGGTTTCCAGTTTGCATGCCTGTCGGCTTGTATCTTAGAGAAGCTGCACTCCCACCCCAGCCTCGTCAGTCTAGTCCTTCCTTTCTCTGCCTCCCTCTATCCGATAACAGCCCTGCCGCTCACCTTACTTTCTTCACAAGGCCTTTTTTTTTTTTTTTTTGCATTTTTCCTCTTTTCCAACAAATCTGTTTTCTCGGTTTACTCTGGACTCCAGCAGCTAAACTTTCATTCTAGACGTGTCAAACAGTACTCTCAAAATATTTAAACTCATTAATTTTATTATAGTAATCATAATATTCACTAAAACAATCTAGAAATTTGGGTCAACGCGCTGTCAGTATTTATGCGTATTCTAAGCAGCAATAACTGATGCGTGTATTTTTTGCAATAAGAAAGGTTTGCTCTATTTTTGTAATAATTGCATATAAGAAATCTATTGTCTGGTTCCTGTTTTTTCCGTCTATGAAAATTACATTTTGACTGCCGCCTCGTCCGGTCTTTTTTCTGCGCCTTTTTGCTATTGTCTCTTCGCCGACCCCGGCGCTCCGGCTCCGCGCCGGCACTCGGCGTCGAGCTTTGCCGCGTACGGAGCTTCGCCGATCCGCTCTTGGCATGAAGGAGACCCGGAGCTCCGTTTTTAAAGCCCCCGCACTGACAACACGCACAGACACACACACTCGCGCACACACACTCATACACACACGCAGGCACACACACACACCCCGATCGATTTACATGTGACTCCGACAGGGGCATCGGCGAGAATCGACTTTAACAACGCCTCACAATAATCCAACGGGAATAAAAAAATAAAATTGGGGGGAAAGGAAAAATGGACAAAGTGGAAAGGGGGGGGGGGAGAAAAAGTATGGCAAGAGAAACAAAATGAAAAAACGGGGCGGAAAGAAGTAACGAAGGACCCGAATAAATGTAATAATCGTTAAACGCAGCGGATGCGGATCAAAAAACTGGGATTATGTCGAAAAATAGAAGAAAAGGAAAGCGGACGCCGAAGTGGGTTTTATTTTTCTGAAAGTACGGAAGAATAGACGGCGTGCTCCCACTCGCCGGACGCAGACGGACCAGCAAGCTGGACTAAAGCGCTCCTTTCCTGGCTGCGGGCATGTACAGCTCCCGCTACCCTCCGACCAGCTCTCACTTTCGCGATCGTCCATAGCGCGCAATATCTCCAACTATTAACATTTTCCCATTTCGACAAAAGGCGCACATTTCTTTGAAAAATCCCGTGATTTGCCGTGTGCCGCTTTTAAAAGGAATCGCTGTCTTTGCCCGTTTTCTTTTCTTCCAGTCATGAGGACATGCGAGGACGAAGCCAGATGTAAACACAGGTAAACGAGACGGACAGAGAATAAATAAAACAACTTGCATGAAAATAACTTCGCAATCGACTATTATTTCTCCCGACAAGGGAATAGCGAACCCGCAGAATTAGTAGAAAAATACAGAAAACCTTTAGTTAGTGCAAAAACTGAGGGAAAAACGAATCGGAGATAGACAGAGAGAAAAGCCAAAGTTGAAACTTACAATTTTTTTGCAGCCGCTTTGTGATCCTCGCTTTTTAATCCAGAATAGAGACGGTTTGGCTAAAGATCCCATCAAGGCAGTCCCTTTTGGTCAGTTTGCATTTAGGATGGCAAAAGAAAGATCATTGTTGTTGCGGAGTGTAAAAAACGAAGTATTAGTTGTAAAGGGTATATAAAAATAATTTGGATGCTAAGCAGGCGATGTGTCTTGTGTTAGAGGGAGAGAGGAAGAGGTGAAAGTGAGATCTGATGATTGAAAAGAAAAAAACTCTTTGGATCTTTATTCCTGCTAATTAGTTTCCTGCAAAAAATGGCTGTGATTAATTCAGTGCGCATGTGCTTCATTACACAGGCACGACGGGAAGGGCTAATTAGCCACCTTCTGGATCAATAAGATTCAGCAAAGGAGAGAGCGAGGGAGGGAGAGAGAGAGGGAGGGAGGGAGAAAGAGAAGGAAGGAAGGAGGGAGGGAGGAATGGATAGATAGATAGATAGAAGAAGAAAAAGAGGAAAGTGATGATCAGGGATTAAATAAAAATAGGAAATTAAGAGCAACAGGAAACAAAATAATAGTTTGATCAAAAATAAAACAGCGAAAGTTAGGATGAAGTGTACGGGAATGGCATAGCCAGGGTGAAAAACAAGACCGTTTTCTGTATTTTTTCCTTTTTTAAGTTTTATATATACATAAAATACTTTATGAATATTTTTCGGAATATCTATGTATGACTTTTAACTAACTTTACCACGGACGAGTTAGTGTAATAATACGACACCGCGCATTCTACAGGAGTCCGTGACTTTTCTACCATCATCTAAAACAGCCCGGTGTTTCTATCCTTTTATTTTTATATTGGGTTGCGGCAGATACTAGGGAAATTATCGCTATGTCGTTATGAATTAACACATAAATGTTATATACGGTGATAAATAGTCGACATTTAAAATGACACGAATATCCACTTTTACATAAGCAGATTGAGGTGCATTTCGGCTGTAGTTATCTTTACAGTGCAGAAGTTTGAGTATGCCCGCGCTCACTGTCTATAAAACCTTTAATGACATGCGAAGCAAAAGCATATTGATTTACCAACGGTATACAGACTGTAAATCATTTATGCCGGCTTATTTAAGCCCTGTATTGTAGGATATGTTTAGCACTTGCTTTTATGCAATGAAACCAGAACAATTTGCGGTAGAAAACAAGACTTTTAAAGGGAAACGCGGCGGTGCTCATAAGTTAGCAATGTTAATAAAAGTGCTCGAATATATAACACAAGGCTATTTAGAAAATAGGCAAGTGTCAAATGCATATATAAACAGATATTCTTATATATCTGATACATCATACTCTTGCTTAAAACCTAAACTAAATCAGAAATATTACTTTTTTTCAAATGTTTGAATTTGGAAATAGATGCGCGATCTGAGATTACAGTTCTTTAATACACTGATATTTAATACGAGAAAATACGCTGGTCACTGTAACTACGACGCGAGGTTAAAGAAAGCACTTTCTGAGAGTCTGATATACAATTACAAACAGACAACTGTGTATAAAAGCATTTGATGCAGCATTTTTATAAAAATGCAGTACAATTTGAAGGATCTTGTTACACTGTAAGTCCGAACGAGTGCGGTTAAAGAAATTGCATTCTTTGTTGTGATAGTCGGGGGACTAGACAACTAAGAGTAATCACCAAAACTTCCCGTTGTTTAACGTAGTTGCTCTTTTTAAAATTTCTATTTTTGATGAACGACGGATCAGCCGAATTGCTTGTGCTCTATATATTTATTCGTTTAGACACTGATTTGAGCGTATATATATACACACACACATACATACGTATATATACACACGCGTGCGCGCGCGCGTAAACACACACTTGCCGTACTGCTGTACAGCGTGTTATATGTATATTTCTTTTCCAAACACTTAATAATGACGATAAATGACAATCGTTTCCGGATTTGCAAATTTACGTAACTTATGCGCATTTAGGAATGATGTATGACGTGTCACAAGTATATAAATTTATCAATAACCAGCCGCATGTTATCTTATCACATGCAATTTAAATATGCAATCTACAGGACTCCCCGAGCCCATTAAATATGTACCAATACTAATTTCTATTCACAAACAGATAATTCTGTTCAATATTATAGCCCCTGACTTCTAACTGACTTGCACTTCATCAATGTAACATCCACTGGCTTATTGGTTCAAAGCCTTGTTATGTTTATGCTCGAAAGTTTATTTACGCATTAGGGCACGTGTCCTTTTCGCCAAACACATAACATAATGTTCATATATATATAAGCTGATTCCTTGATCCGGTGTCATGTTATACATATGTGGTACTTTTTTAAAAGTGCTGGATCTCATTATTTGTTTAGGGCAGCAAAATATATAATAGAAATATGTAGCCACTCTGAAATGTAATATAAACATTACAGTTCTTCATTAAAAGTTATGCCCTTCTCATTTTACGTATACCTGATAACAGGAGCAACTTTGAAACGCCTGCGTTGAAAGAGGTGACATTTCATCAATAGTTACAACTGTAGTATAGATCGGTGAAGCCTTCTACAGGTTCCCTCACCACCGCCCCAAACATTTCGCTTTTTTTTCCAAGCAACCATTTACAAAGCATTTTTTCCCCAAAAGGATAAGACTGTATTCCAGTTAGTAACTGTTCCAGTATCCTTTGTCATGATAATTCCATTGCTGGTTCCGCATAATGAAATGAACAATACTTGTTACTCGATATACTTACTTTCTCCGCTAACAAGTCTTAGGGATTTTAATCCTCATAAATGAAATTAACATGCTAATGTTCATTAATTATATGGTATTCCCATTCGAACATTATATAATTTAAAATCGAGGTAAAATTTGTTTTAAGATCATTTTATGCCTGCAACCCGAACTCACGAAATCGAAAATCTGTGATATATTTCCACAATTTATATTTTGTTCACCCAGAACATATGTAATACTGTTTTGCCATATTCGGTTTTTTGTACTTCCTTAAAATACAAAATGATAATAAAACCGCATTTGCAAGCGACTCCGGGTGTAAATATGAAATACTAATATCATTCACACAAGAATGTTAAAATGATAAAAGAAATACGTTATTTTGTGCTTTTAGAAAACGCATATGCGACGTTTTGTCTGATTTTACCTGCTGTAAGGACAGAACATTTTAACCATGCACACATATTAAGTAGCAGGATACTGATTACATTGCCATTTCAAAATAAATGAAATGTATAAAATTATAAGATAATAAGATGTATGATATACAGTTCTGGGAACCTTCCCATACACGTGTCCTTGGCCTGTGATGGGAACTGATAATGATGATCGAGACTTAGGGATTTTCTCATGGGGGTTCAAGAAAAAAAATGCAAACCAAATTGTATCAAATATCGGAGAAAACAGCATTGTCCGTTCCACAAAACACACATGCTAAATTGTAATTTTTCAACAAGGGAGGACATATGAAGCGAACAGTATATTTTAAGCCAAAGGGCCTACAGCCAGTACGTATATATGTGTTTTGTGCACATGTATATATGCATGTGGGGGCTCCTGCGTGCATTATTCTCACAAATTTCGCAGGAATATGCAGATATAGGCTTATTGGTGAAAATATAGACGAGTGACGCCAGTTCTTTACCATAACAAAAGACACGTAGCGTAGTGACCAAGGGTTACATACATTGTTTTAATAATCATGCCTGACAACTGATCATGAATGCACACACACACACGCCCATATTTGTATCTATATATACATACTGCACCCACGTACACATTGTGACAGATGCAAATCTCCAACAGGAGACCGTGCACAATTTGTGCTGTGAAAGGTACACAGAGGGATCTGAGGGTTTCCGATGTGTCCGTTCTCTTGGGAAGGGAAGATTGTAAAAATGAATGGGTAGAAAATAGAGTGTAAGTGGACTTGGAGGGCCAGGGAGATAATAAAGAGAGCCGCGTGACTGGGGCACGTGGAAGAAGACTGTCTTGGTGTTTTATTCCAGCCCGAGTTTCACCTTACTTACTTATGAATCAGCATCCGTTTTTATGGTCGAGACCAACAATTAATATCCCTTTAATTAAAGACAAGTGACTAAGATAGCAAGATAATGTGCATCCATATACGGTATTCGAGCAAAACAAACGTAGAAAATCGTTTGCCGTGTTACAATCTACTTTGCTCTCTCCAACTGGACGTATCTTAAAACAACAGTGAATCAGTTGTCCAAGACACATGCGTAGTGCAGAAAAATCACTATGTTAAAGATGGCATGCAGTTGTTGGGCGACATTAAGATGTGATCCAGGTATACAGCACAAATACTACCATCTGGGCCCGAAGGGAGCTCTTAACCATCAGTAAACCCTGCAAAAAAATTACGAACGCGTGCAGTGTCAGTCTAGCAAGGTGTTTTAGGAAAACGGTGTAGTTTCTTTCATTTGGTTTTTAAGCATTTCATTCATTTGTGTTATAAGTATGTTACATGCAAATAGCACATAATATCATATATATATATATATATATATATATTACTTGGCGAATTTATTTAAAAAATGAATGAATGTAATGGAAATGAGTGTGTGCGTGGTAGAGTAGGGAGCGGGGGGAGGATTTATTTTGCCTTTACCTCGTGCACTGCGCGTGCCATCCCGCAATAATAGCGTACAAAGGCGAACACCGAGGAAATGAGAAGGGCATGAAGGCATTTAAAGATAAAAGAAGCCCCTTACTATTGTGTTGCCACTTTATAAAACGATGACGATCAATTTAGGTCGGGGGATTTAGGGATTTCGTTACATTTTTTCACGATATAGTAGTTTCACGTTTCACGCAAGTTCACGTTTGCTACTTTTAAAGAGGCAAGAAACTGGCGGAAATTGTTTCAAAACCAAGCGTCCTAACTTGACTCTTTTATTCGTAACAAAGTAATCCCTTAATATGCGCAATTGTAACGGTACACATACGTCGATATTTAATCCATATAAACAGGTGTCAAACTCCAGGCAGCCTGTTCATTAAGTAACTAATTAATTCACACCTCGGAGTGATGGCATCTTCTTAAATATATTGCGGCTGGCAATATGAGGACACTGTATATAAAGTATTCCATGACAATTCCCGGGTTCATAAGTGAGACTTTTGAATGCTTGGGATTAAGAGACGGCGATGAACTATTGTCCAGCCTTTTGCAGGAGGAGCGAAGGGCAGAACAGCGGGCTCCCTTCTCACCAGGTGCAATGGTAGCGCCCTCTTATGTTCAGTCCGACCACGGGGATCAACAAGCGTGTCAACCTGCCTTACTTGCAACCCCACATCCTTCTGGATTTTTCTGATGTCCTTCACTTTACATACTAAAGTATCACTACGGGTTCTGGTGACACCAAGGCTAATTTCTTGCACCTGCTGTTTAAATATACGTGGCAAGAAGATGAGCCATCGGTGTTCCTGAAGGACAAAAGTACTTGCGTCTTCGTTGGTGTTCAAACATTTTGAAATTGTCTCGTACAATGGAATGTTCGTAAAATCTGTGGTTATACTAGGTTTTTCTTTATATTCTACTAATATTTAGGAGTGTTTTTTCACTATATCATTGTTTACATAAGCAAGTAAAGAAACAGACTTTACATTATCGAGGTACGATGCCTAGAACAGTTCTTGCCACTTCTTCTAGTGCAAAATGAAACAGAAGCAATTTCGAACTTGAACAACTGCTAAAATGGTCCGTGGCGTAGTCCTGCAGACATCTGTTGATACCATGAGTATATGTTTAATACAATAGTAGAATTAAAAAATAAAATATGCCGCTAACAGAAAATAAAACACTAGAAGTCAGACAGAACTAAGAACCACTCCTCTTAGTGTTGCCTGTTTACATGTAAGTTTCTTCGAAAACAGAATAATTTTCTAGACAAACAGGACGCATTCGCCGCCTTATTTGTATCATGATCCATGTTTCTCAAGTGCATACGAACACATTATTATTATTATTATTACTAGCCATAGTAGTAATAGTGGTAATAATAATAATAAAATTAATAAATTGTCTTTATATTCATAAATCTGTGTACTCTTGGAAGCATGTATGTTATTCTGCATTGAACTGTTAACCCCAAAGTTACATGATACGTACTTGGCGTGTTTGCTAAACTGAAGAACATAATAAATATATCATTCTCCGCGTGACGTTTTCCCTGTCTAAATTATGCGTTTCTTTTGTGAGACTTATATGGGTTTTTTGCAATAACATTGAAATGAATATAAATTGATGCTGTAAAACCGCAAGTGCCATTTAACATCTGATGCACATAGCACGTGCCTTGCAGTGTCTATGAAAACAGTCCTCCATCGCATTAGCAAAAAAGACACCCGGGCATAACAAATCACTTTCAAATTGGATCATGTATGAAAATTTAAAACGTTTATCGTTTGTCATTTCGTTATTATTTTCCAGTGATATAAATGTGGTATTTATTCAATTAATATTACCCTATCATAAGATGATGTGTGCGGTTTACTTAGTTTTAGAATGATCGTATCGTATTTGTTTCTCATTATAAGTTGTGAAAGAATAAGCTATATATATATATATATATATATATGGTTACAGTTGTCCAATCAAAGATGATCAGATATCACACTTATTATGAATGCTCAATCTTTACCTTATTTATCTAACCTAGTCCCAAAGACCCACTTGCCCGTGATCCCGTCTAACATGTGTTATATAACAGCTCTTCATTAGGATGCACGTAAGATTTTTATGCATTACATTTTCATCTTCCACAACATGTGAAAGTACCAGGAAAATTGTAGCATAACCTTCCTCTTTTGTTAACCGTGAAGTATTCCACGAATACCGAGATATAGCCTATATATAGTCCATGACAGTCTAGTTTTTTATACAAAACATATATCCAAATAAAAGTATGCTTTGTTTTAGGAACTATGTCAGTTATAGGTGCTTATAATTAGATTAAACCTACGATATTAATATTCAGTAATATAAGATTTTTGTTTAAATCTATGTAAGCCGAATTTTGTGTTCACATTCTAAATAATACAGATATAAGAAAAATAGAAATAGCAATAGTACAATAGTAATAGTAATTATCTGAAAAGTCTATCAAATGAAGCAGTTTAAAAGTACACATACTGCATATTCATTTTCAGAGGAGAATCCCTTTAATATAGTTTTAGCCGTTTATATATTACGGAACAGGGCAGGATGAAACAAAATACATTTTCCTTGCTTTGATTTTTGGTTTGGTCTTGAATATATTTGAATATATGTTTTAATTGAATGACTTGACATTAAACGAATGTCCATTGTATTTTATTTTTTTGTGTTAATTTTTGACATAATAATGAAGTCCGTATTTGTATTACACATACTGTTATGTATAAGATAATATTACTGGGGAAACAGGCTGGGGTCCCTCCAACACAGTAGTGTTGCCATAACATGCACGGATGTCCAGCTTTCAGCTGCATTTGCCGGCTTCCCGACAGCCCATCCTTTATCACGGATGAGCAAGCACCGATTCCGTCCAGGAATAAAGAATGAATAAATGCAAAGTAAAACGTGCACATTCAGATTTCTGCTTCCAAGTCGCATGTGTTTTCGAAAGCAAATTTCTGTACTTGTTTAAACGCTGCTTTAATAAAAGACAGTCTGGTTATAAATGATTATAGAATAAATCCTGCAGCCCTCAGTATGTTTCAGGAGATCTGGAATCTTTGTTTTTATGATTAATTTCAATATAGACAAAATTTAAAACCACTGTGTATTTGTTTTTAATAAATTTTAAGGTTTAGACTATATATTGGGCACAACAATATAACATTTACATACATATCTTATAAAAAACGCATTCCAAAATACTAATGTTTTGCGAGGAAACTCCGCAAATACACACATACACACACCTCGGTGTGAAGCGGTACCGCGTCGGTCCGACCAGATGGATCCAGATAACCACTTGATCTCTCATTGAATTTAGTCTGTAAAAGTACAGCCCCACTAGACCTATGTAAAATGACCTTTTGTCATGAACATTTTTTCCCGTGGTGATGAATAATAGGCACTTGACTGACGTAACGCAAAAGAGTTAAAAGATATTTGAAATATCAAAATCCTTTCATAAAAATATGTGTTTCGAGCAAAGCAACTACACGTATAGTTTTCGAAGGTACCGCGCTTAGTTGTCACCGCAACACATTTCAGCCCCGTTGTCTGAACGAAATTTATGGGCGATGCAGCGCAGGAAATCCCCTTCTTCGCACGGCAATGAAAGTTGACAGGTGGAAGCAACCACGGAGGGCCAACACGGACCTAAAAGTACCACCAAGGGTCAGCGCACAAACCCCTGGGCGCGGTAACCCCTGGGCACTGCTCGCTTAACCGACATTTACAGCTGGCTCATAGGTCTATAACGGGCGTCACTTTGGTACATCTAAAAATTTACGGCAGAAATAAAAAATTTTTGGCTTAGAAGGATAAAAGTTATATATAAACTAAGAATTTCCCTAACGTTTGCGATTATTATTGCAATTATACAGTTTCATTAAAGACGGACTACTAGTCTGTAAAGATTTTTTGAAAAATTCACGTTACACCGTTTCAAGAAAAAGACTCATGAACATCTAAATGCATACACTAAGCTACATTTATGCATACAGAAATGTCGAATTGTATTTATTATCCAGAAAAATGGAAATGTAGCATTTTTATTCTACTGATTTCCAGCCTCTTACACCTGACAGATATCGAGGGAAGGCAATGGGTTAAGGGTTGCCTGATCCTAAATAATACCTATTGTGTCGGAAATTTAAGTTATTATTATTGTTAACCATTAGAATTCAAAATTCAATATACGAAATATAAATACTAAATTATTATTAATCATACTTGCAACGCAAGCTAGATTGAACAAATAACCCCGCAACCTTATTTCCTATAGCTAGAGACCTTTAAAATTAAACATATAATACCTACGATTGCTAAAATAAAAAGACAAGGGATTCAAAAACAAAGTAAATTCATAAACATTCGTCAAGATTAAAATCACACCCAAAACCACGCCATTTCTGCTCATAACAGACACAGGTAACGCGAAGGATCCGGGAAGTGGGACCGACGTAACAATGCAGTAGGTAAGGCAAATCAGTTACGCAGTTTTTTTTGGTGATCTTAATGACTGAGATGACGATTATGATTAGGCATATCCGTAATATTTCCGTTCTTAGTTTTACATCAAGTTGGGGGGGGGGGTTATCAAACGCAGGAACTACATGCACATGGATGAATTTAAGTACAAGCAGTGAGTAGGCTTTTGGCAGAGCGTGGCGCGCGCCTGGTGAAGCGGGAGGTTGCCGGCATAAAGCAAAGCAGGGGGATCCCTCCAGGCAGAAACGCTCTCAGTGTGTTCAAGGCGCCCGGATTACAGGTATGTAAATAATCACCGTGCAAACAGCTTGTCATGAGGGACACCAGCATAAGGTGATATCGACGCATTGAACACTTTCTCACAGGTCAGCTGTATTTTCTCAGATTGAGTTAAAAAGACATCGAATATAATCCAGGGTCCCTCGCAGCCCCCTAGATTTTACTGTCCCACGGTGGGGGACAACATAACGGCACAGCGTTTGCTAGCAATGCATTTTTGTGTGTGCCATTTGTAACTGCTTTTAAACGCTGCATATCTTAGCAGTACGATGCTTTCTCGACGCAAAACAATTTACACGGGCGAAGTAGCAGCCAGGGTAATAAATCGGATAGTTCAAAACCAGTTTTATATTTTAATCAAAATTGCAGTATAGGTGTATAGGTAACGCGGCTGTATTTTTTTTGCCACAGAGATACCTCGAATTACCACAATATGTCTTTTTGACGAGCTTTTGTTTCCTGTTCCCGTATTTTGAACATGTGCACGCGCTGTGCGTTGCAGTAAACAGCATTTGCCATATTGTCTCTAACCTAAACGGTAGGGTGGGCATCGTTTCTGCTGTTTTAAATCCACTGCGTAATTCAGCATGCTCCCCGTCTGTTTAGCCAAGCAGAAGCAGACGTTTCCCCTCTCAGCAGACACATTAACCCCCCCACACCCCAACTCCAAACACCAGCCATCTTGATGTAGACAGACTGAAATTGGAAGTGACCATGATAGTAAGGTTGAGATTAGGAGGTGCTTAACCCTGTATCCCCCCTCCCTCCCGGCCCTGTGACCTTATGGCAGATGGACTTGTGCTTAGTTTGGAAAGTGGGGGTCCGCTGGAGCCCCGGGTGTGTGGCCTGAGCTCTCGTGTGACCCTATGCTTTGTAAATTAATAAAAACCGGCCCATCACGGAACCCACCCTTGCAGACATAAGCGTGAGTTCGTTAGGGCAATTAACAGTAGAGGTGCTTACCTCTGCAGTACGTTAACAACTGGGGGCGGCAGGGGTCATCTTGGCCCCGGTTTACCATTCTCACATCTGTCACAGATGTCTCTGAGTCCTGAAATCCCCCTCCAGGTGCTAAGCAGTCCCCCCCCCCCCCCCCCCCCCCCCCCCCAGGACCCCCCACCCCCCCCCCGGGGCGGGGGGCGGGGGGGGGGGGCGAAGTTTAAACCCGATTCTCCCCCCCC
>JAODLD010000008.1:16213285-16223887 GCA_026781065.1 Mormyrops boulengeri
CCCCCCCCCCCCCCCCCCCCCCCCCCCCCCCCCCCCCGCCCACCCCCCCCCCCCCCCCCCCCCGCCCAGGGTGTTAACTCCACATGGCCGCCGCCCCTGTCTGGACCTCCAGAGTGTGACAGGAAGCTGGAATGCGTGGCATCACTTATTCACGAACGCCCCTTCGCAGCCCCGGCGCCGGTGTGACTGGAACTGCCCCCCCCCCCCCACTTCAATCATGCAGCTATCTTGCCTCGGGTCCTCCGGTCCAATTTTTCGCGAGATGCACATTCCGCTGACGTTACACCTTAAACGACATGAATAAGTAAATAACGGCCTTTTTCCAGTCATTTAATCCGCGCCGGGCAATTAGTGAGTCTGAAGTTTGTGGAGACTTTTTTCTGATCTCTCCTGTTCTTATTATTGTTATTGAAATGTCAGACTCTTATTTAGCTCAGGGATGAATAATAGATGAGGTGTAATTACTGTCCTGAATGAGATGACAGGCTGGCCGGGGTCAGTGGCACAGGACCGCATCCCTCTCTCTCTCCCTCTCTCTCATCGTGCTTTAATTAGATCTCGTAATTAGTCTCCCCGATGGCAGCGGGAAGGCCAAGGGCCCCCGACAGCCACGCCTGAGGTGACGCCGCTATCCTCACCGCCCACCCAGCCTTCGTTAGTGTACTGGACTCTTTAAGACTCCCTCTGTCCTGCGAAGGGCATGGGGGTCGGTGTGTGGGGGGGGTTGGTGGAGGGGAGCATAGGTTCCAACTGGGCTGATAGCGTCCACGTGAGCTCCGGTTGACGCCCCACTCAACCAGTTACATCAGTAACGCTATCAGTGTCATTAATCCCTGGCAGGGACTGTGGTGCATGCAAACCACAGTGGCACGCCTGGTTCAAACCACAAGCTAGTCCATAAACAAAGAGATGCTTAATAACTAATATAAGTCAATTAGTGATGCAATACTTTTGTCATATGGCAAGCAGGGTTCATGGAGACCCCTGTGGTGTGAGCACGTGCAAAGGGGCGACTGCATGCTTGCTAACACGCCGTTTATTCTTCTGTAACAGGGTGCAGCGCAGGTGACCAGTATAAACAGAAACACCAGTAATGGGCAGACGTGCATATCCCCCAATTCCCCCCAACTCCCCCCCCACTCCGCCCCACCTAGGCTCGCCTTCTTCCCTCTTCCCCTTTATGTTAGCCAGGATATGCCAGACATGGGTCCCTAATCAGCAGGCCTGCCGGGCGCGCAGGCCGGTTACCATAGCAACGCGCTAGCTGGTCGACATGGCAACCGCTCTGCGGTCCACTATTAAAAAGATGACAGGGAAGGCGAGTGGGGGGAAGAGGGGATTGGGGGGGCGATCAAGACAGGCTCACCCTGCAACCATAATGCACTGCCCAAGAGGAGAAAAGGATTGGTGATAGGGGTGGTGGGGGGGGGGGGTAGAAATATGGACGAGGAAACTGGGGAGGGGATGAAAACAGAGAAGATGGGATTCAGAAAGAAATATGGGGCTGAGGGAAACAAGTGGAGCTTTGATAGGAAGGGGTACATCGATCAATGGCATACTGAGTATGATCAGCATTAAGTGAATCATTAAGTCTGCGGTTTTCTTCAGAATGATTAAGCATGAATAAAGCACATCAGAACGGGGTTTATTATTCCTGTGTTTGCTTCGCAGACAGGAACCCCGGAAGTACACAGCCAGGGCCGTCAGAGGGGCGTGGATACCCTGGCAGATTCGGTGGGGCCAGCACTTCACAGGGGCCCATGAATGTGTAATATTATATGCAAAATTGTACCAGGGTGCCCAAGGTGACATTTTGTCTGGCGGCCCAGAATTTCTAGGTACGCCTCTGTGCACAGCAACCCTGTGGTCTTTATGAGAGAATTGGCACAAAGTGGACACGTTTCCCTGAGAATTTCTGCACCTCTATGTCGGCAAACGTCACGGGAGCGTTCCCGGTATGATGGCGGTGAGAGAATCTGGCTGTGATCTTCTCCTGATCTGTGGAGAAGCTTGGAGCAGCCTGGGAGCCAGGAGGCCAGAGGGAACAGGAGAAGAGGCCGCTCCTCTCGCCCTGCGTCGCCCTCCCCCCAGCATTGGCATTCCTCCACCTGACACCCAGGGGGCCACACCAGCGTTATCCCACCAGTGGTCACGGTGGTGGGTGTAGCTCCACCCCCCCAACACACTGGCACACCATTCACAAGTAATTAAAGTGAGTTTGGGCTGAGTCAGAAAGTGCGTCATGCTTTTAATGAAATTATGACTGCGTACAGAGCTTTCTTAGACCCTGCCGGGCTCCTGCGGGGGCCGCTCTAAACCTGGATACACCCCCCAGGACATATGCGGTCTCACACAGGGGTCTTCTTGTCTCTGCTTTCTGCTCCTTCCCCCCCCCGGCATGGTGGATCTTGCGCTTTCCGCTGCATTTAACGTGCCAGGGCTTCTGCAGGCCGCGTTTACGGCGCTGTTTAATTGCAGTCCTCAGTCGGCGGAGGTTACAGCACCAGTCTGTGGGCCAGGGACCGGCCAATTACAAGCAGTCAGCAATCAATTAATCGCAGCACAGGCCTTATTAAAAGTTGAACCAGCCCGAACCTAAATCAATTTCAGAAACAAATGGCTTTCAGGTGCAATGTGGCAGCAACGCTGGGGCTGTATAATTTCTGGAAAATTAAATGCTCTCCTAAATTTCCCACGATTCCGCTTGTGAATCTATGGCGAGGTCACCCCCCAGCATCTCGTCATCTCCTCATTACCATGCCCCCTCTTTTAGAGACATTACATGGCATCTCGCTCATAGAGAGGAGGAGGCCTGGTTCCCAGGCCCCCTGACAAGCTGATACCCTCTCCCGCCCTTGGCCTGAGCTCTGGATGGGGTGCCAACGAAGCCCCCGGGACGCATGATGACACTTCACCCCCCAGTGCCTGCAAACGCTGTTCACACACCTCAGGCTGACACACAGGGGCATATGCAGTAAGGGGAGACTGTTTGATGAGTATTAATCTTGCTATTATCCCATGTCAAGCTGCCGCTGGATTTGCTGGAGGTTTATGGTGAGTTTGTGGTCACGTTATTCAGACAAGTAGCCCCATGGGGCAAGGGGATGAGTATGCCCGTGTATAGGGGATGAGTATGTCCGTGTATAGGGGATGAGTATGCCCGTGTATAGGGGATGAGTATGTCCCTGTATAGGGGATGAGTATGTCCCTGTATAGGGGATGAGTATGCTCGTGTATAGGGGATGAGTATGTCCGTGTATATTGGATGAGTATGCCCATGTATAGGGGATGAGTATGTCCATGTATAGGGGATGAGTATGTCCATTTGTAGGGGATGAGTATGTCCATTTGTAGGGGATGAGTATGCCAATGTCTTGGGTGAGCGTGCCCATGCCTGGGGTATGTCCACATCTGGGATGAGTATACTAATGTCTGTAGATCGAGGTGGGCCCGTGTCTGGGGGTGAGTATGTCCACATCTGGGGGATGAATGGGCCAACGCCTGGTGGGTGAGTATAGCCATGCCTGGGGGTGAGTATGCTAATTTCTGTAGAATGAGTAAGCCTGTGTCTGGGGGTGAGTATGCCCATGTTTAGTGGTGTCAGTATATCCATGTCTGGGGGGTGAGTATGCCGATATTCTGGGTTGAGTATGTCTGTGGGTGAGTGTGTCCATGCCCGGGGATAAGTATGTCCATGTCTGCGGGATAAGAATGCTCAAGCCTTGGGGTAAGTAGACCTGTGTCTGGGGGATGAGTACCCTGATGTCAAGGTATGAGTAGGTCCATGTCTGGAGAGATGAGTATGCCCATTAGTGGGTACTGAGTAGGCCCGTGTCAGGGGGACAAGGAGGCCAATGTGTGGGAGATGGGAGTACCACTGGCAGCAGCACAGGACAGAACCAATGGATCCACATGGCCGATTTGAACTGTGTCTCACCTACAGAGAGCATTCCTCCAGAATACAGACCCCCATGCCAGGCTGCCACAGAGCACTGTGTTACAGCTTGATTAAACGCGGCTGAACGTCACCAAACTGAGGACTGTAGCAGACACACATCTTGGGGAAGAGGGGATCACTGGGAGCAACGAGCCGGACTGTGGCCAGCATGTCAGCGTCTTCACACACGGAATACGGTATTCCCCGGCTCAGCATTGTGTCCCCAAACTATTCCTGGCATTCTCAGGACAAGTGACATTTGAAGCGATATAGATGATACCATCCCTAAAAAGCCAGCATGCCAAGATCCACAATCTGGACCCAAACCATAGTGAGATTAAATGGCCCAAGGCCTGAAGCATAGCCCAATAGAAGGCCGGTCTCTGAAACATTTAACTCGCACCTTTCACAAGTGCATGAGTGAACAAACCATAAAGTGACTCCTCAGTGGCGGGGGCAGGGGGAGGGGCAAATTCATAGGACAGCTTCTATGGACTCTGGTGTATCTGCACAGTTGGGTCAAAACCTGTCTGCATGGGGGGGGCTTTTCACTTCCATGATTAACCGGAAGTGGGAGGTCCTTTAAGAGTCTGACCCCCTGCTACATAAACTCTCACACATGCCACGTTCCAATTGTCCCAGCTAAAAACCCAGGCCACTCCTGCAGCCATGGGCTGTTCTAAAGGGAGGGAGCCCGTACACCCCCACGACCCATGGAGTCCGGTGGCCGTCGCCGTGACCGTCCCACCGAGCGCTAAATGGAAATCAATACTGGGGAGTTTAGCAAAGAGTTAATTACCGCAGTGAGCCGATTGATCCGACGTGGACTTCTGGAGAAGTGTGGAAGCGATTTGTCTCTTTTGTTGGGGGGGAGGGAGGGTTGGAAAAAATAAGCGCGAACGACAGTGGTGGCGAGCGGGAGAGGGTGAGGAGGTGAAAGGGCGACTGGGATCATGATGGGAGGTGGGAAAACCACCAAGGGGAAGTTGCGTATCAAAGGTACGGGAGGATGGAAATTGGCACCCCATAAGCGGGTGAGCCGCGATATTGCTGAGATTTAACCGGGAGTCATGGGCAGGGAATCATGGGTCATCAGAGACTCAAAGCTCTGCCTCTCCATCCAGAAATCTGGAAGCTGTAGGGGTGTCCAGTGGTGATGACGCACACTGACCGGCACCAATCAGGTCTGGTTGCTGAGTGTGAGGTAATCAACTGCTGATCGTTTACAAAGATGAGGAGAATGAGGAGGAGGAGGGAGAAAAACCTAAATACTGCAAAAAATAGAGAGTTTATAGTACCACAATTACAGGCAGCAGCCGGGGGCTGCGGCCATTCCTGACAGGAAAGGTTATCCGCCTTTATTGGAGGAAATAGGTGTTCCGTGCCTTTAAATGCTGCAGTAATGCGTGGGGGTGGGGCCTCCCCTGGGTCCTATCACGCAGCCTGTGGGGCACTCCCGTGAAGTCACCACCTCCCCAGTCCCCCCCCCCCCAGCCTGCCCATTATGCCGGATCCCAGGTGTTGGCGTCATGCCTCTGGCTTCCCCACCTCCAGCCTGTCAACAGACAGGAAGTATCCCGTCCTTCCGCCTGCTTTTCCTGTCCTTCATCCCCATTTTACAGAAAAATGATTGTACCGCATTAGGAGGAAATGAATCAGAGGTACATTCTGCTTGCCCTGGATCAGGGGGCTATAGAGGCGCATACCAATATATGCCCTCTACACACCACCGTTGCCCTGAAAGGTGGTCTCAGTGTATCTACGGCTAAGCGTGTATCACCATTGCTGTCCGGTCGTATGTTTGCATCCCCCCTGGAGATGAAGCAGCACCCCACCCCCCTGGTGTGTCGCTCAGCCCTCATCAGTATTCACAGTATCAGTATTCAATGCCAGCTCCAACTGGCCAATCACAGCTTAATGGAAGCTCACTGGCTCCACCTCCCCCACTAGCACACATGTGATCTCATGCATGATCATATGTGTACCTGCAAAGACAAGCAGCACCGGCCTGCTTCCCCTGGCAGCAAACACACACTTATACACACACATGCACACACATGCTCCACTGCTGATTTCCAGGTTGCCAAGTCCAGAAGCAGGGCAATCTTTCTTCACGTCCAGGCCTGTCAGTTTGCGACCTTCAGATAAACCTCTGTGAAGTTTTTGTGTTCCTCAGAGCCAGAGGCGTCGCTGTACTGTGGGAACCAGCCTCAATTGGCCCCGGCTGTGAACCTGGAGTGGTGTCGCAGTCAAACCCGCCAGTGGAAATGAGTAATCCCCCGACACACAGTTCCTCTGTGGTTTTGGTTCCCGCTCACCGATCTGAACCTCTCACCCATGATTCTATGCCTCAGCCACACACTGCCAAGATGCTGGCAGCCAGCGACCTCATCATACCCTCTCCGGGGCCTCATGGGGACAGGGAAACAAGAGCCTACCTCCCAGAGGTACAGTACACCTCTGCTGCTGTGGGGCCTTTTTCCCCACAATCCTCTGCTGGAGCCTCCCAGTGCCCCAGTGAAGAAATTTGCTGACTTATTTTAGCTTTTTTTCTTTAAAACACACAACTCCTCTACCAGATACCAGCAGGACACAGCAGGGCAGTTCCCAAGCTGCACAGGATTACTGCACCTCCAATGATCTGGGAATACCATGGGCTTACGGCTTACAGCTTTTTGACAGGACGTTGGGTATCTCACGATCCCAATTTTAATTTTTTCATTTCTAAAAAAAAAAATTACTTTGAGTCACAAACTCTTCAGGTGTGATGAGAGACAAAGCAATATGGAGGGTAAATTTTCAGAAAGTCTGTCAGATCACTGGGTGTTGATGTTTTTATTCCATTTTCCATTCAGTCACTGGGGTGAGCTGGGGGCGGGGGGGGTGGGAGGGTGCAGGGGGACAATAACCGCCACACGCATACACACTCGCAGTGCGATGACGCTGTCTGGCTGATCAATACCCAGTTCCATTGCTGACTGGAAGGGGGGAGAGAGTGTGTTAGAGTCAGCTAGGGGTCAAGGGGCACCACCTTGAGGGCAAAGGTCAGCCTCCCATCCCACTGGACAGGGCTCGCACAGAGACATCAAGCCTCATCACTGACCTTACCTGAGGCATGGCTCCACTCCTTATCAGGGTCTGCCTTGTTGACCCCTAAGTGAAACTGACCACTGGCTGTTAAAAAAAAAAAGATAAATCCCGCCAACAAGCCCGGTCTGATCCATCCGGCTCCTGACCTCTAACCTCAGGCTCCTGCCCAGACTGCCAAGTTCAAGGCTAAGCCAATGAATGACAAGGAAGGGCTGACCAATCAGCACTAGGATGACCTTTAATGAGCAGGGGGTGTGTCCTGAGGCAAGACACCCAGACCATGAAAAAGAAGAAGCACAATGACTACAAAAAAAAAACGCACGACAAGTGAGGACGTCTTCTTGCAGATCCCACAGGAGTCGACACGTGTGCCAGCGCGCTGCCAGAATACACTCGCCATCTGTTCCTCTCCCACCATGTGGGCCTCTTCATTTACAAGTCTGTCACTTTAAACCCCATAAACTACACTTCAGTGGATTGATGAAGAAATAAAATTAAACCCACCCCCCCCACCCTGTCGGCCTTAATTACAAAAGCCACATTCAGACGTCTAATTAGGGTGGATTTTGGAAAACACCTGTTTGTTATGTTAAACTACTGAGAAGTCCCTCATAAGAGAGATCCTTTTATTTATATGATAATTAGTCACATGCGATAAAATGCTGGGGTGTTTCAATGGCACTGCTCCGAACGGGACGAGCTCGTAACGACTAGGTGCCCCCAGACGGGGCGCGGGGAGGGCACAGGTACTTGTTACATTCATATATCCCGGCTTTCTGATGCGTCTCTGGGGAGCTGGTGCTCGGCAGCCAGCAAGTGGGCCGAAAGCATCCCCCGCTCTTTAAGATGGAGCTCGGGCAGGAGTGGAGCCCAGACATATTAACCGGGCCTGGGTCGGCCACGACGTCAAGAAGAAAAAAAAGCATTTAGCAGGCGTGCTGTAAATCTCCGATTCTTTCTCTCTCAACACTTAATATTTCATTAAGAGACCTTATTGCTGAACCCCCCTCACCCATCCTGCGCAAGATAAATTGGTACAAAGGTGAGTTACTAATTACCACAAACTCCTGCAATGTTCCACAGAGGACGGGCGTGGTGATTAACTTAAGTTATTTGTTGGGTTATATTAATACCGCGCACAAACTGGGTTGCCAGGTCGCGCTGGGCGAGTATGTAGGGCTGATATAAAACAATGCCTGCGATACAATTTACAACATGGGCTGTTCCAGGTCCACAATGGAGGAACCAGAAATTAACCATTAATTTGACGATTCCACTTTTCCGAGGCTGAGAAATGTAACGAGGGCTGGCCACCGCGGCCCTCACGGGGCAGAGGGTCTGCACCACCGTGTCGATTTATCATCCGTGAGCATCTCCTCCTCGATGCTATGGCACCCCATTTTCCAGCTATGATTCCGCAGCGCCCCGCGTGCCACATGGGAGATCGATACCGTAATGGGATTTCTGAGATCTACTCTCACTGCAAGCCGTCCCCCCCATCCCCTCCCCCATCGGACCAGCCCTTGGTCGCTGTGATGACCGGAAGCGGTCATCGATGAAGGACCGCAAGATGGTGGCAGTAGCCTAACTGAGATTGGCACAGAGCCGTGGTGGTAAAGCCATGTTCGGCCACTCACCCACTGTCGCCGTGCTCCGCCAATGTCCGCTGATCTCCTTACACCTGAAGGAAACAGAGAAAAAATCATCAGAACCACAATCTTTTCATTAAACACTAAACATCATGGTGCAGAAGTTTCAGCATTGCTACATGCTGTACCGTTACCTGCCCTTCAGTTAATACTTTCAAAAGTCTTTTTCTGGCTGACCAGTAATGTCAACACACTGAACACAAATGCTGCATGTAGAACTTCTGCAGACTTCTATGCACAACACACAATACTTTCATGAGAATTTTATAAGCAACCATACATTTACACTGCACTGTGCTTACATATTTATTGTCATAATTGTACTTACTGTCTTATTGTGTTTGAAGTCTTATTATAGCCATGTTTATAATGCGTTATGAATGCTTTACGAAGCTCTCATCTATCCTGCACTATAGATACGTTTCTGATGCATTATAATGGCCGGTATCAGCATTAAGGATGCTTTGTACTGCATTATAAAGGTATCTATAGTGCATTATAGATAAGAGCTTCATAAAGCACCAGTCATAATGTATAATAAACATGGTTATAATGTGTTATGCCTTTTTATAAATATTTATAGCCATGTTTATAATGCTTTATGAATGCATTACAATACATTATGAATGTGGTTATAAATTACTAACAACATGGCCTTAAGTAAAATGTTAAAGTTTCTCAGCCCAGTCCTTGGGGACCCCCATTTTTCTTCCTCCCAACTCCCAGCACACCTGAACCAAAGAACAAGCAATAAAGAGTGCAGAATACCTGATACAGGTGTGCTGGGAGCTGGGAGGGAGCAGAAATGTGGACTGTCTGGGGGTCCCCAAAGACTGGCGTGAGAAACACTAGCATAGAAAAGAGATGGCTGTGTCCTGGCATTTGCAGTTGATATCTACCCACCAAAACCTGTGTCCTTTTAACATGAAGGACTGGGTGACAGGGTTTACAGATGTATGGAATCCACTCGCAAGTAAATGGAAGCAGCTGGCCGACACCCATTCACGCCTCACGCGCGTGCTACGTGGTCTCCTGTGCTTGTAAACAGTAAATGGGAGTGAATTTTACCAAACAAATGGCCCCAAACCACTTTAATTAGTATGTATATGCGTGATTCGCTCAGGACACCCGCCTGCTTCTGTGTGGATGGCCTCCCTCAGTAGTCTGGCACCTGCCCGGCCTCAAGATCGGGCTTCGGAACATTCCGGAAGGGACTGCACTGCCCACATTTGTACTGACGGCACCCCAGTTCTGCGCGAAGAGGCTTGTGACAATGATTTCTTATCAGTGTCTGATCGATGGCCTTTTCACAAACACACACGCACAGAAACCGCAGGTGCGTATTTCTGCCGGATCATTCCAGATTTTTTCTGATCCCACAGCCATCCCATTCATATATGAAAAGCCAAACAGCACAGATTTCCTCTCCTTGGGTCACTGTCCAAACCACAAGAGAAAAAAAGGGCACTTATATATATGTTTGTTTTTGATTATTAAAGCATTTTTAGGGTACTAAATCATTAAGGAATGCTATGGAACCAAAAGTGTGGAAGTGAAAGTGAATGGACCATGCAGCCGGGGTGGGTTGGTAGGACTTCCTGTTTTGCAGCATGGGAGAGGAGGCCACACAGTTGGCTGTGCCAGGCTTCTTCCCATGGTGCTCTGAGAGCAGGCCAAGTGGTGGGGAGAGGAGGGGGTGGCACACGTGTGGCAGCCAACATTCCCTTGCACCCCCCCGCCCCAACACTTGCCGAAACAAAAGGGACAAATGAGACCTAATTACCCCTTCTGTTGTTTTACATGGGACGGCTGTCGACTGCACGGCAGCATGTAAATCACCCCCCCCCCCCCCCCCCCCCCGGCCCCCCCCCCCCCAGGGGCGGGGGGGCAAAAACGGGGGTTTGGGGTGGGGGGGGGGGGCGGGGG
>JAODLD010000008.1:16274292-16288008 GCA_026781065.1 Mormyrops boulengeri
CTATCCCAATTCTTCCGTGGGCTTTTGTTTTTTTCTGTCCTCCCCCCCCTTTGTTGTGGGGTGGGGTGGGGGGGGGGGGGGGGGGGGGGGGGGGGGGGGGTAACTAGCAGGGCTCACCCCTGGAGTAGGGGTAAATAAGACCAGGTGGATCCAACACAAGTGGGTTTTGACAGGGGCAGGAGGGTGGGCCAGGGGGGTTTGTAAAGGGGAAACTGGAAGGACAGGAGGCAGGGGGACAAATCCAAGAAACACTGATATGAAGCTGGTATTGAACCACTGGGCATGGGAGTATTTTTCTGTTGTGGTTGCTTGTGTGTGGGGGATTGGGCAAGTGTTCAGTGAGACCTAACTTAGGATGACAGTGGGACCTAGTGGACAAGAGAAGCCAAGAACGCCCACTCAGAGTGAATCGGTTGCACCTGTTAGCTGGGCTGACACCTGGGGGGGAAGGGGGGACCAGCCATCCAGAAAGCTACTTAAGCAAGTCATCCACCCCCATTTTTTTAGCCAGAGCAGCCTGGTATGATCACTGCAACTGAGGCACAGATCTTGACGCTGATACCCTAACTAGTCCTGCAAGTGAAGATAAACGCTTAGGTCCCTCTCAGCAGCGGAGACGAAAATGAATAGCTGCAGAAGGTGTATCCGTCTTCCAACTACTTATCTTGTTAAAAATAAAATTATTATGCAGATAAATCAGATTTCTGTGCAGGGAAACACGAATCCATCCCACGTTCTCAAATTAGAAGAAATCTGAAATATTCAGCAGATGCGGGCTAACCTCAAAAATATTTTTGCAACATTTTTGTCCGGGCAGGACCTACTTGGCCTACTATCCTGAAGTCCCTCGCCATTATAAGACCACAGAGAACTTTCTAGAAACACAAGGACACAATGATTTCACCAGGTCATGAAGTTAAGTTCTCGCAGTATCTTCAGAGGGAGTTTTACAGGTCAGCCTCTATCTCCTTAATGCTCTTTCCATTTATTAATACCACCCCCCCAATCATCCTGACCGTTTCTTGCCGATTTCCCGCTCATGTGATATCGTGTCTTTAAAAGGCACGACCAGAACAGCCAACCGTGACTCTTTAAGGATTCGACTTGCAAAAAGCACCTCATATATTGTTTATGAAAAAAGCAGCTCTCCCCATGTGCCCCCCCCCAGAATGTTAGTTTGTTTTATTTACTTATTTTTAGACCCGTGCAATAGTTAAGGCAGAGACGTGCCTGTCTGCGCACATCGCAGGATGAAGACAGAGAGCGTCCTCGCGCGTCAGTCCTCATAAGGGGAGTCAACGCACTTCTGTTCAGGTTAAACATTCCCGTGTGACATTCTCAATTGAGTCAACAGAATATTATAATAAAGGATGGATGGGGGTGTGGGGGGGGGTGTATATTCTGAAAATGCAGATGGAGGCACAGCACTAACGATGAAATAAAAAAAAAGCATGTAAGACTGTGTCATTGCTCTGTCAGTGCGTCCCCACTCTGGGGAAACTTTCTTTTGTGCCGTCTGAAAAAAAGGGAAAAAAATTACAAGCCGTAATTGGCATCCTGATCAAAGGCGACAATGACAACGGAACAATAAAATCTTTAATTTAACAGAATTCATTACCAGCTAACACGGCGATGCGGGGAAACATTAGAATGAAGAGCAGTGTCGGGGGGTGGGATGGGAGGGGGGTGGGCAGTCAAATGATTTACTGGCGAATAGTTGTGTTGACTGCCTTTCCGTGGAGGTGTGCTGAGTGCGTGTGCGGAACAGTCTGAGCGGGGCGAGGGCCCCGGAACACACCTGATCACAGTTCATCCAAATCACGACCTTGACAGGTAAACACGACATTGATCTCAGCCTATGAATATGTATGGGTGCCCCCCCCCCCCCACCCCGCTCTCACGAGCAAGCGCTTGGGTGTCAGGGAGAATTTGGGGTGCTCGTTCTCTGACACGAGGCGTTTGAGGAAAGCCTCCGCGTCGTCTTGTGATGGAGGGTAACTTTGAACCCATTTGTCAGCTTTGGTTTTAAAAGATGTACAATTTAGGTCCTCGGGGGGAAAGAGGCAGCTTCTGATTTACTTTTATCAGGTACGCAGATTTTGGGTTTCAGGTATCTTGTTTGCCCGAACTGGTTGGGCCAGACGGGGCTGGGGTGTGGGTCTGGCCCAGGCCATGAGGGGACCGCGATGTCATGATTCTGGCATGTTTTATTAGCACATCGGGGTGACTCACCTTTCTACCTCAAGCCCTGTAGTCAGCCTGTATCTACGCCCAGTAACAGGCACATGCGGGTTTAGAAAGGAAACTTCCAGAACTGACAAACACGGGAAACACGGCACGCTTGCAGAGTCAGTGTCCGAAGATTATCTCGTTACCCAAGTCAAGTAGGCTTTCATGGGCTAAGCAGGGGAGTCCACCATGTTTGATTCCAAGCTCTCACAGACCTGTTGACGAAGACAACTGAATATCATTTAGGCTGATTGTGACTGTAACACGAGACCGCCGACTCTGACCGGAAGAGGAGGAACAGGGCCCTTTACAATTACAGCTCCAGTGGGCTCGCAGTGACAGGACATGACCGGCCACCATCGCTAGGGTCCCAACTGCCCCTATCCATCCCCAGCCCCCATGCCCAGTGACACACATTCCTCTTTTACAGTGTTGATTCATGATATCCAATCAAAGAATGGGCATTCAGTCTGCTCCACTGGGAAAGCCCAAATGTCTCTCAGATGTCAAAAAAGGACAATCGAAGTACATGATTAGTCATTATAGTTCATAATTGATTGAAGCCACTTTAAGCATCATTTGAGTGTTAAGAACATGCAGGCTACATCCATCCACAATGCATCGAGATCAAGGGCAATTCTAGGATTTCTTTTTAAGGTAGGGGGCATAAGAGTGGCCTTAATTCACAGAGAGGGGTCAACCTTATCATTAGCCAATGATACGTTTTAAGTTGTGAGTGACAGGAGGGGGCACTCTGGTGGCCAATCAGTTTTCAGCTGGGTCCAGTGTCCCAATGGCCCCTGTACACACCCCTGATTGAGATTCCATTTTGGGACATTCGGCAGCATCTACTGGAGGGTGAGCACACATGGTCTTACGGAGGGGTGAATATTAAAGTGGGGGAGGGAAGTGTGGCGGAGGACCAAGAGGAGACCAGCCCAGCTCTCTATTTCAAAGTCTGAGCTCCAACACGCCTCACCACAAGGAGGCAGCACATCAGAGCCAGGGGCCAATAATTGCTTCAGCTGACGGCCGGGGGCCCGGCCCGTAAATCCTGCGTACAGCTGCCTGTGAAGCTGAAGCAGTGAAGCTGCCTGGGGAGAAGCTTCCGGTCCCAGTACTTCCACACGAAGATGTGAGCAGATCGGAGAGGGCAACTCCACTCGTCAAACCTTGGCAGCTAGGAGCGCACCAAGAATCACTCCAAACCTGCTCCCCAAGGAATGTGGGGTGACAGGAAGTCTCCGTGGACGGGCGGGAGGCGCTGCAGCAGAGTCGCGATCGCGCTCCCACGCACACACGCGCAGACTGAGCCGTTCAGCTGACTCTGCAGCTTCTCTCCCCCTGACAGGGCGTCCACTGAGCCAAGGAGACACCAGCTCATTATCCGACACGATCCTGGGAAAGCTGTGGGACGCCCATCGCCTTGGAACACCCCCGGATATGGTGGATGGATCGGGCACACGTTCGAAGAACGTGACCGTGGTGCATCGTCCCTGCGACCCACCCCAGAAGTTTGCCACTCGGGACACAAGACCCTGGTGTCACGCTGCTCATACCTCTTTCATTTCTGAAGGGATTTTCACTAATGAACAGTTTCTGCCCACTAGAAATTGCAGGAGTGTATACAGAGGCGGGGCCCACAGGTGCAGTTGCCCAATCTCAAAGCTGATTGGCCCTGGAAGTGCCCTTGCCCCATCACTCATCATTTCAAATCATTTCATTATCTAATTATAGGGTTGGTCCCTCTATATGAATTATGGTCCCTCTTATGACCTCCACCTTAAAGAAAATCCTAGAATCACCCAGATGGGTTGCACAGAAAACATAGAAGGAAATGGGGAAGCTGTTTGGGGGGGATTGTAAGCCTCCTCGCTACAGCCCGGCAGGACAAACAGCGGCGAGTCCTGAACGTAGGGAGGATAAGAGGATTGTGGGAAAGATAAATCACCGTGCCGCTCACCTCCGGGTCATGGGTGACGCCGAGGGCTGCCGGCAATCTCGATTTGAAGCAGTGCATTTGCCCCCACGGGGCCCTGGTCTCGGGCCCCACTATAAATCAGCATGTAGCCCCCTTGCCTTGTGCCACGCCGACGTCCACCAGCTCCCCTGTCACGTGGGCGAGACTCCGACAGGAGGCAGTGACGGTATATTTTTAACAGTATTTCCTAACAACAAACACACCCACGTATCATCCCCGGGGGGGAGGGGGCATTAAGTGCTATGTACCCAGTATGAGGCACAAAAGCTGCCCCCGCACAGGTCACGAGTGAAGGAATTAGCATCTGCTGTGGCACGATGCCAGCAACGTGATGTCAAGTTGCCCTCCTGCCACGGTGACATCAGGGAACAAAACACACACAGGTATGCTAATATGCCAACAGGCCCGATTGTTTTTAGTTGGTTTCAGCCCGTGCCGACATTTCAAAATGCACCTGAATGAATTGAATGTGTCACTCTATGCAGATAAATAAGATGGGGGATATTTCAGAATACCTGGAATGAATGGGAAAAATTTTCCTTAAAAGATATTTTGTCATTCGGCGACCCTGTACTGCCTAAGTGGCTGCAAGATTCTTGTGGAATATAACTCATCAAAGCCCAAAAATGTTGATAATTAAACTATAATATGCAAATTTTGAGATAAAAATGTTCGGTTAAAAAACTAAAATAGCTTTGTTTCGGGGGGTATTTTCAGGCCAAAAGACTGTATGATGTATCAGTGCGAAATTTCTAGTTCTAAATTAAATAAGGAAAACCTGTTTCCAGAGGGAAAAATAAAAATGCTCCTCTCAAGTGAGTGGGTGTGTTACACAAATTATGTTACAAGAGAGCTAGAGTGCGAGATGCTTTAATGCCATTTTGAAAGTTGCATTTTGAGTTTTAAAGAGGACGTTCATTTAAGGACAACCCAGTTCAGGTTCGGCACCAGTCAGGGCTCTCTGATCAGCCAAAGCTCAAACGTGTAGCTGGGGCTGGGAGTGGGGGGGGGCATGGATATCCTGGCAGATTCAGGGGCTCCCACATTTGACAGGGGCCCTTGAATACGTAAAATTATATGTAAGATTGAGTGGGTGAACCCTAGGTGAGATTTTGTCGGGGCCTCGATTGTCTAGCTATGCCCCTTCGGGTTTGAGGTCTCAATGAACGAGACAGGGTCATCAAAAGCCTCACATTTCCTTCTAACCACTGAGACTTTGTAGTGTTACCCAATTACAGCTAAGCATTACCAAAACAACTAACTGCCAAACTGCATTCAACAAAGTCACATTTGTTATTTTCTCATAAAAATAAAAAATGTATATGATTTGAAAACCACAGTGAGTTTCCCCCATAAACTCCTTTTAATTAATTGCAGGCAGTTTTGCAGATTTGAATAAAATCTCAATTCGTGCAACACATTTAGACAAATGTGCCATCTTCCCCAATTGTATTATTTCAGTAAAATTGCAACCAAGATCACACCCTGCCAGAGGGAGCAGTGTCAGTGATACGAGGCCCGTAAAACCTCCAAAAAATTACAGTTACAGGAAGTGAAGGACACATTGTCTGAACACTGAAGATACGGCAAAAACAGCTGAACGATGGTCACCAAGATCTTACTGTTCACCGGACACCAAATAAATGGCAACTCTGGAGACATTATAGATTATAGCAGAGATATATAGTTCAGGTCCAGAAAGTAAAAGTCCAGTCCAAGATTTTGTTTTAACCAAACCCTTGAGAACTGTGATTGTGACTCAACTGGTTGGTTGAAACAAAATCTTGGTCTGGATTTTAACTTTCTGCATCTGAACTATCCACCACTGGATTATAGTTATCATAAACTAACACATGCCATAGAACTGTACGCCTTGCAAAATGTCAGTTGTCAAGTTACAATTTACTCAGTCCATCCATCCATCCATCCATCCATCCATCCATCCGCTTATCCAGTAGAGCAGTGTTTCCCATTCCAGTCCTCGGGACCCACAGACATTTCATGTTTTTGCTCCCTCCCAGTCCCCAGGTAGGGAGCTCAGAGGGAGCAAATATGCAGACTGTCTCTGGGTCCCCAAGGACCAGAATGGGAAACACTGCAGCAGAGGGTCACAGTGACTGTCATTCTATCCCATGATGCATAGGGCACATGGCAGGGGACACCCTGGAAAGGATGACAGGTCACTGCAGGTCATTTTAATTGCTTTACAGACTAAATCGCCCATATTTTGCGGCTCCCTTTCAGCAGCTGGGTGACACACATACATTTAATGGTGGATATGGGCAGGAAATGTGTCATTTCTATATAGTGAACTGTCAGGCACTATTTCCCTGACCAGGTCAAAGCCACAGTAATCCAACCAGTGACTAACACTTGATACCACCACGTGATAACCCCCTGCCCCAACTAAAAGATGGTGTGTTTCAGACCATCGGTTCCAGTTGACCAATGAACCACAGGATGAACCACCGCGAGCACACAGGGGTACCAAAAGGGCCTCAGGTGACTGGCAGCTGCCATGGTGACGACTCCATGCTGGTCACCAGGCTGGCAGACAATGAACGGGTGCCGCAGCAGAGAGCACGCGTGTGCGTGGGTGTGTGGCCACGCGGGCCTGCACCCATGCAGGAGAAGGAAACCTCTCCACTCCGAAAACGAGTACCCTATTAAGGTCTGAAAAGCTGTCATCTGGCATTCTGGAAAGGACCCGCGTCTCAGGCTAGATGCTAACCGTCTGTCTGCGGGAGGGAAAAAAGACAGGAATTAGGAAAGAAAAAAACTCACTACCGTGTCCCAGTAAGTGAAGGAGAGCGGGGCTGAGGAGAGGGGCGACGGGGAAGGCAAATTCTACTTCTATTAACCTGATGCGATTACAATAGCCTGATGGGATGCCTTATTTCATGGAATATTAAGTCCAAATTCAGCTTCTGGTCGGCGAGGGGAGGGAAGTGGACAATGATGCAAGCCTGTAAAGCACAGGCCGGCCTTCCGATGGGCCCCCTGTGTGCCTCTGTTCACTACCACTGCCACCACCTGCCACATACCGCTAACGGAAAACAGCTTTGTGTGTGCGTCCTCACTGCCTCAGAGCTTGAGTGAAAAGTGCGGAGGGGGGGCTGTTCCTAAAATGTGTGGCTCGGACTTAAACGGCTGTTTATATGGGTGGTATTTATCATTTTAAGGTTAATTGCGGCGACTGGATGAAATCATAAGGATACTACTGGTTAGTAAGTACGAAAATTTTACGCAAAATTTGATGAAAAAGTAAGCCAACAAAATTTGTGGCAGCTGGTAGCGATGATAAGGATTTTTGCCGGTAAAATGATAAGATGATTGTTTAAGCCCCAGCTTTATTTACAAACTATGTACAAAGGATGATGCATCTGTTAGCCATTAGCATTCTCGTGCTCACAGGCAGCCCGTTGTGTTTTCTGAGCTAACTGCGCTCACTGAACATGCCAATTGATTTTCTACTCATAAAGTCACTTTTATTGGACATTGATCACGGCGCGCGGAGGAGGCCATGCCTCATTCTGCTCTGCACTTCACTCAACGAGCAAACTCGTCCGTAGCGGCAGATTTCATGGCTGACGACTCTTTGATTCGCTCCTGTGACGTGCCGAGCGGTGCTCTCCTGTTCCTCGCCGCACATTTACCGCATCACTCCAGAATTATTCCCATGGTCAGATGCATCCGGAAGCCGCCGCGGCGAGGGAAGGGAACAGCCGCTTGATTCCTAATTAAAAACGACTGCTCGTTTAAACATAGCCCAGCTAATTTCAGCTACTTCACTAATTTTATTATACTCCTTACACCCTAAATTAGGCCTGTTTTCCATGGTATACATTTCTGACTGCAAGACATCAAGTGAATGCTTTATTTGGGCACCTCTAATCAATTAAGACAACAAAACAGCCAGGAGTTGTTTAATGAAGTAGATAATGTAAGTCTTTATTGCACTCATAGCTAACTATTATTATGGTCTGTTGGACATTTAGGCCAAAACAATGATGCCCAGCAGGGTGGCGCCACAGTCTCTCCTGTGTCTGCAGTCAGTTCTATGGGCCTTTAGCAGTAGAGGTTGGGTTCACATGCGGAATGGTCACTAGGCCCTGACCCCACAACCTCTGGATTACCGAAAGGCAGGAGCCAATTCAGAGTCATGAAGGATAGTGGCACTTTATTAATCTGATGAATACGGGCAGAATAGAAATTGAGGTGTATGAATGGAATAAATGCGGAGTTTCATCGCAAGTATAAGAACAGGTACACTGAAATTCTTTAGTCTTCACATATACCGTCTTGCTCTCCTTTGAGACATACACACACACACATACACAGATCTGAGCACAGTGTCAGTAATTTAACTGGCACCCCCAAAGTATTTTTCAAGGGATTAAGGGTCATGTGACTATTCTGCTGACCATAGGATTCGACCCATGACTTTCCAATGATAGACACAGAGGCCTAACCTGTTGAGTCACAGAACGTGTCAACCAAAAGTAGGACATCACAAAAGGGATATGGGGTTAGCGATGAGCGTTATGTGACAGGGGTAACACACACATTCACGCACCTATCTAAATGGGAACCTTCCACTCATTTCTATGGGAAAAACCCTAATCCCAATCACGACACCCTTAACCCCTGCCCAGCCCTAACCTTAACTAAAAGTAACCAATCAAGACTTTTAGCATTTTTACTTTTTTTGATTACACTAACATATTTTTATAGAATTGAGGTTATCCAGTTGGGGGCCTGAAAAATGTCCGCAAAAGTAAGGACGTTTCAGGTTTTACCATACTTCGGGAACATTTTGGTCCCCAAATGTGATCTATGCAAACCCACCCACACACACACACACCAAGACCAGACCATTGAGTTGAAGTTGGCTGACTGGCCTTGTTGTGCAAATGTTTTTTCATTTCTAAGTTTTGTTTCTTGTTCTTTTTTTAAATCGCATTGCTTACATTTGTTTCATACATTAATATTGCATGAGTACGATCATCCGAATTCCATACAAACTAAACAAACATTGTTTTTTTTATTTTCACTATATTTCTAACTTTTATATCTTTCATTTATCCTGATCCAAAAGGGGGGGGGAGAAGATCAGTACTGAACCCTCTCCATTACAGCCCACATCCAGCTCGACTCCTTAATGTCAACATCACAAGCGCATTCAGACAATACTTTTTTATTTCAAAACTGACATTTAAATCAGAAAACACCCTAAAAAAAATGTAAAGTATCAGGGAGCTGTGCGTGTGCCGATCCATCTGCTGTCAGGAGATGAAGCGCACTCTGCAAGATAACAAGTTCATTTTGCCAGGGATTGTCTTTTTGCCAGCACTTAGCGCACCAGCCACCGCACTCGATAATGCCGAGGTTCTCGCGAGGCTCTTCTCCGTTTATTCGTCCTCACTGACTGGGGGAAAAAACCCCTATAACTTATATGTCGCATGAGAGGGGCGGAACGCGAGAGAACAGCTGAGGAGAGTGGCTGACGACGGGCGCGGGGCCCTGTTGAGATGACGCTGAACCAGTTCCGGAGTGCCGTGGTTTTCCCAACGAGCGTCCCCTGCACGGTCCCAGAACAAATCCCCCTCGAGCGAAAAGTACCAGCATTCCGACTTCACCACTCTCATCCCGCTTGGAGAAAATTCCTCAGGAATGCTGGCAACTTCCAAGCATATGGCCATCAGCCTGTTGGGGGTGGCTAGTATGGAAAGGCACTGCAAAACACAATAAGGCGTGGAAGGTTCTGGAGAGGGGTGAGGCCGGCCTTCTTTGCAGACCTGTAACTAACTTTAAAAGGCTCACTGGGCTAGGAGGCCGTGCTTATGACCAGAAGTTTGCTGGTTCAAATCCCAGGGCCAGCAGATGATGTCACTTCTGGGCTCAGGAGCCGGCCCTTTAACCCCAATTGCTCCAGGGACTGTCTGACCCTGTTTTCTCAATTGTGTATCATTTTGGGCAAAAGCATCTGCTAAATAAAGAGATGTAAATTTTGAAGGTATGAAGTAGCTTTGTCTGGGAGCAGGGCTCTGCTTTCCGCTGCTCTGCCAGTCGCCGGTTCAAACGAAACCCTAGCTGCACCTGAATCACGTCTCGTTCGCTGGTCCTTCCCACCTCATGGATGCCCAAATAAATCTTCTGCATTCCTTCATTCAAAGCTCTCCATTTCTAGCGGATATGTTTTCCCCAGATGGCGTTAGGGATGTTGGGATGCCACTTAGAATTAAAGGGAAAGACACTAGTGGCCTGCGAGGAATCTAACGGCTTATTTAAAGGGATTCATCATGGCTCCCGGAGCAGCCGGACCCTTGACGGCTCATTGAACCAACACACCTGAGCGACTTGGAGCGGGGTGTCAGGCCCATTCCATCACCCAGCCCCCGAAAGGAGGCGGAGGAGCCAGCCATAAGTCTCCACCCGACAAGAGCGAGAGTTCAAGCATCATTATCCGGATCCGCCATTTACGCTGCACCTCGAGTTAATCGCCTGAAATATGCAGGGAAAGCAGTTTTACTCACCTTCCAGGAAAAAACCATCAATGGCTCCATTACGGAGTCTTACTCTTCCCTTTCCGTGAGCATCAGCCTTGAAACGTAAGGCCTCATTTAGAGAACTGACACCACCGTGGTTTCTGATTGGTTGAAATCAAACTTAAGGCCACGCCTTCCTCAGAGTTATGACCTGGGCCAGTTCTTAAGGTACAGGCAGGAAATCACTCCTGGAGGACAGGACCGAAACAGGACTTGTACCACAGGAAACTGTGGCTAAGCTTCTTGTTCTGGTGCCGAGTATGTGGAACGATCAATTTCTATTAGCGCCTCCTGGCTTATTTCTATCAATGGGGAAACAGGACCTCCTGATGTTGTGTCCTGGAAATGCGAAACTTCACCAAACAAGTGTGAGACCCACCCCACCAAAAAATTAATCTTGTCGTCTGATTCTTGGTTCATCCTAATCGACACACAATTAGCCGAGCTGGCTGCCTGTAATCACCATCCTAATTCCAGAATAGTGGTTAGGTCACACCTAATCCAGCAGCATTTGTATGTTCCTGTAAGCCAGCAAACATGCACACGCACACACACACCTGTCAAGTCATGTGACTTGACATATCACATACAGACGGGGTGCAGTAGGGACATGCATACCCTGGCAGAGTTAAACAATATTTTAAATCGGACTGAGGGGTAATAAAAATGAGACAAGCTGTAGTACTGATACAGCAATGTACGCAACCTCATTTACAAATATTTCATTGCAATTAAAAGAAATAAAAAGCAAAAGCTTTTCTTTGACAAAAGGGGTCTTCTCGCCTCCTCCACAGGCCATACTGCCCGTCTGCCCCTGATAAATGTAATTCTCATTAAGACTGACGACTTAAAGCATTTTCTACTCAGTGAAACTTGGAAAGGCCTTACATTTAAGCTGTTCAATCGGGACCGAATTTGCACTCTGAGGACTGTTAAGTGTAAGGAGAAGCGTGAGTGTTTGAAAGTGACGAGTGAGGCCTTTAACCTTCAGCGTCTGAAGGTGTTTGACCTTGGTAAGGATGCGCCCTGGACCCGCCATCAGCACACAGCTCTTCACAGCCTCACACTTAGTCTCCGAGTCTCTCTGCTACGTCGGAGCCCATACCAAGCCAAACGTGTAATTTCAGCTTGAGATTTCCCCCATTTTTAGCCATTTCCTTGCACGATATTCTTCGGCAATCTCCCAAAGGGAGCTTGCAGGATCCAGAAAGTTCTGTTCCCCAGGCATAGCAACGCCCTCGAAGCTGAAAGCAGAAGAATCGTCTTCAGTATGATTTTATTCTTCTGGTAGCTTTCCTTCATGTTTTTTTTTTAATGCCTCATACATGCAATGCTGGTCGTGGTACCTGCAGTCCCACCTGGCAGAGAATCGGGATGTAAAACCAAAGGGATCCGACTAATGCTTCCTGAATAAAGCCCGGAGGATGTGTTCATATTTACATTTACTTTTATCCAGAAAGACATACATTCTTTTTTTTAAGTAAGCAGGGTCAGACAGCGCCTGGAGCCCCTAGTTCATGCTCAAATGCCCAGTGGTGAAGTCAGAGTACAGACCCTGGGATTCGAACCACCAACCTTTGGATCCCAGGGTGCCAAGCCAAACAGTGCCCCATATTAAAAACATGACGTAGTTTTTTTTCTCCAGCTAAAGGAAGCTACTTTGGGAAAGCGTGTAAACGCCCCTCCGATCCGTACAGAGGAAACCCGAGTCGGCATGCGCCGTTTAATGCATCTCTTTTGGGGCTGATGCATGTTACCCTGTCCACAGATCATATTCATCTGCTGGCTGTGATTACGATTTCAGAGACGGATCATATGACCTCATGCCACTGAGATCCTCACACAAACATTTGTACTCGATCATATGTACTATCAAATGCTGTACTTTCTAAAAGCTCAGGTTACAAGGAAAAAATCTGTCCCGGCTTTAAAATTAACCCCAATCGAAGAAGGTCCTGGACCTCATTCATATTCTGGTCTCATTCTGATCCCTGGCATCTAATGTCAGAGGGACAACGGCGCAGAACCACACATTAAAAAGTAATAAAATACTAAAATAAAATAAAGATACACCAAGCCTCAGACATCCATTCAAACATCCATAGCTTATATCTGTTGGGGCGTGTGACTGCTTGTGAGTGACTGTTTTCTCCCATGTGACTTTGGATAGTTAAGGCCCTTATCTTATGACCGGAACATTCTGACGGCAGCATATAAAAATCGGCGCGCTTATTAACGGGAATTAAAATGCAGATTCAAATGTAAAAATGTGCCCCAACAGCAGTTTGAGTGCAATGGCAGCTGCTAGCTGTCGACTCTCCTCGCTGAAATGCGATCGGTGAGGAGGCACGAGTGTTTGGGCGCCGAGTCGTCAGCTTGGGAGATGCGCGTCACCCTCCGCTGTCTCGTTCTCCCACCGCGCACCCCAGTGTGCAGCATGTCTTGCATTCGGCCCTGTTTCCATGCCGTGGGAGTCGTCTCCCTGAATATTTCATCACACTTTATGAGGCCCTTCCGTAATTATCTCCGACAACATCGGGCGGCCTGAGGGACTGGAAGCGACAGCAGACTCGAACCCTGGACACAGATGACAGAGATGGACCAATGGGATGCTGGTTGAGAGTCACAAGGAGTTCCCACCCAAGACTACCGCCATTTCCAAACATTCTGTCTTCTGGAAAAGCCATCCAGAAAGCTCCTGGTGAGGAAGATGTCCATCCTTTCATATTTCACACAGCAGCATGTGTCGGTCGACAATAACACGGGGGTTGGGGGCTGGGGGTACACTTCTAGTCTGAACCAAGCAACTCCCCCCCCTCCCATCTGAGACACGCTTAATGCTCCATGCCTCCCACCCCCAACCCCATCAGAATCCTGTTCTGATGCACTGCAGATGTTTTTGTGATTGGTGGGATGGTGTGTGGGTGTGGGGTGGGGTGGGGTGGGGTGGGGGGGTCT
>JAODLD010000008.1:16311854-16322913 GCA_026781065.1 Mormyrops boulengeri
ATTTCTTTGTCAAGCGCGGGCTCCATTTTGTAATAAGTTCTGATCAGTGTTTCTACCAATTTGCATCCACTCTCAGAAAATGGAGGCGCAGTCTTGATGGAGTAGAAAATTGAGAGAGGTAAAGAGAGAGAGAGAGAGAGAGAGAGAGAAGAAGAGAGAGAGGGTGGGGGAAGAAAAGAAATAATCACATTTCTGCAGGACAGCTACGTGCATGAATCTGTCAGGTGGGGGGACGCAGGTACGGATTAGGAAATATGTTTGTTTTCACGTTTGTGCTGTTGGACGGACAGAGGCACAGGTGTACTTGCCTGTCGGTTAGCGGTAATTGGGGGGGGGCAGTAAGTCAGGACGTAGCAAGAGACCCCACTCACCATTTGCTTATTTACATTCAATGACACGGGGCTCTCTGAGCAGCCAATCAGACAACCTGCAACGCAAGTTCCTGATTGGCTGGCTGATAGGATTACGGTCCTGTTACAGCGTCCGGCCAGCATGACTGGGGAAGACGGCAATGTTGTCCGCTGGCCTCAAAAACCGACAAGAAAGGGCTTCCCCGCTGACGCAAGCTTGTTACCTGGTCTTTAATGAAGCTATTTGCCACCATGCACATTTTCATAGACATACATGCAAGACGGCAGCTCTGAATGTATTGGTTAAGGAGAATGACCCAAGATGATTAAAATTCATGGGACAGACACACAAGGCTCAGAAAAGATGGATGAGTGTCACAATGCCACGCTTTCAAGATGCAAGCGGTGCTCCGCACCTGACTGCTGGCTACACGATTTAGAGAACCCTCATCTGCTGCTGCCAAGAGACAAAGCCTCTGCACCCATGGGTTGTGAACGATCCATTTTCATTGGCCAATTTACTAAATTAATTGACTCCTGTTTCAGTGCTAAGCTCAGAGACACTCTCGGTCTCAGAAATCTAGAAGGTGCCGGTACTCTCCGCACCAGAGAAGGTTACTGGCATATTAGTTCAGGTTCAGCTGGTGAGCATCTGAGCCGCTCCTGAACATCAAAGATGTTCCTAAGGCCAGAGAAACCAGAGATGGTCTCAATTCAACTTTGCAAAAGCACTTCACCCAGGTGCAACCATGTGAGCAAATTGCATCATTAATGCATAACCAATCAAAACCCAGTTACTACGCTCCAAAAAGCGGCCTGATTTGCTGAAATCAATAAATAATTGGAAAAGTTGACTTCACCCGAGTTTTGGTGACCGGGGCAGCCTTAGCCAGCCATATCTGGATACAGGATAAACCAGTTACAGATTGGCATAGGAGCTCACGGTTTAGATTGTGTCTCCCCCCCTCCCGCTGTATGGTGTTTCCAAGTTCTCCTCATGTCTGCTCCAGCTCCGCCCCACACCACCCTCATACAAGACATGTGGTTAGACAAACTGACATATCTCCTACCTACAAGAACCACCAAGACTGTTCCGTCCCAGCAATACCCCCATTAGCCTGATACCGCAAGTTCCCAGAATGCTCTTAATGTTGTACTTTCTGGTGATTGAATAGAAGGTTCCTATTAGGTTCTTGCTTTGCTTGGAAGATGTTTGTGTAGCTCCTGCTCCAAACCTGCTCACACTTGTACCTGGGCATTTAAGCTCAGCCTAGCTGCACTTATGCCGGAGTCAAGCTGAATCCATGAGAGCGTGAATGTTTGTGATGTTTGCCTCACTTGTACGGTGCTTTGGAGAAAATCATGTGCTAAATGAAATGAAATATATATATATGCACACACACACACACACACACACACACATATATATAAATTCACTTGGACATTAGCAATCTGAGATTGCCAGATGTGGAGGGGGGAGTGAATGGCCCACGGCGAGAGCCACAGGCCAGCAGGTCGGGTACGAATGTCAATGGGGGGTTAAGGCCGGCTTTGCAATCCCAAGATAGGCAAGTTAATTGCAGCTTTCGTGGAGAAGCGCTGCTGTTTCTGTGTGGAACGAGCTTTTCATTTATACAAACTGGAAAATCAGCGGTTATCAGCGCCTCCAGAGGAATGATGCGGGAAAACAATCCCGCCTTTCTTTCACACTGTTTCTCCATCTAATTTCCGACTGCACATTTTCAGAATAAAATTAATTTCCTCGGCTATCTAATAAATCAGAAACAAGCCAGCGCTGTTGGTGCCAATCCGTCAGGCACTGGGAGAGCCTTTTATACGCGGTTAATTGTATCTCTCAGCCAAAGCTATAACAACACTCATCGCGGATTCTACCATGGGAAGTGCCTGGTCCCGGCACAGGCCAGGCCGACACAGAAAACCCGGATCAACGTTCACTGCAAATCTACCGTTTACCATTTCATCTTTAGCTACAGCATGCGTATTTTATCACTCGTAGATTTTTTTGTTTCTCTAGGGGGCTTTTCCTGCCGTCACGGGACGTGGCTAAGCCTCATCTCCTGTCTTATTTTGAAAAGCGGCCCTTTCCGGTTCTTTCTGTGTCACTAAATCACATGTGTACAGTGTTAGTTTCACTTGGCTGTGAAAGTAGTATCACTTCAGTTCTGTCCACCTGGTCTGAGAGTTGCCCCTGGCAATGTATTTGTGGGGGAGGGGGGGGGAGAGGATGAGGCTGAACGGCATGCTTAGGGGGCGCTAAGCAGTCCTCAAGGAGCTAAACAGTGGCAGTGTTACTGTCATTGATCTGCTGCTGATAGTGTGGTACATTCCTCAGGCCCTGTCCCCTATCATTACAGCTCAGCCTCTCGGGAAGCAAGACAATGAGCTGCCACATGTCCAGGGGCACTGCAACAAAGTTGGGAGGTGGGATGCAGATCAGAGCGACTGGTTCCATAATGGATTCCCAGAGTTACGCTGTGACCACGGACACATAAGTATACGCTCCTCTGGTAAAGACGAGCTCAGAAGATGAATGCCGCACGGAGGTAATGAAACGTTTCTGATGCTCGTGAGGGGAGAGAGGGGCAAAGGCTTTCTGAGAGCACCCTACTCGGGGAAATCCCAGCAAGCTCCTTCAAATCGTGAAGACAAAGGTACCCCAGGTGGGACTAGGGACACATTTAAAGTTTTGAATCGTAGATATTTATGATTCCCTGTCAGCCCTATTCACTCCAGCAGCTGCCAGAAGCAGAGTCTCGAACCTCCGGAGTCTATCTCTGTGAGGAAAGATGTTTTCCTTTTTTTTTTTTTTTTGGTTTTTAATCCATCTACCGGATGGCATTGACAACATGGCCGCCGTTCCGTAGAGTTCGCTCTTTTTTCCCTTGTTTACTGTATGTTTGTCATTTTCATCTCGGTATTGAAGGATGATCTTCGGCGACAACTGCTGCATCAAAGCGATGGGCCTGAGGATGGAGGTTCGAGCTGGGGGGGGGGGCGCATCACGGTACTGTTTCATGCGGGATAAACGGCAGAAGTAGAGAGAGGCATCTGCATGACACGCAACAGACGGATGGACAGGAATGATGTGCTTGAGTCACATGAGCGTCTGATGTTCTTGGGTTCGACGCGTGAGTTGGTGAGCGATGTAGAATGAGTTGCTGCTGATGGGGTGTGGTATGGGGGGGGGGGGAGGACGCTGAGCTTTATAAAGCATCCTTTTTTCTTGCTGCTTCTCCGCACTCACAGGTGGGGCACCATTTCAGCCTGTGTCTCATGCTCCATTGCCTATTTACTCTTCTGTCCTGTGGGGCGGCGCTCTGACCTTGGTGCAGACCCCAGAACATGAAAGGCCCTTTACTGTTTCCAGATGTGCCCAAAAAAAGGGGCAGGGAAGGGGGGAGGTTGGCTACACCAAGGTTCTTGGGTGAAAGCCAGCTCTAGTTTTGTTAGGGCACGAACGGTATGGCGCACCAGAGAGTGCCGGAAAATGCAGGAAACCACCAGAAACCATTCCCTTGATTAAAAGTCGGTCTGTTCCGGGTCACATCCGGGTTTCACCTTAGAACTCGAAGTGTGAGTTTTACAGCCGAGAGATGGAACAGCTTCTCCATGGCTGCATGGAGCTAGATTACCTGTACAGCAGGTGATCGTAAACACCAGCATTCAAAACACACACACACACACAGGTTTGTAATTATATCTTTGTGGGGACTCTCCATTCATTTCTATGTGGAAATCTCTAATCCCACCATGACACCCTTAACCCCTACCCAGCCCTATCCTTAACCATAAGTCACCAAACAAAATTCGAGACTTTTGGCATTTTTAGTTTTTTGATTGCATTCACAGATCTTTGTGGGGAACTGAGAAATGGTCCCCATATCAAAATAACAGGTTTTTAATGGCTTTGTGGTTGTCATTTTGTCCAGTCCACGAGATATAAACATAATCCACACAGACACACGCACACACAGATCTGCATATATGCCCCATTGGCACCTATCAGGAGGACTGAGGAAGCTTGGGCTCTCCCCCAGGACCTGACCCCGCATTCCAGACCTGGTATGCATGTCCCAGGTTGCCACCACAGATCTTGGGCCGCATGAGAGCAAATCATATCACGCCTCCAACAATTATGTTCCAAATTTTTCAGGACCCCTGTCACTCAGGGGCCTTTGGAATTGTCCTAACTCCCCCTCCCCCTTACAGAGCCCCAGGGGATGCTGGTATTGTGAGCAGAACTTACACCCCAGCTTGGGGCTGCCCCATGACAGCAAATCACTCCATGTCTCAGTCCAGCATTACGGAAGTATTCCTACTCAGCACAAACCTGCATGGCATAACGGTGTAAGGGAACATCCTCCCCCCCAATGCCTAAAACACAACCTTTATGAGTCACTCCTAAAAAAATGACACCCCCACCATTTCAGCTGCTTCTATCGCAGTGTTCTAAATGGCGATTGACCTCAAACTGCAATATTTAGCCTCAATGTATTTTTTCTAATACTGTACATTTTATTTACAGTTTAGGTGACGCGTGTTTGACAGATAAATGGGAGTCAGGCGTTTGTGGGAGGGGTCTGATCCCAATCACAGGCAGACACACAGCAGGGCCTGGGCTTTGTGGCTGCCCTCAGCACCACAGACCATAACTAATGACCCCCCCCCCCCACCCCCAGAAAGCAGTGGGACCGCTGTACGGACAGGTCACAAATGGGGCAGAGCACGAATATGGTGGCCAGAATGAAGCATGGCGAACGGTGTCAGTGTCACTGCAGGCACAGCGCCGGCCTGTGTGTGGAGCCACACATATCAGGCATTGGCATGTGCAAAGATGCACCCAAGCATGCATCTAATGCATACGTGTGCTGGGAGCCATTCTTTCATACAGGGGCAGGCATGCACACACAAATGAGATCACATACACAGAAACACGCAAGCAAACGTGCTCATATGCAGACACAAGTGTCCATTGGGGAACACACACACACTTACTGAAGACTCCAGTCACCCATCTGCAATGCATGTTGTTATATTCAAAATTAAAATGTGGGGTAAAAAATCCAAGAATAAAAATCTATTACAGTCATGGTAAGCTGGGAACACAGTGGGGACACACACTGGATGGGATGCCGCATGTAACAACAACATTATTATTTTTATTATTATTATTAATTATTGCTGTTGACAATGGATAATCAAATTGTAGGTGTAGACAAAAAACCACCAAAATCAGGCCCCTGTGGCCGTCCCCAGCCCCCCAGTGTCTCTCTCCTGCACAGCCTGTGTCACAGAGAGCAACCCGTGGCAGTTCCTGAGCAGAACAGCAGGGTGCTGTTTCTGCACCCTTTATCTCCCCATGAGACCCCATTCAGTATATAGCAGGACCAACGCGCTGGGACCGTCATGCCGGGGTCACCGCGCCGGGGCAGTCATGCAAGGGCTATCACACTGGGGCCAACACACAAGCACCGTGGACAGACACGGGGCTCAGGCCACCCTGCTGAGGAACAGTAACAGGGAAAAGGTTTGGGCCTCACAGCCCGCCGCTGTAATAACAACACGCATCGCCAAGCGTGGGGGGCTCGCCCTCATGGTGGGTCTTGGCATGCGTTAATTGGGAAAATCACTCAATCCATGACATTTAAATTAAAATTACACCAGATAATGTCATCGCAAGAAACAGAATATCATTAAAAAGCAAAAAAGAGAAAATCATAATTTCTTCTTTCTCTGGCGGATGAACGTTACGACGAGGATGCAGACGAGGACCAGTGAGCCGCAGCCTGAAGCTCCCCCCCCCCCCCCCATTGGCATGGCTGCACTTCCCCCTATGTGTAACAGCCCTGGGGGGGGTCATTTCACTGATTTATTTATGATGCAATGAAGGTATGCTGAACACATCAGAACGGCCAGCGGTGGTCAGGCTGTCAGTGAAGATGGAGAGTCTCCATTGCGCGGCGGTCAGTTCCGCGGCAGCCCGGGTTAATCTCCTCGCCGCCGTTGCAAAATGTCAACATAGCAGTGCCGCCTCCCACCCTCCCCCGCTCACACCTCAAGCATTCAGCTGGTTGCATTTCCTTCATCAAAAATGGCCAGCACTGCTTCACACGCCATTCACATGAATAGATGTTTGATACATACTCACAAACAGATTTTGTTTGGTCTTTCTGTCCCTTGACTGCCTTTCGTGACATCAAGGTACACTACTGTATGAGTACTCTAGGTATGGGAATACTGTATGCATGAAAATATGTGAGTACTATGTGTGAGTACTGTCAGTGAACTACATATATGTGACAGTATTGTATATGTGAATACTGTGTGAAAGTACTGTAGGTGCACTGTATATACGTGACAGTTCTGTATCTGCGTGAGTACTGTAGGTGTATGTGTGACACCGTGTGTGTATAAAGGTGTATTGTATATGCTTGACAATATTGTATGAGTATTGATGACATGTGTGAGTACCTTTTTGCTAAAAGGCCATGGAACGTCTTGGAACATGAGAGCAGGCCAGCATGGTTTAAAGGTAGAATTAATATCTCAGCCTGGATCGGGAGATTTCTGAAATCGCTGTGGAATGTCACATAAATCATACACCCAGCTTTGATCTTAAAAGTGGATTCACGGCACTTCTATTGGTGCCCAGTTAGACAAGTCCACTCGGACGAGGCCATCTGGGCACTGCATACAGCCACTGACACAACGGCCACAAAGTCACTATGTCACAGACACAAATCAACCAATGGAAATGCTTCCTCAAACAAAGGGTAGTAGAGGTTCCCCATAGAGTAACGAAGGCACTGCACTGGGTGCATGTACCGGCAATAATGTATCACACACAGCAATCTCTGCTAGACCCCCTTATGATCCTTAAATGCTACACTAATCCTCAAAGGCACCCAACAAACTTCATACTGAATACAAGAGGGAACAGACTACCACTGTACGCTACCATGCAATATAATAATGATTAACAAGAAAAAGGTGCAAATGTATAAAAGATATATGCATAAACTAAATCCTGCATTCAAGAGCATGCTTGTACTGCTAATGAAGAGAATAGAAAGACGCAGTGTTAGACAGGGATGGTTTCCTGGGCAACAGCGCCCTCTGCAGGGGATACGGGACAGTGCATGTTTGGTTATCCATCCCTACACACAAGGAGGAAAGTGCATGCTGTAAATATAGACTGAAACATTACAACAGCAGTTTGGTCACAGAGACTGGCATCAATGGAAATTTATATATTTAAAAATGAAAAACACAAATCTGAAATGTCAAAAGTCTTAAACAAATGTAGTGAAATGCTTGTTTTGCAATGGACTGTTTCAATATGACCAGGCTTCAAAAGCTCTTGCGGGCTGTTGTCTAACCAGTGTGCTGCATATCGTGTTATATTATGTTAGCATTAGCCATCACCCACTGACCCTTTATTCTGCGTGATTGATATTTAAAGGGTCCGGCAGCTGTTGCTGCGCCCCCACCCCCCTGGTAACCGCGCCGAGTTGCCTGGAGTAAATCAAGCTCTGCAACGGCATAAAAAAACTGCCGTAGCTTTCATGATATCCAGATTTATTAAAGCTTTTATTTGGCCGGAGCTGAGAAATGCCAGCGATTTTATATCATTTAATTGGACACAGATGGTTTTAATATTAGCAACTTGGTAAGAACACGGCAGCCTGAAAAATTCACATATTTTCTGCATTCCGGGCCGGGGGATACGCATGGCGATGGAGAAGGCACACACGTAGCCCTCCAGTACACAGTAATATTCTGCCCTGAAACTCCACCTTTCGGGTAATAAGAACTGGATCTTCGTGACTCTGAAAGATTTTGCAAGACACCCATGAAAATGTTGGAGGGCGTGAGCGTGACTGACGGGCTCTTGGCCTGCTCTTTCCTCCACATCTTCTTCGATTATGTGAACGAAGAAACGAAGAAAGAACAATGACCGCAGATGGGATCCTGCGAAATGAAATACCGCCAGTGCAAAATGGTGGCTCGCCTTGGTCAGTGGAGGTACATTGGCCTGGTTTGCCAGCACCGACGTTCCCTGAGGAATAACCATTTAGCCGAACACAAACCGCAAGACCCTTAATTCTCATTTACACGGTGGAGAACATCCCCAAATCAAAGCAATAAGCTTTGATTATCTTCTGACAGAACATGAAATGTTGTGAGGTGGGTTTAATAGTCTGCTCCCCACTAATCTTTGAAACAACAGTGGTGTAAGTACAGCAGCGCTGATAGAAATCAAGCAAAGCGTGTCGGAAGTTTGGAGATGTTAGAAATTTTATATCCTGGCAAATGTCAGAGTGCAACAACAATTAAACATTTGTAATGATGCATAGCTACAAATGCAAAGCCAATATAATACAGCATTCACTGGATCAATCCATCACTGCTGCAATACCACTGCATTACATTATTTTATTATTATTCTACTTATAAAATATAATTGACTGTGCTGATATTTTTCGGATTTTCCCCATAGGCTTATGATGCTAAATCAGAGCTCCTGCAGGGAGAACAGGTGGAGGCTGAGGGGAGTTTGCTCCACAGCATGTGTCAGTGAACATAAAAGAAGTTCATGATAATATGAACTAGGCCCCCCTGGTGGTACGACCACGGTCTAAACCAAGAGAACCAAAATGACATCAAAGGGAGTGCTTCCTGTACAGAAAGGATAGAAGCCAACCAGACAGACAGTGACTGACCAATCAGGTGACAGCAGTATAGTGATGTGTCCATCACAACTTATCACAACACTTAAATGCAAAGGTCAAAGGAGGAATGAATGAAGCCAAATTAAATATGGGGCGGTACACATCCCCCCCACCCCCCCCCAAGTTCTTACACCCCTTTACCTGCCCTGTGGCATATAAAAGTAAGAGTGGCTTTCACATCGAGGGGTGGATGACAAAGAGATCAGTTGGTCTGCAGAAGGTGTCGAAAAACGTATAAATAAAAGATGTTTCTTGGCAAAACTCACGTCCAACATGACACACAGGTTGTTGATTAATCTAATAATTAAAAGAAAAACTGGAACAGAGGGAGGGAGAGTGAGCTCGCAGTGGCAAATGTCAGTGGAGCTCAGTAGGATTTCGGTGTCCCAGGAAATAAAAAAAGCAAATATCTCTATGAGCAGAAGTGGGGGCGGAATGTGAGACGGAACACATCCTACCTTCAAGGTAAAATGAATAATGAATGGGCCAGCAACAGACACAGAGAGACACCATCAATATTTCAATGCACCCCTCCTGTCCCATCCCACCCGTGCCTGACTAATTTGAGGCTGCAGGTTACCGTTGGGCCAACCGACAGCCGAGACACTGAGGCGGGGGACATGAGCATCACCGTGTCCGTTAAAACATGCCATGTCCTCCGGAGGTGTCAGTGGCAGGGTGCGCGAGAAGCTAAACACCTTACCGCCTTTATTTTAAGCTGCCCTGCACAGCCCACAGAGCACGATTGTACCCCTAAAACACACTGCAAACATGTTTTATCCCAGCCCTCAAGCAACCTAGGAGACCATCAAGTGGACAAGAGGACGGATGAGCAGTGAGACAGGATTCCATCTCCCTGCATCTGGTTCTTATGAAGGAACCCGCGTTTTTCACAGTCGGTCGCATCCACACGGCACAGCAGGACAGATATGACCCATCCGACACACATCTCACTTAGAGGAGCTCTGAAGATTTCCCAAACGCAGCCTGTAATCTTAACACGCACAGCTACAGAGGTCATGAAAGTGATAACCCGACTTCTTATCTGTCAGAATTTCTATTTCCTTGTAGAACTACATAAAAACAAGTATTTTCATCCATCCAAATTCCAAGGTCACAAGCTGGACCTGGAGTCCATCACAGACAAGAGGGGGCATGAGGCAGGACAGCCCATGTAAAACCGCAACTAATCCTCTAACAATCTGGGACAAAAAGTCTTAAGCCTCATAGGGAGGAGATGGATGAAAAAAACAATGATCGCCTTTGATCAGATGCATTCCGCGGTCCGTGATCTGGCCGATATTGTATGATAGTATTACAAACTATACTGGCGATTTCAGTGCCTTATTAGACTAATTATTACCCTTCTGAGATTAATTTAATTTGTCTGCTTCTGCAAGCCTTCATACCCCATGGCAATCTCACAGAAACACGTCGAGCTCTCGCATGAAGGGCAGTTCCCTCTGGCACTGGTCTGAGTAGCAGACGGAGGAAGACGTTCCCCCGTTGTAACAAGCACCATCACAGCTGTGAAATGCCCGCAAGGAAAAATGGTGCGGACAAGCGCCCGAGCCGTCAGCATCCCACGTATCACTATTCAAATTAAGGCATGTAATTTTGCATGGTTACACTGTACATGGTTTTCTCCACACGCATTGGCTGATGCCCAGCACCACTTTGGCCGTGAGATGCCACCAGACTCTGCTACAAGAGGGCAGCGGGACACAGCATGGGTCACTCCTGGTCGCTAAGCAGGACCAGCCATGAATATCGGGCCCTGGATCACAGCCCAGAATGCTGATTGAATCCTCCCCTCTTTAACAGACTGGGACGTGCAAACCTGGAACACTGGAAAACAGGGAAAACGTCTGAATTCTCAGACAGCACACCCACCCCTCCGCTCCCCCCCAGCCTGGAAGATGATTATATATTTCCTTTCTCCAACTGGAGACCAAG
>JAODLD010000008.1:16347130-16359432 GCA_026781065.1 Mormyrops boulengeri
CACACCCCACCACGGCTCTGCAGTGAGCCAGAACGCGTCGATAGAGGAAACCGGCAAACCACTCCGAGCATCTTTGTCATGGTGACCCATGAACTATAAAAGGGGTGTTTCCACATGGGGCTAATCACCATAGCAGATCCGGGTTCTGGGAGAAATCAAGTCAAGACAATGCACTTCTGTATAGAACATTTGAGAAATTACTCAACGTCTCCCTTTGATGGTTTCGCCCATTGCCTGCTTCTCAAAAAAAAAAAGGGGGCCTTCTTAGAGAACTCACATCTTATGCTGCTCAAACAGTGACTATGACCTATTAAAGCGATTTAAAGCTAACCCTGACCCTGTAATTGGGCCGTGCAGACAAAATGATTGTGTCCAGATGATGGCCTTCTCTGTCACGTTAGTCAAAACACTCATAACACAGTTTGGGATCCTAAACTTTGATTCCAAAACTCACTGTTTGGGTGGTAAGACACATTGTCAGCCTTACATGTGTTAGTTCTGGTAAGTGATCTAAATCCACTCGTTCTCCTCTTGGCCAATTTTCATCAGCTAAGAAGGGTGTTGGGTGTAATTATTTCAGGAAACAGAGAACTGTACAAAATACATGCAAAAATAAGTGCCGTGCGGTAGGGCGATGTCTTTGATAAGAATTTATTCTTATGAAAATCAGAATTGTAGACAGACAATGGAAAAGACATTTTCACAATACCATCAGGCTACACTAACCTAAAGCTACAACTAACACATGGTATAAATAACAACATACTAATATAAAATATGAGTTTTGGTAATCTGACATTTGGTAATCCGTGACTGCCAAGACATATATTCTTCTGTCGTGTCAGCATGTGAATCTGATCAGTGACTGTCAGTTAACGCTTTTGAGCCAAGAATCATCACATTTTTCTTGGGTACGCGCGTAGCAGACTGAATATTTCTGCTCAGCATCCAGATAAAGGTTCATCTGCTTTCCTGAATTTCAAAAAATTCATATGCATCTGCATTTAGTGTCATCAGTATTCTGACCATCAGTAATTTCTTTTAATCCCAATTAAGCGTCAGTTCACCTTCCAACTGTTAGGCCAGCCCAGGGTCGCTGAGACCCTGGAGCCAATCCCAGCAATCACAGGTTACATGGCATGGACCAGGGATGGGATGCAAATCCTCCACAGAGAATGAAGCTGAGGTCACCCTCCGAGTATGTAGACTGTAAGCATATGAGCATTTTGTATTTGACAACTCATAATACATAAATATATAATGTGATATGTTGACAGTTTTGCACAACGGAATATAAAGAGAGGTGGACTCAGGTAGAAACATACATTCATGGTGTCTAAAGGTCCGATGTCACCGATTCTATAAACCACCCGCCATGATATCGGACATGATGACCTTGGGACTGTTATGTCACTCAACCATGAACACCCATGTCTATTACAGGGAGCTAAATAAATCTTCTGGCTAATAACTTATATACTTTGCAGGGGAAAAAAATATTATAAGCAGAGGCTTCTGGGAGATCAAAGAGGGAGGTGTTATTGTTTTTACTAGCGGAGCACTGAACGTGACCTTCCGAATAGGGATGCTCGCCGGCCTGCAGAATGCTGAATATGGAAAAGCTCCAGTGACAGCAGACGGATGATTTAACGAATCAGCAATTCATTCCCCACAGTAGGTCCTCATTAAACTGGCTGTGTTGGCCCGTACAGGGTGTTCTTCCCCCAGCGTGTGCAGACGGGGGGGGGGGGGCACAGAGCCACTCTACCAACAAACAGCAGTGACAAGACTAACACCTACGGCGGCCCCTTGTGGCACTCCTGCTCTCCTTCTCAATTTTTTTTTTTTTTTTTTTAAAGAGCGCTGAGTCGTACTCAAGGCCCCGCCCACTCGCAGCAGGCTCTAGCTCAGCCTCTTTCACAGACTCCTGGAAAAGCCATCGGACCGAACCGGACCAGCCCGGCGTGGGGCAGCCGCCGGTCTTGGCTGAGCCCGTGACAGGCCCTCTCCTGGAGAGCTCGCCTCCTTGATAAATGACCACCTTCCCGATCTTTATTGCTGCACTAAATCATATGCCCGCCACGCTTTTAAAACCAATTTGAGCTGTTTTTTATTTTTCCCTCCCCCCTTTTTTTGGAAGAAAACTACAAAGACTTCTTTTTTTTCTTAAAAGACGAACACCCATTTATTTTTTATTTTTTATTTTTTTACAGGAGGTGGGCAAGCAGGTTCTTAGCTGTAGGTCCACGGTTCCGCAGGATGACCGCACAACCCAAGCCCTGACGATGGGAGATCCCTCACCCCCGTCTGATGCCCTCGTACATCCTCATCCTGACCAAGCGTTTAGCACCAAGAGAGATTCTGGGTTCACCCTGAGCGTGTATCTGTCAGATCGCTGTTCTGGGACCTGCAGCTACTCTGCGGTTGAATAGAGTCAGCCTCTCCAAGCTTAATCTGAAGAAACACGCCAAAGTGTCAAAGAGAAAACAAGCTGACAGGCAGACGACTGCATCTGCCATGTCATCCTCTCACCACCAACGCTGATCTGCCAGCCCGCTGCGTCTCCCCCAAGTGCCTGTGGTTTCGCAAGCATTTCCTCATCAGGCCTAATCTACCATGCATGGTTCCAGCCCCCCAAATGTGAATCACTCCTAAATGGAAAGGAAATATCAGTCCCCTCCCCCCGCCAATATATTCTCATCGCTGTGGCACCTCTGCTCGCTAGATTCCAGGCAGCTTTGCCTGTGGATGTCACGGCTGTCCAGTTTACCGTCACCCTGGTTCACATCATGATGATGACTTTTGATAGGCTGGTGTAAATTGAGTCCCCACCCACTTGCCTCCCTTTTTACGAGGTGGGCGTGGCCTCATCTCACAGTTACCTGTAAGCTAGCAGTTGCCAACCTGGGAGGCTGGTTGCTGGGGGGTAAAGCAAGGACCAGGGATGGGATGCAGATCCTCGTGCCATCCTGGAGGGTTATTTATGATTGATCAGTAGTCCAGCCCGCCTCCATGGTGAAGAGGGCAACACAAACCAGCCACTGCCAAAGCCGACGGTGCCTACAGCTGCACAGTTCACAGAGACACTCATTTTGATAAACTGCAGCATGTTTTCATGAATCAACTCTGATTTCAGTGGACAGCCAGGCTGAGCAGCTTCCAGCACACCTGTAGAGAGTAAATTCTGCAGCCCTGACAGAGAGGATTTAACTCCATGCTGCTGACGTGATGTTTCCCCAAGCCAAGAGTCTCGCTCTGGTGGCCAGTGGGACGTAGCCTTTGACACCCAGGAGGCTGTGGTGAGGCCTATCAAAAACTCCGTCTGGCTTTAATATTTCTGCCTTTTTTTATGCTGTGGATTTTTTTCATATTCTTTTCTACTAACAGGTCATGGTAATGTGATGTACTCTGTCTCCCTCTAGTGGAAATTTTGATTTTCACATCCTCTTCTATGACGCATGAATGTTGATTTGTTTTTCCTTTCCCTCGAAGAATAAGTGCAATAACAAACAGGAAAAAATTGGTTCCTCTGAGTAATTAATCAGCTGAATTATTAAAATATGTTTGTGATTCACCTCCACCAAGACTGCATATTTTGGCAGCGCAGAGTGTTCTCTGTTCCAGGTAAGCCTTTTTTTTGAATTTAAATGTTTTTTTAAGTCAAGGACGACCCATCTGACACCATCCATCAGACTTAATAAATGTCTGGAAATCGGTGCCAAAAATAAAACATTTTGATGATGTTCCATCTAAGACCATGCTTACCTAATCCCCGCACACCACATCAGTAAATTACAACCTGCTCGTATTCACCTCCTGAACCACTGGAAAAAGCCTTTCATTTTTTGAAGGTTTGGCACAAAAACCAAAAATTTTTAATCAGTTCCAGCTGGAAGGGTTTCAGACTCTTGTGCTTCCCAGAGCTTCCACTAACTTGCTCTCCTTCTTGGTAAACACCTCAGTTTGAGATCATCTCTCTAATCACGGGCCTGCAGAATGTTTGGTCATGCCAGTTAGCTGTAGCATGTCGCTAACTAGTGCCGCTTCAAGCCCATGTGGAGCCCTAGGGGACCTTTATCGTTGGCAGGCAGAAGGGCGAGCAGGCCGGAAATACGCTACAGGTGGTGGAGACGTTGCAGGCAGCAGGGTAGGCAGGATATCTTGATAAATGGTTCGACTGTCACAGTCCAGCTAAGTAATCATTAATGCCACAGCAGAGAAGGACTGTTAACTATGAAAATATTGGTGCTCAAGGGCTAAAAGTGATGTGAGTCCCTTTAAAGAACAGTGGCTTCAATTAACAGGATCCTCATCACGGTAACAGAGGGGGAGGCAAGTAGATCATTGCTTTGCTATTGCTATTGCTGTCTCTCATTCTGGATTTTATGGCAAATACCCCAGGAGGCCGAAGGTTTGCAAAAAAAAAGAGAAAAAACACTTTCTTCGTCAAGACAACAGAGGGCACCATGCCAAGGAATGCCTGTGTCCCAGGCTGCCAACGAGGTGACTGATTGCCACATTTGCAGAAGAATAAAAAATTGTCAATACAAGGAGGAATTCAGGGCTTCACATACTGCATTAATCCTGAATACATAAAGTCACATCAACAGTACAGAACATATTTTTGATATTGGTATTTGCTACTAAGCTTTGAGTTTTATTTTAGATGCCCTAATCTCTCACAGGCATTAAGAAATATATAATCGATTAGCAGGATCGGTGATTATCGTTTTTCCGCTGTAAATGTGTCAGGGTCAGTAGCCCACCAGAAATCTGGCCCATTAGTGACGGACCTCTGATAAGAAAACATCAAACATATATTGGGCTGCAAACAGGAGGGTGACGGCAACAAGCAAAGCAGGAGGGGAGCTGGAGAAGGCAGACATGGAAAAGAAAAACAGGATTTTACTGGGAACTGGTGGCTGTCACTTGCAGAAACATGGCAGAGCGCAAGAGTCAGAGGGAGATCCTTCCATTCTGACACAGAGAAGCTGCACCCCTATGGAAAATGGGAGGCATCAGGAAGCCATCAGAGATATTGGACATGGACTCCAGAGACAGCAGCGTGACCCTTGACCCTTCCACCATATTCAAACTAGACAGGCCTTCCTAAAATCGTGGCAGAACTTGCAGACTTCAAGCTAACACTCTGTAGATATGTCTAATTGTCATCTGCCCTGGGCTGGGGGGGCATGGTCTACGGTAGGGGTGCGTAGTCACTCCTTAAATAAGGTCACTAGGTCTGTGGGCACCCAGATAATCTATTATTTTGGTACAGTAGCCCGTTTGCTTTGGAAGCTGAGTTGCTCTCCAGTCAGTGGCTGACTTTACCATGAGGAGGGCAAGGGGACAGGAAAGGTCAAGGTTCAATCTGAGGTAATGAGTGAAACTACATGCATGAAACTCCTGGCCACAAGGACATGCACTCAAAAAGATGCCCTGCAATAAGAATGGCATTTGCGGTCGTTTCACACAGTGTTGCAGATTCCACCGCCTTTATTTTGCATCAAAGTATCTCTTCAGAACTTCCTGAAACTCTACAACAATCAGCACCACCCAAAAAGTGAACACGCCTGAAGAGTCAGACCTGGCTTTAGCATTCAGATGGAAACAGCTGCCCACCAAACTGAACACTTTCTCCCACAGACATCATCCCACCACCTTACCATAGACATATTGCCTTTTCTATTCACTCCAAAGGATCTTCTGATAACATCTGAATTCATCTTACCAGGTCAAATGCAAGTTATGGATTTGAAACTGTAAATAATTTTGCTGATGTTGCAGCTGCTTTATTAAACGATCTTTTTCCAATTGATCATTGATCAGGCTCAGCACAGACATAAAATGCTGGCAAAATGTTAATAGCCTTTTAAATGTGTTTGAACTCTTCACTGTTGCATACCCCTGTTAACCAGTGGCTACTGCTTTCCCACTTGGTACTGGTTTGTCTGTAGACAAGCACTAATCCACCAGCAGTTAATAGATTGCCAGTGGATATAATATAAAAGAGACAACTGAAGAGAAATTCTCCCAGAAAACATCAAGACACTGTACAAGTGGCCAAGAACGCTTTTATAGACATAAGTAGGTTCACAGAAAACCTCACAAGGCTCCTTTACAATTAATGACTGGGATCTGAATCTCACAGACAGTGAATTCTCGCCTCGAAGCCATCATCTTCCTCGGTCCAGGTAAACAAAGGCCTCAGATTTTCACAGTAACCCCCCCCCCCAAATATATCAAGTCCTCTGGAAAAAAATACAGTGTGTCCATTATTCCCTTGACATGTAGCGGTCTGTCCTCCTTCTGTGTGTTCTCGGCAGTGCCGCACATCCCTACACGCAGAACACGCGCTGTGCGATTGGGCCCCTATTTGGCCAGGGGCGGCACTGGTTCTCGGGACCGTTATTAATAGCCATGAGAAGTCCTGCCGTGGAGTGGGAAGGTCTTGGCTCAGTGATCCCTGGCCTCTGATTTTAAGGCCAGACAAACAAACTAGCAGACATCACAGTCATGGAGCTACTGCTAAAAGAAATAAAACACTCGATGTTCCGCCTTGGACCTAAGAGCATTCCGCTCCAGCCTTCTCCGGAATGTTTACTCTACTAATTTACGCTAGAGTCTAATACTAAACTCTCCTCCCACGTTCTGGACCAGCATTCTCACTTTCCCTTCATCTAGAGCCAGACCCCCTAGTCTGACCCCGCATCTGTTTGGCATCTACACCATGTTCCCAACCAGCTTCACGTCAGTCATCCATCCAGTGCAGGCCTGTGTGTCCTACCTCCATGCTCCCAGTGCACCACCCTCTGGTGCACAAACAGTGTCCGCTGCATAAATGCCCGGTTCCCATTATGATCCCCAGCTGTCTGAACCTGTCTTTTCACCTGAAGCCACCTCTCACAGCCCCAACCAGCGGGGGTGACTGGGTAATGAGCTCTACTGCAAACCAAAACAAAATCATGCCAGCCCTTTATCAGTCCTGGAGCAGCAGATTAGCAGACAGGCAGGCAGTGTACGAGACCCTAGTCCATCCCCAAAGCCTCTTGGTACCACCATCCACAAGCTCCAAAGCAGCTTTAACAAAGGCCGTCTTGTTGATCACAATCCTGACGCCTCCAGAGTGACTCAGAGGCCTAGCACGCCATGTGAAGAGCAACAAACTCTGCAGCCTTTTCATAGCTCTCTCTCTCTCTCTCTCTGTCATTCCTCCAGTGGCTGCCCAAGCAGGCAGGGAGTTGTAAAAGCACAGGAGGTGCCTGAAGGGGGCACTGATTCATACCTCCCTCTGAGCTCATGGGAGTTTTACTTAGACAAAAATGTTCTGAGGGCAGAAGTAACAATGATTGGTTATCTCTCTGAACCAAACTGTAGAGGAGGTGGGTCAAAGCAACTAGAGGAGGTGTTACCAACTAATCAGATGTCTTGGTCCTGCCTCCTCTAGCCTCTTGCATCCACCTGAACCAATCATTGTTCCTTCTGCCCTCAGAACATTTTTGTCTAAGTAAAACTCCCATGAGCTCCCCCTGATGGCCAGCCATTAGAATGGCAGAGGAGGACCTGTGCAAGGAGTAAACACTGTTTTATACTTCTGCATAGATGCTACACTATCATTAGCTGCGTGCCTGTGTTGCCCAATCTGGTCCACAGGGACCCACAGACAGCTCATGTTTTTGCTACCTGCAGGGAGCTGGGAAGGAGCAAAAAGGTGGACTGGTAGGGAGCTCAGAGGGAGCAAGAACATGGACGTACTGTGGGTCACCGAGGACCGGACTGGGAAACACTGGCATACCCTATTGCTATAGCCTGCCGCCTGTAGTTTCACTTCTGGGGAGGTACGTGTCAGGTTATGGCATAGGGTAGGTGACTACACTGTACCTACATTGTTCCAATGGGGTAGACTCTACACAGAAGTATAAAATCAGGCATTTTGAGACCAGAGGAGACCGAAAGGCTGAGCCACATAACCCCGTGAGGAACCAACACACTTTCCTGAGTGCAAATATTGACATTCGGAAAAACTAGATAAAATGACTGATGTACATTTTATACATATGGATGGTTAAGAGGCTTATTTTCATAGGCATACAAAAATTTGATTTAGGACCATTGCATGGACTGCAACTGTACTCATAATTTGTTAATCTGTGCAGTATTAGTAAAGCTATTACAAGGCAAAGTATTTCTGTGGTTTAAAACACTTCTGGAAAACAGCCATAAAATAAAAGCAAAAGACTTTAACCACACATTTAGCCTCATTGATGCATCTTTAATACAGTAGTGGACATATTTATATTTTTTAAATTATACATAATTAAACAGCATGTTTTTCCCTATGCAGCTGAACTAGACACTGCCAAATTTGTCAACATACTTAACTTCAAAATCGACATTTGGTAAGAAAACAGGATTAGTGCGTGGCATTATTAAAGTAATAATGAAAGACTGCCAGCCAAGAAGAATAACAATATGACCTGCAGTACCTCTAATTACCAGCGGAGGGCAGACAAAGCACATTGAAAGATCACACAGAAGCCGGTGAGAAACTACGGTGGACAGGGGGAGCCCAAGAGCAGCTCAAAATGAGATTTTCTTCCTATGTAGGAGTTTCTCTAAGTTCATCGCACATGAACAGTGACACAGCAGCAACAGCAGAAGAATTTCAGAGACCCAGAAGTAGGGAGCCCTGATATGGCAGGACCTGTTTCCTTAGGCCTTGGTCCCAAAGTGTAGACTGTGGCCTGGGGTCGAGTTGCTGCGCATGGCGGTTTGTGTTACTACCAGGAAAGAGATGCTGGGTACAGTGACTCACTGGGGTGGGGGGGTGGGGGACATTACCAGTGTATGAAACGGGCTCGTCAGTCCTTCATACCCCAAAGTTTATTTTCAGACCCCAACTACCAAATCAATATATACACTAAAGCAGAAATCCTCTCTGTGTGAGTCTATATGGCCGTAACAACTGTTTCCACAGCAAGTGGAATAATCTAAATAGATGGAGACCCGTGACCTTGGCAGACATCGACCCTCCGTCCGAGGGATCCCTTTCAGCTCCTTCTCCCCCAGGTGAAAGCGTGCACACACTCGCACCATTATACTGGAAATAAACGTGTGATGACTCACCCTGACTCCCTAAGCCGACACGCTACCACACTTTGTACCTGCCTGTGATTCACTTTTCATCCCTTTGAGGAGCATCACTAGAGATGAAAGGGGGGGGGGGGGCAAGCCTTCACTAGTGATTTTAGTGGAGATGAATGAGAACACACTATTTAAATGGATTAATGTACATTTAATATACATTTATGTATTTGGGGGTGCCAAAGAACATTTTATGTCCGCCTTGCATATTTTCTGGGTCCAGGACAAAATTACTTCAACCTGGCCCCCATGTGCACACCCCCTCCTACCTGGGCCCCTTTCCCAGTAGACCCCCTGAGACAGTGGGCCTTGGTGCTCCTAAAACCGCCCTAGCGATGCTTGTGTCACTGAGAGGGCATCCTGTCACAAGCAAAAGTGCTCCATTCAAAACAACTCAACTGAGCAGAGTCTGGAAGTTCAGTCTTATAGCGAATGTTTGACAGACAACGCAAGGTACCGGCAGAAACCTACAACTTACAGGTGTCCTGAGAAAATGGAAGACGGAGTTTACATCTTACAGTACGAGTCCGCTTTGCATGCTCTACTGCCACTGTGACAGATACTCCGGGTAGCTGGGGAGTTTAAATCAAAATAATCCTGTTTTTCAACTGAAAAAATGACAACGACCTTCTCCCTATGGTGCCGAGACGAGATTACTATGGGATTTTCTCAGAATCAGTCCTGTGTTCATGGAAACTGCCATCTTTTTCGTCGCTGGGCGACGCGCCAGCGGGATAAGAGATGGGTTTTCAGCACATTGGGAGAGATTTCAGTCTCTCCAGCTGCCTTGTCTGCGCGCCCAGTGTGTTACAACTGGCCTTTTCCAGCCTGTCTCAACCGCTAGCAGAAAGATTGTTCCATCTGGTTGGGGTAGGGAGGTGGTCAGGGGGTATAATTAAGCAGGAGCTGAAAACCAACAGGTTCAAAGCAACATATACACAAACACGAAATTGGCAACCGGTGAGGTCCAGGCCAGTTTGGTCAGATGCCCCTGCTGAGGACATCCCTGACAGAACCCACTCCCCCCAACCCCAGACACAGTGTCTCGTTCTCAGGTGAAGCAATTTTAGCTGACCTGGATTCCTAGCTGGCAGCACGACGAAAAGGCGTAAAATGCAACTGTTTCCGCAGGGAGGGCCTCACGGAAACAAGGGCAACAGAGACTGGAAAACACACTCACCAGGAATTCTCTGCATAAACACACACACACACACACATGCACCCGCCAACGACCAGAGGGTGATTCATACAGAAGTCACCACATTGAGGCTCACAAAACGAGCGTTAAAAAACACTGAACTACAATTTAAACCATAAACAAGGAGCCCCTAACCCATTCGAACAACGTCAAGGTATTTAACAGGCTGTATAACAATAGCCATATCATCCCAGGGTGCCATGGGAGGAAATGACAAACTCAAAGCCCGAAAGGAACTGCAGTGTGGACATGAGTGTGGCAGAAACGTCTCTTTGGGTTTGTGAGAGACTCTGGCAAAGAGGTCATCCAACAGGTCCTTCACTGGGACGCTAACTGCACAAGGGTACGCTGTTGTAGTGTTAGCCCCCTTAGTCAGGTCATCAGTCAGACGCCCCAATAGCATTCGTAGCCCTTAATTCATGTTCCTGGAGAATGAGGACAGTGTGACTCCATCTCCAGGGAACCGTGGACTTGTCACATTCTCCCATGTTTCGTCCCCGTTTGTCACACGCCAGCTGGCTAAACCACAAGATGGCAAACAACTGGCTGAGGAGGAGTTTTCGAAACACAGAGCAGCTGTGAAACTCCTTCATACCAGACTCTGGTTCCACGCTCCGTTCAGTTTTTAGGTCAAGACTGAATTGCTTGAGTGTCCATGCATCGTTCAGTGCACAGTGCAGTGTACAGTATGCATCGCAGTCTACATCTTCTGTAGTCTGCTAAACTCAAGAAAACTCTTCAGTAGCTGAGATTCCTTAAAGAAGCCATTTAGTCATCTTTTAAGCTTAAACTAGCTGTAACTGTAGGGCATGGATTCTCCTTTCTGAGCCACTCTTGAGTGCACCGATAGGTGACATAGGCGGCTGCCTAGGGCGCCAATGGAGGGGGCGCCAACTTGCCAGCCAATTTCACTTAGCCTCACATCAGGGGCGCCACATGGGCTAAGACTGCTACTGAGTGCATTGATTTCCCACATGCTCTAGTCCTCTTTTCAACCCTATAGCCAGGACAAAAAAAACTAACACACTAGCTACCTCCACCACTCTGCTACTGTTCTTCTGTTAGAAGGATTAATGACATGGTTGGCTTTTCATCGCCGACCAGCCATTTTAACAAATGAACACCAGCACGATAATTTCAAAACAAAAAAATAAAACAGACTGTCAGTTTGAAAAAGAGTAATCCTCTCTATTTTAAACTGTGAACTGTGGACAACAGGACCCTGCAATGTGCATTGGATTATATAGAAACATGTGTTTTCATTGCCGAGTTGGATGATCACAAACTAGTCTCAGACCCAACATGTTTCTGTATAGTGTGTCTACACCACAAAATTTAAGCACACTGGCATCGCACCATGTAGCACATGAAAACACAGCCAAAGCAGCAGACTATTCAGCAAGAGGCTATATTTTCATAATTAAAAAGAACAAAGGAATTAATCCATGGGTGCCCACAACAGCAGAAATAAACACTCCAAGCGGCACAGAGGGCTGTTCTGGAGGCCTATAATCCCCAGGCTGCCAGCTGGGGCACAGCGAGCGCGTCCAAAGGGGAAGGGAGGAGCCGTGGTGGCAGCCAATTAGCCATAACCCCAGACAGTCAGATGGAATCAAAGCACTTGGCCATGGCCACGTACTGAAGACTGGCGCCTTTACGGATGAATCCAGGGCAGAGAGACAGGGGAATGGCTAAGGCACAACAGTAACCAGGCCCCTCGCTGGCTTCCGTTACGCCTGGGCAACTGGCCTTACTCGCACTGCTCTGCAGACGATTCCCTTTCAGGACCAGCTGAAGCTCAATGGTCTTGTAATCCATTATCATTTTGTCATCACTGCAAATGAAGATTCCAGAAAGAGACTTCCAGATCCTTTCTTGCTCCATAATCATATAATGGCTTCCAGAGTGCAGTGTTTTTTTACTTTTGTTTGGTTATAAGGCACATGTACTTGCTGACTTA
>JAODLD010000008.1:16401254-16415478 GCA_026781065.1 Mormyrops boulengeri
TAGTTAGGTTCTCCCCAAACAAGCTTGATGGGCCGAATGGCCTCCTCTCGTTTGTAAATTTCTTATGTTCTTACGTCAATACAAATCCAAGGCAGAACTATTTGAGAGTAAGGAGTGCTTGCTCTCAAAAACAGTTAGATTAATGACAGCCTCCATGACAATTAGCTTATAAAACACTAAATGAAAACCAGCCTGTCTGGTTTAAATGTAGCACAAAGGGGTTCTAGCCCAATAAGCAGTGCTGTAGTGCACTGCTGCAACCCAAACAGGACATAGCTGGGTTTTCAACAAGGCGTCCACAAACTCCCTCCAATGTTTGTTTCTACCATTTGGCCAAAGTCAATGCCAGATGGGAGAGGGAAGCACACATTAGTGTTTATCACTAGATTTCTTGAAGCCTACGAAAATTCTCGGCCCAACTCAGGTGGAGCCCCCCCCCCCCTCACTCCCCACAAAAGCTGCCTGCCGCCTCATCAGCACCAATCAACACCTATTGTTTTGCAAATGAAAGCGAGTTTCACGGTTTCAACCTCAGAAAAACGTTTCTGTGCAGACCCAACAGTGTGGTCTGAGGAATCGTAAAAGACATGCGTTAATATACCGTAATTTGGAATACATTCGAATCCCCATTTCTCTTTATTCGGCAAGTGCAATTTGTTTCCCGAAAGTCTGTAACAATCCGTGTTAATATGTTTTCCAGTTTTAAAGTTCGATCAGGACTGACGTCGATACGTGCGTATAAGATTGCAGAGTTATGAGCACACACAAGACTATGAATTACTCCAGACGTGTGCAATTATGTATGGGATTATGAAATGTCACAGTGAACTCAAACAGATTGCGGTCCAAATATATTACGGTACAATAAAAAAAGACTTTTGCATGCGTGTGTATGTTTCCGTATCACATTCACATTATATTTGATATAATAAATAGACAATCTGTGTAACCTTATTCATTTGTAAAAGTTAGAGCTAAAAGATACACTGATTTACGTATAATCGGTAAAAGGACCCTGGCATGACATTAGCGTGGTATATGCATTATAAATGTGTCACAAAGTAAAAACGAATGTAATAGGAACCACAGTACAGAGAGATGCGTACAGTATGACAGGCACACCTGTCGCAAGTGTAGGAAGGAGGGTCCTTGGGTGTGTGATGACTTAGTGGCTAGAAATGGTTTTGTACCTTTTGTATGTGCTTTTTTATATGATAAATGTGTATCTTCCACTTGAATGACACGGACTCTCTTTCATACACACACATGCTCTTTATCTTTATATCATCTGATACTTGAAATTTACACATTCTGTGTCTAAATTTCTGGCAGCTTGTACTCATGACTCAATGATGCAATTTTTTCCCATGAGGTGTTCACATCAAAAATGCACATGCATGCATGTGTAGAAGATTGTCTGGAAAACCTAACATTTGTTATTTCATCATAAATTTACACATATAGGTGTAGACACAGAACATACATCAAATATATTTGTGTAATTGACACCACGGTTACCGTAGTAGATTTGGGAGTTCCACTGTATTTCAAATTATGCTATATCAAAGCATGTATATGATTCCTTACAACACACAGCTAGATAAACTCTTTAGTGCAGACCTGAGTTGAAAAAGTGAATTCAGGCTGGGGGATGACTTTGACTGAGCGACTGTGATTCACTTGCAAAACAAAAGGTGTTAATGGTGCTGAAGAGGGGGCAGGCAGTGAGGGGATTAAGCGGGGGGGCTCCTCATAAGGAGAGCCTCATTTTTTCAGGAACGCCAGTGTTATGGGCTTTGGGGGGGCTGGGCTGGGTTTGGGTGACGCGAACTGAGCTTTGCCAGGCGGCAGACATACGATCATATGAGAAGCGCAGTTGTACAGGAAAGTCGGCACATTGTGCCAAAACGACGTCTTGACACACTAGGCGTGTACATTTACCCCTTTAGGCAGAGAATTGCTTGCTTTTCCCCACCGTGGATTTAGGTAACCACAGCAAAATGTAATACAACCTTGCTTATTACGTTTTCGACTTGGCAAATGCAAAAACAAGAAAACAAGAAAAGATCTGACACAGAGAGCACATCAAAAGGCACTGTACCTGAGCACATGAAGATACACATCAACTGGACCCGAGAGCTTGGCTGCATGGAATTTGAGTAATATACAAGCAGCTCTCTGCTGTCCATATGAGGACAGCCGCTGGTGAAGCACTTTCAATCATTCTGGCCAACACTAACTTTTGTTTCAAAGGTTGATTTCAGCCTGAAAGCAGCTGCTATAACATACAGCTTACAGCGACGAATACTGACAATTCTACTGCCAAGACCACAGGAAGGTGGAGAAATCTGCTCTTAGATGAGGAATCAGTATTGGATTTGCAGACAATGCCCATGGAGAGCATGCTGGGAGTATATACCTTTGCTGATCTCCAGGTCTATGGGGTACTCGATATTCTTCACCAGCTTCTGACAGCCCCCCGTCTTCTCAAACACGAACCTCTTGAGATGGAGAACCAGCACCGGGGGGAGCTCCTCCAGGGTCACCCTGCGGCTTATCTCGACCTGAAAGCAGCAACAGAATGAAAACGGGTCATACAGTCAACCAAAGAAAGCTGCTTCTCCTCAACGATCCCAGCACACACACTCTGGCTCAACTCCCAGAAGTAATTTACTCATTACCACTGGGACATAAATCAAATAGTGGCTGAAGCCACAACAACGGCTGATGACAGTAAAATAATCCTTTAAATGCTGATCCACGAACCAGGCTGATCCAAGTGGACCATTCACCGATAAAGCCAAAACTGTCCAGATTTTCAACAGGTTTATGAAAGGCTAATGCTTTAATAACTGATATGGGGAGGACAAAAACTGATCTGGTAAACAGATGTTCGTTTCAACTACAAAAGCATTTTCTTCAGAGACATAAGCTTGAGGTGATGGGCCCTTGACCCTAGAGTGCCCAACGAGGATGCAACACCATAACAGTCCACAAGGAGTGAGCACAGCACTGCAGAGCTACCTTAACTAAGAGAGGTCAACCAATGAGACAGTCTGACAGCAACAACATACAATGAAAGGAGAGAACCACCTCAGGAGACAACCACAGTACGAGTAGCACATACACGTCATGGGAGAGATTTACAAACAAATTCTAAACACAGACGGGTTTGAAATCTGCACCGCAGACGTTTGCAATATTTTTTTCTTCGCCTGAACCAAGTGGGGATTCATGCCTCACTTTGACCACATTATTTTGGTCATATTCTGGCAGAAAAGCATGACAACTGAAGCAAAGTCATCAGAAATGTGGCCATCAGACGACACCCAGAAAGACCCCTCCTAGGCCCACCAGCGTCTGCCCACCTCCTGCTTGCTTTTGGTGGTGTAACCCTGGACTGACTCGCGTGCCACTAGACTCTCCAGTGCCTCCTGCACGGTGCGGATCTTCTCAGACTGGATGTCTAGCTGCAGGGTGAAGAAGGGTTGCAGCGTGGCCGACTCCTTGGAGCTCTGCTGGTATACCACCGACCTGCGGCGGACAGGGGAAGGGGGGTGGGTTGGGGGGGCACATGTCAGCATCATATGTGTTTCTGCAGACCCCAACAGCTAACAGCTGGGTGGCGTATGACCGCCAAAATGTCTTTTATGAACAGAAAAAACCACCGACATTTCCATAAAACCACTGGTATGTATATACCGTCAGTTCATATCAACCTCTTTTCATAAGCAAGATCTAAGTTATACATAGCAACGAATCAATGAACCGAGACAATTCAGTTCAAGCCAAGGACACAGAAAAATGTTTGGCCAGGTGAAGAGTTACGCGCTTAAAAAACACAGGCATTTTGCACTGAGGCAGTTATAATTTGAGATCTCGCTTGCAGACAGCATTAATAAGGAGAGATGACAATTTTAAAAAGCTCTATAGTCAATGACAGGACCATTGGCCATTTGGGAAAAAAAAAACAAGGGAGAGAAGGTGCACACACACCATTTCTGACCTTCAGCAGCATTCGCCCTTTTGAGTTCATACATACAGATGTTACTTTACCCAGCTTCAAAACATCCCCTATACAATTTGTAACCAGTTTCAGGAACGAAGACCGTCCAACCCCAACGCAGGACGTTACTACACAGGCCGGTTTGTTTAGACTGGTTTTGGACCAGACTCTGCTCACGCGCCCCCATGGCTAGACGTCCACCGCGGTCGCCTAATGACATGGCAGCGTATCACGGCACAGCACCCCGTCTCTGAGGTTTCGGCACACAGGGGGCCCGCAGCACAACAGAGCCACTCCTATGGCTCCTCCGTCACAGGCGCCACCAGACTGGGCCAAAGACATGGTGGGCCACCACATGTAAAAGGGCGACCAGACCAGGGGTGGAGCACTTCAGGAGGGTCCAAGAGGTTGACTGTGCCGATACGCTGACAGCCACTGACCATCAGACAGAGCATACAGGACCTAAGCAACAGCAAGTGTGGTCTGCCAAGCCGGTTATCCGCACACCAAAAGCCCCCCCACCTCATATGCCCGCCGAATATGTCCGTGATGGGAGTACGGACAAAGCCAGCCTGGCGCGTCACGGAGATCTTGTTCCGAGGGCCGACATGCTCCCACTCGTCTTCGCTGTCCTCTTTCCCAGAGCCCTCAGCTCCCTCAGGTCCCAACTGGGGTTCGGCGCCGTTTTGAGTGGGGGCTTCTGCACACGGCAACAAAGACGGTCAGTTTAGAAGATGTCATATTCAAATCATTATGGTAGCAAAAGATGATAATTCTGCCATATTCATTGAGAAAAATGGTCTGCGGAAAATGTTATAATAAAACACAGGGCAGTTACAGCTAACAGAGGTTCTGCTGTAACTAACCCAGTTCCTATTCCACTACGAGGAAACCCATTCACCAGGCAGCCTTACTTTCTTCCTGGGGAGAATGCAGCTTCTTCAGGGCCAGCATCTCCTCATGCAGACCATTGAGGATGAAGCCCAGGTATTCCTCAGCATCCTCCTGTCGGCCCTGAAAGAAGGGGATGACAGAGGCACAGAAAATGCTGTATGGTAATGCTAGCAAACACTGATCTCATGCTATCCGCAGCACTAATGTTACTTGTCACTTTTGGTCAGACCATCTCCATGCATCTTGACTGGCTTAAAGCAGTATTTTACTAGGAAAGGAAAGGGGGGGGGGTGGGAAATCACCTTTTGGTCCCCCCCCCCGGGTTCAGATAATAGGCACATTTCACACCACTGAAACTTTTTTCTGGAACCAGAAAAAAAGTAACTCTGCTTGACTGTAGTGCCTCGTAGGCAGATCCAGAACCCGATCGCTAACCAATATACTTTTGTCTGATATCGCTGGTGCCAGCGATGAAACTTGCCAGCGGGATAAAGTTACATAGTTTTTTTATTCTGGGGAAAAGGAAAGATCAATTTGGTTGCCAGATTTAATAAGAATCATGAACATGTAGCGAATCATGTAATTAAAATATAAAAGGCTGTGACTTGTTCTGATCGCGATCGATCTCCCAATAACAAACAGCTAACAAAATGACCTTTATGCTCCGTTTTGGCATTGCAGTGTAGTTTCATATGAAGTTCACAAAGTTTTTGCATTTCTTTTTGCTTATTTAGCATAGATGTTCCAGTTCCTGCGGTGTGAAAGGGACAGACAGAAGTGGCCAGGAGCTACAAAAGTTCCAGGTCGTGACAGTAAACGGGACTAGGTTCCAAGACTTCAGCGTAAAAACGCCTCGGCTCAGCTCATAACAGCAGCAGACTGCCTTTTACCTTCTCTGATAGACTTGATTTGATGACAGTCAGAAGTTTGTAGATGTAGTTTGGTTCAAAGGGAACCCCAGGTCGTACATCTTTCATTATCTTGTCCCCGGCAGCTATGCAAATGGCACAGATAAGGAAATCAAGATAAAGGAAGGTCAGCCTTTTCTCCATCAGTAGGAGAAAGACGGTTGAGAAATGCTACCACCACAGAAGCTAACCTTGCTGTTTGGCCTTGGAGGGAAAGGGCATGTTGCTGAACTCATTCACCAGCCGAACGCTGAAGGGGAGAAGAGAAATCTCAGAGAAAAGCACAGCCAAATGGTCATGACGTGTGACTTAAACCACCCATATTTCTGCCAAAGCAACAATCATAAGAAAAACTCTATATTGTTTTCATGACAGTCACCGAACACCACGATTACACATCAGCAGCACCAAAAACGGCAACGTACAGAGCAGGCAGGCACAATGCGTCACTGGCCACCCCGACTTGGCACACAGTCACCCTGAAAACAGATCTCACGCACAGCTGCGCTACTTACAAGTTGTCAATCATAGGTGTGGAGGTGCACTGCCGCTGACTGTGCTTTAACATGGAGATGGACTTCATCAAATGGTACATGGGAGGGCAAGCGATCAGAGCCTGAAGGGTCTTGGGGCAAGGGTCAAAGGTCAAGGACTACACAGACAGTACCAGAAACCAGCTGTCAAAGTAAAACTGATGCCTGACAGCTGCTTCCAGTACAAAGGCTGGCATACATTACAACTCAGGAGAGCCACTGAAATGGCCAGAGGCTAGATTCTTAACCCCAAAGGATACCGCATTGATATAACACCAGTTCCCATTGTTGATCAATCCTCTGGGTTGCAATGACACAGGTTTGTGTATCAACTTCACATCCTCTATCAGCTCTAAGGATTCAAAAGTAAACAGAGAAATCATAAGCATTATTTACTTGGTTAAAATTAAAAAAAAAAAAAAAAAAAAGTGTGAATCAAAAGGATGAACACTGCAAGCTTGATTGTTGCACACAAAAATACGGTTGCTATCTGGCTTTGTGGCAGGCGATGTTCCACGCTCTGGGACCTCTGATGAACAGAGGCTGATTAGACAGAATGAGGGGGCGCTCTACCAGGCATGGGAAGAGAAGCAGTCAGTCAGCACTGCTCCCACGGTAACATGCAGATGGGCCGATTTCCAACAAATTGCAACAAAGGAAACTGAAGGGGTCAGTCAAATAACCAGGCGCAAGCAAGTGAAGGAGCCGGATTTTGTGACTGACAAAGCCCCCACTTCTAAAATTTGTGCTAGCAAAGACACCAAGTTACTCCAGCAATGAACAAAAAAGTGTTTATGCAAGTTTATGTTATTCAAGAAGCATTATCAGGCAAACTTCTACAGATCAGTCATAACTGCTGGGGTAAAGGACTAAATCAGCAGGCACATGTGACTGATGAACAACTGCTTTCAGTAGGATAATCACAGCATCACATTGCTACAGTAGCAGGGGGCTGCAGGACCTAATACTATTACACAGCAGACAATAGTGCTCTTTGAGGGCAGAGGTGGGGGAGGGGTTGCAGCTCCCACAGAGCCACGCCGTTTGATCTTGGGGGGAAAGAAAAAAAAAAAAAAAGGGACGGACATTATGCAAGGCATTCTGCGACCATAATTCACGTACGCTCCACAGTTTTGGTGTTTTAGCACCATCTAGTGTGCCCCTCCCTCCTCTGAGAGGCTTGCACAACATGTTACAGCTTAACATCAACCATACCCACAATTTCCAAATCTTTCCCTTACCTTTTCATTTCACCCTGAAGCTAAAGTATACTAAGGAGTCAACAGAAATCAAGGATGCTACTGCCACCTAGTGGCATACAAAATGCATACAAGAGCCCTATAAATTCTGTTTTGTTGACTTAATGACAGATGCAAAGTTTCAAAGAATTAACGTTCTAATAAGTGGCACCCAACAGCTTCATTTCTCTAACCATTAAATACACATTTTTAAATGAATGCTTTGTTCAAAATGGGTCACTCATTCCCACTATAGCAAGTCAGGTTTGCTCTTGAGAATTCAAACATTACACGATAAACTATATATACTCCTCTATTTCTGTAAAGGGGAGTGAATCCAAAACAGCCTCAGTGTTTGGCATTTATGAGCACATTTAACAGAAACGTTTGTTTATGAAGAGAATTACTTGAATTATAACACTATCACCCTCCTCTAAGTCCCCTGGCAAATCAGAATATTCACTGTATTCAACAATATTTATAATATAAGATGAAACTTTACATTGAAGCACGAAACAAGTGCTGAATCAAATATCTAAGAAAATCAGAAAAAACAGTTTCATATTATCTGGTCTTCACCACAGCAGGAAGATACCTCCCAAGCTGCTGGAATTGACCTGAATTTCTTAATTACACCATCTTTTCCCTTTGCTTAACTGAGCCTGTGTTGCTGATTTCTGCTCACATTCAGGAATGACAAACTTTCACTTATGATATAGAAATCATGGACAAGGGATATTTCACTGATATTCAATACATGGAAATCTCAAAAGTGGAAAGCAATACAATTATCTACAAGTCTGAATGCCATAAATTAAGTGAATAAAATTTGGCTTCAAGCAAGTGTTTCACTGGCAATTTGTTTAATAGGGATCAGCTTTATTATCCAGAAGGACGCTCATTCTCAAATGAATCTAAAAAGGAATGAGCCATGCTGTTCTGAAGGTCACGCATCTTCTTGCCCAGGTAGTCTTTGGCCCTGTTAACACTGAGATTTAAAATGCATCTTCGCTGATCAGATCATAAGTAGACAACCGAGACACATTGCTGTTTATACCTGTGTCTATCATGCTCCCCCAAAGTTTCCAGCTAACTACTTCAAATTGCGTTGCTGCTCCACACATGGTTGTGACATGCTTCTCGGGGACGCACAGGAACATGTTAGTTTTTACACCACAAATATGTAGTCATATGTGGTCAAATGCATCCCAGACCACATCAGCAAGTAGTTTGGAAGATCACAATGTGTCTTGGTGGTCGTTTACATTTGGTTTTAAAATGCATCTTGGGTGATCGGAAATCCTCTAGATATAAATGTAAACAGGGCTTTACATTCCTGCTCAGATCATTAGGCTGATACAAAACAAAATGAGGTGGACAATTCCCCAGATGAAACTGCCAGCAAACAGAAAAGGTCCGCACATTACTGGCAACGATCAGAAAACCGATTTGGCTGTAGACACATAAATGCAGCCTGAATTATTATTGTCAAACACTATTTTAAAATTCCTGAAAACAGACTGGATGAGAAGAATCGTTAAGATCCAGTGCAAGCATTAGTGAATTCAGATTAACACATGCCAAGAACGATGCACACTCGGGCAAATCTACATATCAACAGTATCAAACCATCAATATTCCAAAATATGCGAATATTCCAAAAAATAACTCTTCTGAATCGGCCTTCAGGGAGAGAAACAAAGTTTGACAACCAGCAAGGACTCACTGACTGCTCTGGATCAGCAGCCACACTAGTTACACTTTACCTGCAAGTCTGGGGGCAAGAGGATCTTCTGACACATGAACTGGGCCCTCCAACTCCCCCAACTTCTCTGGGGTCTGAGGAGCAGACAGAATAGTGGGAGCAACAGGTGATGTGTCTCTGGGCTCCGCCTCTGCCTGTGAGCTCCCAGACGGGGGCTTAGGGCTGTGAAAGAGACTAGCCCAGGACTTAAGTGGCTGAACAGTGGAGGCCACAGGGAAAGTTGGGGGAGCAGGGGAGGGCAGCTCTGTATCCTGGTCCAAGGGGGACAAGGTCAGGTGCTGGACCAATGGCAGGGCCTCCCCAGCCTCAGAGTCATCCTTCTGTCCATCAGCGCCACTGCCGACATCCGGCAGCCCATTCACGACCCCACTGCCACTATGGTCTTCAGCCTCTGCAAGGTGTCTGGTGCTAGGACTAACGGCAGGGACAGAAGATGGCAGCGGAGAAGTGGGGCTAGGGCTGGGCTGCCCATTGTCCAGCACCAACGGGCTCTCTGGCCGAGGCTCAGGAGTCCTTCCCCCTTCAGCCACCCCACCGCCGCAATGCGAGAAAGAATGAACTGCGTTTCTGTCTGACAAAGATGTGACCATGCCCCTTACGTCCAAAGAGGGATCATCGGGGCTTTCGCAAGTCCTCTGGTCATTGACGAGGGCTGAATCGGGGGAACAGTGTCCCGGGTTGCCCTGTGGAAGTGAGACTGCCAGTGCTACAGGACTAACCATGTCCTCAGAGCAAAGATCAGGGGCATTGAGGGAGTGGCCGTTCACAAGCACTACCCCCAGCGGAGCCTCAGGAAGAGCTGTGGGGTCTTCTGGGCCCTCCAGGTAGTTATAATATCCCGGAGGTCGTTTCTTCTTCTTTTTGCGCTCCCGCTGCCCGAGGCTGCCCACTGCCCCATCCAGGTCTGGGCAGGCCTGGCTGCCATCCAGTGACAGCACCTCGGACCCTGGGCCCAGGGAGTCACCGTTTGTGCAGTCAGACTCGTCAGCAGCCGGCGGGAGTTTCGGTGCAGATTGGCAGGCAAGGATGAACTCTGGAGCCTGGGGGTTCAGGGTGCTGGAGACCTGGAGCTTGGAATCCTTCACCCCAGCAGGTCCTTCATCCATGACGTCTCCCACACCAAATTCAATGTGCTGGAAGTCATCCCCTACACAGCAACAAATATCGATAAGCTCAAAAACACCCGGGTGTGGTGCACAGTAAGCAGAAAGACCTGTCTCAAAGCAAACATTGCATCTATATAAAATATTCAGACAACAGCATATTTAACCAAGCTGGGACTGAACTAAGACTCATAAAATCAAAATGCATTCATATTTCAAGCAACTGAACAGAATTACACTCTGAACCTTATTCAAATGCAGTCGTTTTAACATTATTGCAAAGGGTGGGCATTGAATGGGTACATAAGCTACAGAAAAGGACGGTCATAAGCCCAACGTTAAGGATAAATTCAAAACTGACATTCTGTTTTGTAAGCTGAAGGTTGCATGACGAGGCTGCCTTGTAATAACTATAGATGCACTTTTGAATCAAATAATTAGTGTCAGGTGTTTAAAAAAACAAAAAAAAAACATGCATTTAAAAATGAGCCATTTTTAATAATCACAGAGCTCATCGAGTGCCAGTTTCTTTTAAATTAATTTTAAATCTAAAAATCTGACCCACACACTAATATCCCTTCCTTATTTTGTAATACAAGAAGCAGATAAGTCCCTCCATTAGCAAAAAAATTGCTGTGTGAGAGACCAGATCCTTGTGGGAGGTGTCAGAAATGAGCCAATATTATGAACAGTCAGGTCCACGCAGCCTACATGCGATACGAAATGCTCACCTTGCTGGCAGGGAAAGATTTTGCAATGTTTTGCCATGTAGTGAATTTGAAATGGACAGAAACCCACCCGACTAGCAGAACAAGTAAGAGCACATGCAGATGCAGCGTTAGTAAAGGCAGGCCAGATTGCATTCTGTGTCACAAGGGCTTGTATCTCTGGCTCTTACCAGAAAAGACAATAGCCACCCTCAAGAAGAACGCAGAGTTTCCCCCGTAAGTTTTAGGGCTCAAGTTTTAATGCAAACCTTCACAGAGTTGAAATGCAACAGACTTATTTTTAGTAAGTGCTAAAGACCAAAAACAAGACATTTGAGAGAACAAAGGACAAGGAATAAATGCCTGTCCAAAGAGAAAAGCATTTGACACAAAGCAAATAGTGTTAATTAGCGCTAAAAACAGTGTCCACCCCCGGGTAACACATTACAGTTGGTTACCACACTTTTTTCAGTAGGGAACCGGGAAAATGCAAAGTTGAGTAAAGCTGGTGGCCAAAAATGCTTAAAGATTTAAAATGCACTGAAACATGCGAAGCCTTGCAAGTCTTAAGACAGGAATGAGATTAAAAGGCAGTTAGACACCCAGGACGACACCTGGGCTGGGACTCTGCAGGGAGGGAGGGGGGATCCACGCGGACCCATAACTCACCGCAGACCTGCAGTCTCATAGTTTCCGTAAGGAATGGCACAGCAGGAGTACAGAAACTTCCTGAATGATTAATAACAAACTGGGATAAATGTGCAGCACACAAAGCATGGAAAGGCGAAAACTTTAACACTAGAAAAACTGGGCTTTTAGAATAGCTGAGGTCATAGGAGTCATTTTGGCAGAGGCCCCTTTCAAAAAAGGAACAGACAGATCTTGCCAAATATGGTAACAGACAGCAGCTTAGGGCCGCAGTGCTGAGCAGCAGCCTGAACAGAGTTTTCAGAAAGCACACACGCCACAGGGGTTGGGCAGCCGTTCCCAGGCACAGGGCGGACAAATCCTAGAAGTTTAAAAGGCGCCGCCCAGCCGACAGTGCAGACCAATGATACACCGAGGCGGCCCTCCTGGGCCAATGGCAAAAAGAGAAAGTCAAACAAACCAAGACAGATCCAGCCAGCTGGGCCCTTACCTGAGGACTGAGATGCACAGGAGACTTTGTCATTGAATGGGGGAAGCTGTGGAAAAAGGGGCAAAAAAATAAATAAAAAAAATTAATAGCAACACACCAAGCTCAGCAACACATGAGAGACACATGGTACACCTCACACAGCCCAGGGTGCACTGAGTAATGCGATACTTTACTCGCGGCTGTTTACTTGGCTTTAAATTACACACTGTTTCACCAACACAGATGAGACTCTGACTAGGCCATATAAATGTAGCAATTTGGGACTCAAAGCCATTATTTAAAATCCTGAATGCGAAAACAACCTCGGCGGCCGATTTTACCTCAACAAAACAGCGAGGAGTCACGAAGAACTGTTTGAACTCATCAGGACTGAATTCCCCAAATATGTACTAGGAAAAAGAAAAAGATACAAATTAGCTCTTGTATCACAGTTCAGCGATTAGTGCTTGATAAAGAATACCCACACAGCCACTCGAAATGCCACGGGGGGGAAGAACTAATGCCGTTTTGACACTAAAAGGTCACTGACACAGACACTGAGGAGTAAATCAACACTGACAGCCAGTAAAAGGTTTGACAAGTTCAGTCATCTGCTTAGTGAAGGCACATATAACCAAACAGACTTGCCCTTTACTGTGGCTCAATCACAATGTACAAGAACGTTTGCAAAATAGTGCCATAAAAAGATGTACAGCACCCTTACTGATATGTAAAGCGGAATAAGATTCAAAAAAAAGAATTTTCTGCATCAAGTTAACAAAATTACCTAGCTGGGCATGGCAGGTCTCACTGAGCAATAACAAGCTGACACTGGACATTTTTAGCATTAAATTTCCAAGCTCCCAATAAATTAGTGAATACTGTGGCAAGGAGACAATGAACTTTGTCTACACATTCCACTTCCTGCCTTGTGATCATTTGCGCAGAAGGTCAAATAGGCAGAAGCTCTGTTTTTAATTAGATAGGCTTAATGGGCAGGTCTTAATTAGCAGCCCTAAGGCTGCCATGTCCCCAGTGTACCAAAAGAAGCCTTGAAGCATCCCATTAACAAGCTAAGATTTAAAAAAAAAAAACAGAAGTTAAATGTTTACATATAACTGGCCAGATCTCATTTTATGCATTAAAAAAAGCTTACAAACAGAAGAAATTAAGAAATTTAACCATCCACTTCCAAAGAGCATGCATTTTACAGTTAAATGATAAAAATCCTGTCACTAGCTAACATGCCACAGCTAATAAGCTGATTACATCACAAATCTCAGCTTAAGCCATTCTGTTGGGTGAATTTACATTGAACTGCACAATTAATAAATTCTCTTACCGTGTAGTAGAGCCATCACATTACACAATTATTACAAAACCTGGATTAAAATTTTCTCTCTCGATTTTACAGAAACATGGCGGAAGGAAGTCAGCACATTGTCTAAAAGAGCGAAATCATTTCTACAGAACTGCAAGTGCATGAAATGCCGCGACGACATTAAAATCGTGATGGGTCGGTGTTGTTGCATACTGCCATTTTTTGTGTGGAGTTTGCATGTTCACCCTGTTTCCGTGTGTGGGTGCAACTTTTTGGCAGATCCTCTGGATTCTATCCCATCTTAAAACATGTACCTTAAGTGAATTGGAATGTATGCTGATTAGGCACCCCGCAACGGCTGGTCGGTTCCTGCCTCACCCCAGTTGAAATTTACATCATATTATATGTAAATGATTACTCAACTCATATTGAATCAGTAGCTTACTTATCCGACAAATCGATAATGACTAGGGGTGCAACGATATACTCAGCCCACAAGACGAGACGAGACACGATATTGGGTTCATGAGAACCAGACGAGACGATATTTTAACATTAAGGAAAACTTCAGAGGAAATATATTACTGGAAAGCAGCCTTTTATTTGATTAATTTGAAAGACAAAAAATGCTA
>JAODLD010000008.1:16415578-16438082 GCA_026781065.1 Mormyrops boulengeri
ACGGCATTATTTTCCTACAATGCTTACAGATGGTTCGTGTTTTGTCTGTCACCCTTTCGCCGTTTATATTTTCCGCCAGGTGCCCAAAATGCTGCCACACAAAAGATTTTAAAGTGTCTGGGGCATCTGCTATGGTAATTTCATCAGACGCCGACATGCTTACAGCATATTTGCAGCTCCTTCTCAAGACAGCTTTTCACTCCGAGAAATCTCGTCGTGTTGTAAGATCGCGCAAGATCTCGTTGCACCCCTAATAATGACAGCCCTACTTTGTAATAAAACATGACAATACACACAGACTTGGGTACAATACTGTGGCAGGGCTCATTTTAAAAGTGGAAAATCCAGCATCAAATACAGTCTTGCGACACATTACTGATAGCTGACCCTGAATCAGATTACCCAGAAAACCAAAGAAAAATACACACTTTGAAGGTCACATCTGTAGTGAAAATACAAGTGAAACTTGATACAACTTCTAGATTACTCTAGGTACTAGGGCTGCTCAATTATGGTAAAATCACAAGCACAACTGTTTTGGTCAATATTGCGATTCTGATTACTTAATGATTACTCACTGACATTGGAAATATCATGCATTTATTGAACTTTTGGAAAAACATTTCCTTTTAACAGTGGATTTCTCTAAATTCTATATATCGACTGAAAAACAAGAGGGCCGGAAAGGGGTGCACTGGATTTCTAACTAAATAGGAACATTACTGCAAAATGCGGCACGAAAATCTTCTGTATCATTTCGTTTTGATAATACATTGTTGGAAGGCAAAATTGCAATTTAAATTAAAATTTGCCCAGCCCTACTAGTTACTATATTACTACAAGTGTGCTGCATGCTAATTTTGTCTCACTAGTACTAGAGTAGTGTCCCTCAGTTGGTCTGGGAGTGCCAGTGTTTCCCCCAGAGGAGGTGGGTAGGGAGAGATGTCTGGGCATCTCTACAGACAGCTGCCTGTGCAACCCGGAGCACAGGTGACAGCAGGTGTGAAAGTGACTTCTACATACAATTAGACAAAACTAGTGTTTCTCATCCCAGTCCTTAGAGACCCCAACAGGTCACATTTTTTGCTCCCTCCCAGCTCTCTGCACACCTATACCAGGTATTCAGTGTTTGTGATTGACTGGGAGCTGGCAGGGATCAAAAATGTGGATTGTCTGGGGGGTCCTAATGGACAGGGTTAAGAACCACTGGACTAATCTACCCAACACTGCACCATTAATACATATGCAGTGAGCACGACATGTGAAACAAAGTGAAGGTACCTTAATTGTGGGCAAATGATTCAAAATTTAAGACTTCTTGGGTAGTAAAAAGAAAATACTTAAGAGAGGTAATGATAGATGTTAATTTCACAAGAATCTGCCTAAAACCAAAACTGCTTATTACACAAAGCCACACAACAATGCATAGTAATAAGTAGCAGTGCTTGGAAGTAGGACCAAAAATTTGTATCTCTGTATTCATGATATCACAGTATTCATAAGTTCACCCCCACCGTGACAATAAGCGTTTACATCAATAGAAAACATTCACAAATGCGGCTAAAGGGGGTGTTGTAGTAATTATTAGGCCTATAAAAATGCTTAGGCTACAATAATCTTTAATAGCTTAACAGTATTTCTGACATTTTATTAATGTATATTCAGTTAAACAGTGACCCGTTTTATTCATAAGCATGTATATAACTCAAGAAAAACTTTCACTTGCATGTTTTATTAGATTAATAATGTATATTTAGCAAGAAAGTGACATGATTCATTGATTATAACCATACATTTAGCTCCATCAATGTTTTATTGATTATTACTGAATATTTAGCTTGGTAATAACGTTCACGTAACTGCCATGATTTTAATACTACCGTGATAAATCGATAATTATGGATTTTGTTTTACTGGCATTCATTTAATTGTAGATCTAATATTACATGCAATACAAATCATCAGGCACCGACTGAAGCAGCAGCTATAAATGCTATAATGCTAAGCAGTTAATATACATGGAGAACTGTTGCATCAAGTTATAACTGTTAGTAAGAAGAGTACACAGATAACAGGGGTCCCCCTCAATGCATTCTGTACAGCGATCTACAGCACTTCTGGCAGAGAAAAATGATTTAATTTGCTACCCATTGAAGTGTTACAACTGTTTAAGCTATGCTACAGTATGTCAGTACAGTCAGTCCTGCTCTAATGAAACTAATACATTCCAGAGAAACCTCCAGCTCACTAAAATCGCATACACATATCCAATGGTTAAAAACAGGGTTAAGGGAATGCAACTCCATAACTTAGTAACTTACATCAAAGAAAATGAATTAAAAGTGATACCAGTGGCCAATGCTGTAATTATATGATTTTTAAATGAGAAATATTACATTAATAAATTAAATAATAAAAATCTCCTGTGTTGTATTGTGTATAGTGCTTTTTTCGCCCCAACTGAAAATCACACAAATACAAATGCAATTCCGCATTGTAGTGGACTTGGGTACTAATATATCAGGTGCGTTAGAAAAGATTCGCGGCGTGATCACACGTAGTTGCAGGACTGACTGTAAATGAAAAATTCATACCATAATGGAAATTAAAACCAACTACAGAGGTACTTAAAGTACTACAGAGCAGCTGAATGGAATGAATGCATAAGGCAAATTTACACAAGTGAATGCTAATTTTGCTGGCATTTGATACTTGTTTAACACTGAGTTTCGGAGACTTGCCAGAGGAGATTAGCACACAGAAAAAAGAAAAAAAATAAACAATTGCACATAGTAAATCACGATGTACAGCAAGGAAGCATCTTTACAGTTTTTTGTTGCTGTCTCTCTCCAAACTGGGCAACACCTTGACCGAGCATACCCTTCTGCAGTAGAAAACTGAATTAATCTGTTTTCAAAATAACATGAGGTCAGGTACATTATCGGGGCTACAATACACACCACAACAGGTCCACAATCCCGTGGCTGATATCTGTATTGGACGCACAAATGACATGCTCAACAAATGAGATATGCAAGCCTTCCTGATGCTTTTCTAGCCCTACACAAATAACAGCGGACAAACAGACTGGCAACAAATGCAGGGCAGCATTGACTTTCACGCATTACTTGCCAGAAAAAATACTAAGCCGAGAAACTAGGAACATTACACATAAAAAGTGAAAGGTGTTCGAATGCAGCACATTTTGATTAGGTTTCAGGTTGAGGAGAGTTAGAGTACCACAAAGGGCGAACTGAACGGGTACCAACCTGCACAGTTAATGTTAAAAGGGAACACACTTGCCAGAATCCTGTAAGCTGCTGGTGGATCAGAATGAAGTGCTTTGCTGCCTCCAGAGAAATGCTGGACACATTGCATATCACATTACATAAAATTATTTAATTAAGAGACAGGGGTGCTACAGGGACACTGCGCTGATGACCATTCATCTTCATTTGTATTATCTTTGATGACCCGGTGGCTTTCTTCCTAGAAGAAAAGTCTTCCACATCGCAAGGCCACACGAAGGAAACAAGCTGGTGGAGGATCACAGAGGAAACTGCTTTCCCCGAAAGGGCTGAGGTCCCAGGCCTCAACCGCCATGTTTTCAGGAATGCCTGGAATCAAATCAAACTTTGGAAGAGCAGTACAGCATCTCTCAAGGCACTCTGGGGCCCTGTATTCCACATACAAATGTGACTTTGGATCTTTAAAATAAAATTCACCAGGTCTCTTACCTAGGACAAAACTGGGTAATAGATGCAAAAAAAAGGTTGGGTTGACAGTAATGAACTAAAAGTTCTAGAAACTGACAGGGAAATATCAAGAGGTATTAAAAAAAAATGTACAGGGAAATTACAAGGTGAGCCTAATAGGGTACCTTGAACTATTTTTAATGTTTCGCTATTGTAAGTTATACATTTTCAGATTGGTCAGATGAAGATGCTAATGTGCAGTGACAAGTGATGGAAGCCCATCCATGCCAAGCATGAGGCAGGTGCTGAAGAACACAGAAGTGTAAACACACACACACACACACACACATACGTGAATGAGGAAATTATCATATTTCAGTATTACAAAAGACATGAGAACAGAGGAGGAGGCCACAGGATGAGACAGCACAGGGCACCAGGCAGGGGAACACTTAGGACAGGATGTCAGTCCAGGGCAGGATACACACACTCGTTATGGGCAATTGAGAATCACCAATTCACTCAAATGCATTGCCTCAAACTGCAGGAGGAAAGCAAACTGGAGCATTAAGGTCAAACTAGTCAATAACAAAGTCACCATTGCCTCCGCAAAAAAAAAAAACAAAAAGTTACCAAATCAGTAGATGTATTCGTACTACAAATGGACTTTACCAAGACTGGGTTACACCGTTAAGGATTTTTCCCCCTCTTAAGACATTAACAAACACGACTGTACCCAATAATAAACCAGTGGAGGGTCTAACATCAGAATGAGCCAAGTCATAATTTAGCTGCTTTGCAGTGATACTTGCCTTACATGTGCAAACATACAGAATGGCAATGATTAGTGTTGCGCAATCAAACAAGCCTAAACATCCCCGGATACGATTCCGACAATCACTAAATCTATGTGCAACTGACGATTACAATTATAAGAGGTCAATTTGACGTTAACGGGCATGAGAGATTATTCAGCATAACAAGTAGCCCGGACGCTAACACTAGGAGAGGGGCGGCGCCCCCTCGTCATTTGGCACAGGGCGCCGGCCGACTTCTAATCATGCGTAGCTTTTCAACGCGCTGTTTCGTCGTACAATTTCATGTGCTTATCGTTTAGGCTTCTAGCGTTGCACGAAACCCTCGGCTTGGACGTGAAAAGTCCTCAGCTCCCCGTTTCGCCAACCAGCTCGGCGCGATTCGGCACATGAATTCTGGCCAAATATTCGCCCAGCAAGCCAGTAGAGCCAGGCTCCACGGCCAAAAATTTCAACACCAATACGTCTTTACATAAACAACTCAACATGAAAAACTTGTCTAACCTTAAAAACTTTACTACAACCACCTGCACGCCTCCGGCTGATCGACCCACAGAAGCAGCGCATTAAAAACGCAGGGGTCAATGCTTGAAGGGGGCGTCGAAAACCCGGACTACCCTTAGCCCAACATTACTATAAAACAAACTGCGAATCTTGATTTCCACCTACACCATATCGCCCTGCATAAAAAGTGACGCTTAACTTCCCTCCGGCAGCAACGAGGTCCCCCGTACCATGTCCAAGTCGGACGAATGAAACCGTGCCGCCCTAGACTAAACTGCAGCAGCGAAAATATTTAACTTAACCACCAATAAATGCGACAGAGCAGTCCCGATGTGTCCTTTGGCCTTTCCGCGGAAGCGTATGAATGGGCTTCGGAGAGGTAAAGACCTCCCCCGTTCTGTAAAAGCACCAACCCGCAGCAGTAGCTGCCGCTCACCTTCTGGTAAACTAAAGAGTAAACACTTTGGCGGCCACGGTTCGGCGTAATTCCACCGTCTTATTTTCCCCCGATCGTGACAACGACGCGTGTCACGATCGGGGGAAAAGGGGACGGTGAAATGACGCCGGCTGGAGCCGGACAGATAACCAGGCCTGCCATCGCAAGAATAAAACTCGCGGCAAAAAGAAACACATACAGGCAAAATACCTCTCATGTGACAAAAATGTGTCTGTCGTCTGTTCTCCGGGACGTTGCATGACAAATTAAGCTGTTAAGGCGAACGCCGTTAGGTAGCGTCCCGATAAAATCTCTAGTTAAGCCATATGAATGGGTAGTGCTGGCTGGGCCTGCGCCATGCTGCTCCTGCCGACGAGTCCAACGCACGAGCGAACTGTTAAGGGAAAATCTCAAGCTTACAAGATAACTACGAGAAAAATAGTGCTTAGTAGCTAGTGAGTCACACTCCCATACTCGACAGTTGTCTTCAAACAGTGATGTTTAATGTCGTTAAACGGGCGCTAGCACGACTTATCTACTAAATTAGAGAGTTTTACCTGATTACTCTGAGAAGCCATGCTCCCGGTGACTTTCCGTTCCTTCCCGAATTAAAATGCACCGTCCTTCTCGGCGAAACACTGAAATATTTTTATATAACTTGCACTGTTGCACGGGTTAGTGCGAGGCCGCATTCATTTTTCCCATTTTTCCCTCAGCCGTTAGCACTTCAGCTGCCTTCTTCTCCCGTACATCACGCCGACTCCCCCACCGCCGCCATCTTGGTGTAGCCACGCTCATAACCTGCGCGCGCTTACCAGCGCGCTCTCCAATGAGCGCGTGCGCCGAGTCCGCCTCTGTGCACGAGATCCAACTTCCCCAGCGCGTGAAATGAGAGTCTGGTGAGGATCTGTTAAAGTATCCGGGGGACTGATAGTGCTCCATAAAATTTACAAAAATGAGAAACTATCATTGAACTTTAAAGTAATTGTTTGTTGAAAGCAGTTTAGTCTTTAGATAACACATTTTCATTTATAAAAAAATCTTTACATAGTAAGGAGCTGGAGAAACTATATAAGATTATACAACATGAATGCACAAGCAATGGTTTAATGAATTATGCAACGCTTCATTGCGCAAATATTTTTTTTTAAGTTTGACTCAATGGAATAATTAAATATTATAGAAAACATGACAGTTATATTAGTTTAATTTTAAAGCATACAACAAGGAATGCATGACACACCAAAAGTAGGGCGGAGTTGCCGGCCAGTAGGTGAGGAAAACGATCAGGTATGAATTAAGACACTCTCGAACAAAATCTTCGTAGTGAGACTACAAATCAAAACCAAAAGGTGAATACGCAGGTAATTACCGTTTTCTTAATGTGGGCCGTAATTTAGAGAAACATTATGTTTATGTTCTAAACGTATATTCGTGTGGATTTATCGTATTCTGGTTATTTTATCTTTTTTTGAACGATGGTCGTATGGTTGGTAGATGAAATTTAAAGTTAACTAAATCACAGTCTTCTTCGGGAATGTAGTAAAGGAGTAAGCGATTTGTGGGGTGTGAATAGTAATAGTTTTTAGTATATTTAGGTTTCTGCCTGAATTATCGCTTCTACATATCTTCGCTCAGGATGTTAGTAGGTTGTGGTTGTTTTTAAGCAGGGTTTCTTTAAACAACGGTGTATTCAATAAATCTGGCAGTAACATGCCTTAAAAATGTATCGGGGCTGTATTCTCACTCGGTATACTACGCGATTCACTTCTAACAATCATGTAATTGTTTCCATGAGTTGAAACAGTCAGTGCTTCTTCATGCTCCCCTCTGTGTTCCATTGAAAGACACCTTGTTAGAATGCCAGTAGAGCATTATGAGAGGGAGGCGTGCCCCCCCTGGGATGGAGAGAGGGCTCCGAAGCGCTACAGGCATGGGAGGCACTCGGACTCCGAACGAAGTGGTTACGTCGATAGGCGGAAAGACCCGATTGTCCCTTCTGGCAGAGACAGCTCCTATCAAACGCGTCAAAATTCGTAAGGGAGTGTTCTGTATACTGCTGTTTTGGTCCTTCATTTGTAGACCATTTGGTCATGAATATAAGATCGGGATAGAGGCAGTTGTATTTGTTCTTTTGTTATCTGCTCATGTTTATTTTAGGTACAAGATGGAAATGGATCAATACGAGACAGAGCCAAGACAAGCTCTTTACAACCTCAGATACTTTTGCACGTCAAGAGGTGAGCTTACTGTCCCTGTCAGACATGATTCACAAGTTATGCTTTTAGTAACACCCACAAGTTCATGCACTGTCGTTTATGTTTTAGAATATTACTCGTATTGCCTTAATTTCAGATTGGTTACATTCAGGGTTTACTTTAAAGTTCAGAAGTCTGCTAGAACAGATGTGATTAAACATGCGCAAAGTAACCTCTGTGTCTGCCGACTTCCTGGAAGTAGTCTGCGAGAGAATAGGAGATGGAATGCGGCCATGCGGGTTTGTGAAGAAGGCGGTCATGTGACCTGGCCTCAGTTTATTCACTGATGTGAAATGTGGGTTGGGGGTCACAGACAATTTCGAACAGTTTACAGACAAAAGACATGGAAGCTTAAGGAGCTTAAGTTGGCACATCTCAGTCCATCTCAGTGTGGTGATGTGAAAAAAGGGACAAAATAGGTAATAACTACATAAGATAAACCCCAGGCTTGGGAACAAACATACCAAGCCCCGCCCCCTGAGGACAGCATAGCAAGACGGCATAACAGATAACACAGGAGCTAGCGATACTACAGGAAATTTAACAGGGTGGGTGTTGAAGTCTGGTGAAACAGGAATTGCCCAAGCTGTACTGGCATATTGGTATGTGTTTAGCTTTGAGTTTGTCAGACCTGATATTCCTAGGCGTCACCCTTTTACAGTCCCCGCATGGATCATCAGGGCTGTGCATACTTAGATGGGACTTCCACCTGAAAAACACACCTTGCAAGCACTGATCATCCCACGCATTGTTCTCGTTTGAAAAGTGCCAAGCTTTTTTAGATCTCCTTATAAAGGGTCCCTCGTCCTTGATCAGATGAAGCCTTCTGCTTGAAATGAAACCTTCCAAGGTTCTCTTTAGTTTCCTTGTATGGAGTTAAAGGTAAACTAGATGTTGGCTAAATGCTTAGTAGGAATTATATGAAACAGGGAAGCGTTGGTGCTGAATGAAATGTGCATCAGTTTAAGCCTTATTTGAGCATATCCCTCCTACAGCAAGCATGAGGAAGAACCTAGAAAATGAGAAGATAGAGGTGCTTCCCTCCTCTCTTTGCTCCCACACATCAGTCTGTCTCTTAAACAGCTTGTTCCCGCTTTATAGAATCTGCACCTGAACTTCTTCTTCTGTCTCTGAAAAGTGCTGCATATGTGGATATGAATCATAAATATCAGCGACTGCAATAAGCAAATCTGCTTCTCAAGCTAGAAATAGGAAGTAGATACTGCTGTTTTTTTTTTTTAAAAAAATTCCCTGACTTGAGTAATATGGTCGGAACCTTTTTATGACAGTTTACTAGTGTAATTGTTTTAGAATCAGAATGAACTTTATCGATCCCAGCGGGAAATTCTAGCACATGCAGCGGTGAGTATGTGAAACACAGACAAACGTATTCAGTGCAAAAGACAAGGCGCAGGACTGTGCACGTAGTGCAAAGAAATAAAAACTACACCAATAGAATCCTGAGACACAGGATAATATAAAATATCAATGAAATAAATAAATACTAAGACAGGGAAAAGTACTAAATAAATAAATTAGTGGAGGTGACCGCCAATTAACCCCTAACGGCCTCTCAGTGCATGTCCACTGAAGTCCTCTGCGTGTCTCCTGTGCTGCTATTACAGCCATATGCCAGATGATGGAGTGCTTTCTCAACATGCTGATTGTCATCTGTGCGGGGGTGTCCTACAATGCGTCCGGGGTCTACAGGGACCTGGCCAGCCTGGGAGGGATATACGCGTACTACTACGGTGGCGCCAACGCTTTCACGGGTGCCGACGCTGACCGCATAAAGCAGCTGGACCAGCAGTTTTACCAGCTCAAGCTGCCCACGTCTGTCAACACCATGGCATGTGGAGGTGCCCTGATGGGCTACGCCTGCATCATGCTGGTCCTGGGCATCTTTCGGATGCCATTCCGCTACCCTGTCTTTCTCCTGGTGGAGGCGCTGCTCAACAGTCTGATCAGCTTGGGCTACATTCCCGCTGTGGCATTCTACTTCATCAAGCTGCAGGAGGTCTACACTACAGACGTCTGCAAGCAGAGGGCGCAGATGTACCAGAGCAAAGGGTATCAAGGCTTCGATTGTCAGCTCCAAGGGGCAGATATCTGCGGGGGGCTCTTTGGGGTAGTGGGGGCCATCACTTTTGCCTTTGGCGCCGTGCTGGCCGTCCGAGCTTTTATCGCAGTCCGGAAACGTAAATACACAGCCCCAGACGACCTTCACATATAGGAGATTAACTAATGTCCTGCTTAACCAATCACCTTCACTCACACTGTGCAGTATTCAGCTGAAGGGCTGTGATGCACAGATAGGGATCTCATGTTTGATTAAGCTAGTTATTGCAAGTAAGTTTACAGGCTGTATCGTAAATGTGAAGTGAGACTTCAGATGTCTTAAATATTTTTCTCTTGGAGCATTATTTTAAAAAATAACCACTAATCGCAAGGTATTTCTTTTATTGCAATGATGTTTACTGTGTTTTTGTGAATATCACGCTGTATTTAATTTTGTATATCTTATTTTATGTTTCACTGTGCCATGAGTGAGAGTTAATAAAAAATTCATATGGAAAAAAAGCACTAGATCTTGTTTAATGTAATATTTTCCCTGTAAGTTTGCCCTGCTTGTTTTCTGCACTTGGACTGGTCTTAATGAAGGTAGTACATTAGCATAGCGCTAGAACAGTACCAGTGAGCCACAGGTATCTCCTTTGCTTTCCCGTTAAGTACACATGGACTTCCAAGCGAGCAAATGTCTTTTTCACAAAGGCATTAAAAATAGGAGATGAGTTGAAAGATTTTTTTTAAATGTGTGGTGCAGCCTTTGAGGACTGGAGGTCTTTGTGCTTCAGCAAAGTGATTATTAATGTCCCTGTAACAAACTGGGCATAGCCAAGTACAAAACATTTTTTCTACAGCCAAAACCACAACACTGGATTTTGCAATTATGCCACTTTTAAGTGCCAATTAGAGGTCTGATATGATACCCTCTGGCAGTCTGCTAGTCTATACCTGCAAAAAAAAATCTGAATTAAATTTGGGAACATGGCAATGGCTGTTAAAACTGGTGCAGATTCTCTTCCTCCTCACCTTAATGAGAAGGCACATTCTGGTCCTGTCCAGTTGAAAAGTGGTTCAGGTTCTACAGCCCTCCTGCAGAAGACCCATTACTAGATGCCCTTACGTCATTATGCACACCTTCTACAAGAACAGGAAGTCTGCTTTCCCATAAACAAAACACTTAACACTAACTGTTGTTTGCATATTTGTGCGGCTTGTTGGATCTCTTTGCTGAGCCCTTCTGCTTTCACACTGAGGAAAAGATGAGTATTTTACTCATGGCTTACACCATTACACAGTGAAGAATAAATCTCTCATTTCTTTCCTTCACAGATTCACAGCTTGCATACAATCACAAAAAATACAAAAATATTTCTTATGAAACACAACACACACTACGGCTCAGGGGGTAGCACTGTGGCTTCACACCTCGAGGCCTGGGGGATTTAATCCCACCTGTTCCATGTGTCTGGAATTTGCATGCCCCCCTCCAGGTTAAGGGGTTGAAAGATGGATGAATGGATGAACCAAAGAAGCAGGTTTTCACAGTATAAATTTTTATTGCTACTTTGGCTGAAAAGGTGATCAAAAATGCAGCTTTTCTGCCCAAAACTAGTCATAGCAGCATCTGAAATAAAATTATGCACCTTCTCCCACTGTGACATCCAGATAAATCCTCTTCCGGCTGATGAACAGCAAAAGTGCTCTCATTTTGTCTCTTTCCTTAATAATATAACAACATACTATAACATATTTTCTAAACTAATTACATCCAATATATGACAGATTTGGAGTATATTTAGCAGTTTTCTGCATGCTAAAATATAAACATAAAAATATTGTGTATGCCCCAGATAGATAAACAACGCTTTATGAACATTTTTAGTACAAATTAATCACATTTCTATATATACTGTTTACATTATATATAGGGCATGCTTGAGGCAAAGACATTAATACATGTTTTAAACAAAAACAGTATCTTGGAGGGTGAGAACAGGTGACAGGATCATTTAATCCTTAATTCGTAGAAGACAGACCTACAAATCAGCATGAAGCAATGAAGTACAAAAATAAACCTCAGCTTTCTTGGCATTGAGAGAAAATATTTCTGCATTTCTAGAAAACAATTTTACAGAAATAAGGATGGATGAGCGAAGTCAACTTTGGTCACGAGTCAGACGACCGGAAGGGCCACATCCCCGTCTCTTCAGGCACGACCGCAGGCAAGCGCAGATCAGAAATACGACCAGAGGAGCTGCATCCGCTACCACGTGACCCGAGCATCACACAACTTTGCATAAACTCATGGTTTGTCTGCCACAGCAAATAGCTACGCTCTTTCCTAAAATTAAAGGGAATTTCTCAATCTGTACCCTGTGTTTTCTTTATTAATCAATCACCCGGACATGTATATCCTCAAATATAAATGCACACATCTAATTTACTGCAATAAACACCTAGATAATCCTTCGTATCCATAAGCAAAAATAATACTCCGTGCTGCATCGTAGCGTCCCGCTCCCTGTAGTGAATGTCCTGTTTTTTGGTTTTACAACACAAGAATAAAAACAGGCTGTTAAGGGATAATGGCACTGCACTGAAGCTGCGCATATGCATCCTGGGAATGAACTCAAAGGATTTTTGGCTTGTTGAGCCTGACACAAATATGTTCCAAGTCCCACCGGGCCGGTCCAGTTTGGGTTCAGCCTTGGTGAAACACTGCCCAAAAGCAGGGAGGAGAGCAGGTTGGCAAAGTGGGTCAGACACAATGGAGGAACACAGTGCACTGTGCACGTCACACATATGTGGCACATGCACACGCACACGCACACGCACATGCACACACACACGCACAAACGTTCCTATGGATGCCTGTGGGCAATGACTCCTGCTTTAATACGCTAAACTGTTTCTAACCCCAAAAATCAAACATTTACAAACATGAACACAAAAAAGACATCTTTTGCCATTGAACATTAAACAAAAACATACGTTAATAGAAAGTAGTTCTTCCGGAGATGCCCCCCCCCACAAACTTTGTTACCCAGACACACAAATAAGACATGCGATAGCATGATTAAAAATCAGAGTGACTCCATCTCAGGCCACAAGACAAACAAACAAATCAAACAACATTCAAACTTAAACTCCTGTGTGCATTTGTGCGCGTGTTTGTGCCTACAGAACTGCATTTTAGTCCAGCTTTCAGTAAAATCCAGAACCTGGAAATGCAAAAACGATTTGTGTCCATTGATACTCCTTTGATATTTCGGTTTTGGAATAAAATAAATTTCTATTATGCATGTTGTTGAGTTCATCTGGATTTCGGACCAGGATTTCTGCTGTTTTGGATTTTACCAAAACCCCAGAGTGGAACGAGTGCACAGCACGCATTACGTTCTGCTCATTTCCACATTTTACCACAAAACGCAGGAAGGAAGAATATTAATAGGACTGTTATTTCTGATATAATTTCCCTAGTGAAGCACTAGTGTTTGAAGGCCCTGGCTTCAGCCCTAAAGCCTGCTTCCCCGATCGACAGAGACACGCCAACACTCAGGAAGAGACGGCACACATCAGGGGCATGCCAATATCATAAGATGACAGCTGTATCATGTAACAGTACTGATATTCAAATAACCATGTAAATGTGCAGTGACTAACCACCTGCAGCATACATCCTGACTTCAGTCCCCCAAAACTCATGCCACTGGTCCTTAGGTGTGTTTAGAAGCAAGTGTCCCAATTCTCCAACACATTGTAATCTTGCTGATCTCCAGTGACCTTAACACATGCCTGTCTTCAGTACAATAAGATCTTTCACAGGCTTACACATGAGCTCGAATAAAATAAATCTATATAAAATCTTTGCCCAGATATTCAAATGAGAAACTCATTTTTTAAAGGCTTATAAACATTAATGCTTAATAATGAAACACAAAAAAAAGTTCACATTTAAAAGAACGATAAATCCAGGAGTGTAGAGCTGGGCATTCAGCAAAGCTAGCAAACAAACTAATAAAGATGATTCTTTTTTTTAATCTCAGGGGTACAAACCTTCAGTGGGCTTCAGTGGAACACGAGCTATTTTAAGTTACGGTCTGGTGTAAGATTAACATGTGTGAAACACGGCTGTGAAACACTGCGATATGAAATGCAAAATGCCAGCCCCCTCTACCCACAATCCCATTGAGGGTACCACGTAGCCCTTGATCAGTGTAAGGCCACGGGGAAATGTCATGTCACCTTATTACGTTGCTATGGTAGCGCGTGTGTGGTGTGGTGGCATGTACAATACACACCAAACCCTTCCACAGTCACTTAGGAACAGAAAAGCAGGTTGCCCCTAACAAGAAAGCTTTTGTTTGGCACAGAAAGGGCAGAGTTAGCTCTGGAGACATGTAGGAAGAACATTTAGCTAAAGTTTTTTGCAATGAATTTCTTAACAATGCATGTCCTTTTTGTTTGAGTGTAATTTGATAGTGAAGCACAACTCTTCGGGTAGAGAGTCATTTTCATGGTACAATGTTATTTTTTTCCACCTCATCTCCTCCTAGACAATACTATGGTTACTGCAATTCATTGCCGTTCAAAACACCGCTATTGTGAGAGAGGCACGCAACCAATAGCAGAATGACCGGGGTGGCTGGGATATGGCACACACACTGACAGCGGCCCACAACATGCCTGTTCCACAGTGAGCACGGTTCTTACAAACACATACACGCACTCACACAATACACAGACTGGTGTTGAGTTAGCAGAACGACTAATCCCGGCACAGCACAAGCCCATCTCCCCTTGGGCCGCGCATGACAGCGGGTTTTTCAATATCATTGCACATACCCACGCGTAAACCTATGTACCACCATGTCAAGCTACAATCAAAAACAGTCTTAACGCGTGAACAAGCCCCCCCCACCGTGGACCGCAAAATCGGGAGGAATGGGGAGGGGGGGGGCATAAGCGCGCGTCCCTGGGTAACTTTTGGAGCATCCTTAAGAATGCAGTGACGAACAACCACGAAAAAAATCACCAAATTTAATGCTGACCGATAATGCTATATTTTACCTGAATTAGATTCATTTTTAAAAAACGAATGATTAGATGTGAGTTCCTCCAAAACCGAACAGACAAATTGACATGGCTCTCCGCTCCCCCGCCTTTGATCAGGTGCGTTCGCCGGCCAGCGGGCTCAGTTCTTAGGCCGATATATGACACGTGTTACTTCAAGTCCCGCTTAACGTTCACCGTCGCATCAAAGCGCAGGCTTGCGAAGACCGATGCGACGTTCAGCGCGTCACATAACGAAAGTGCAAGGTTAGATAATGAGGAACAGGGACATTACAGGCACGCAGGCCGCAGTTCCGAACCCGGCCTCTAGAAGGCCCCCCTGAGCCACAATTCAATCCTTCCCCTTCTCGGTTCAAAATCATATTCATTCCTTTACCTCTATGGGTATAGACAGTGTAAATTATTACTGAGATAAATATAACCGACAGGGTTATAAAGTGCAATCCTACAATACGTTTTATCATTAACGTTTCTCGCAGTATTTCTCCTTTATCGGTGCATACGCAGACCTGTCCCGTCTTTTCCCCTGTTAAAAATAAAGCGCACAGAAACAAATCTGCCCTAACAGAATATACATACAGCATGGCTAAAATAGTCATCTTGGTACCATACATACAATTTCCACGATTACTCACATAATCAATTAAATTGTCTAATCAATATGAAAAATATACCGTTATATGTTTTTGTTACGGGATTTTGCTGCCGGACGCAGATGCCTCGTTATACAAGTATGCAAGATTTTGGGATCGTCTATCAAACTCGGGTGCGCGCCCGCTTTGGCACGGCGCTCACCCCCAGGATCCCCAGTGTCGCCCATTTCCAAGCACCAGCACTGGATTTCAGAGTCTCCACCACAGGCTTCCTGGGAGACCAGACTTCGTCTTGATTCCCTTGAGGTACGAGCACAGTGAAGGAAGCAGATCCTCGCCCTCGCCCCGCAGCGGCAATAAAAATAAAAGCATGAGATGTGGCGTCAAATCGCCGCTGTCACCTAGTCCCCGCTGCTCAGCCTTGGAGCGTCACTACAGCGGAAGCTAAGCTTGGCCTGCACACTACCTCATGGCTGCATATGTGAACCCCGCCCCCATCCCTTTGCCGTTTTTTATGGTCTCGGCAAAGCGACTGGCTTTTACAAAACGGCGCTTGGAATGCATAATAAACCTCGGCGAGGTGTGAAACGGCAAGGCCAGCGGACGTCTCGGCGCCCCGCGATTCCCCCGACTGCCACGTCCACTCGGTCCAGCCTAAGAACCAATCAGCAGATACAGACCGGTGCCCATCACCCCCCCCCCCCCAAAAAAAAAGTTAATAGAAAAGGAGATGCTTTACCACCCAGCAATTCGAAAACCAACCTGAAGGGAACCGTGTTTCTCTAAAGCTGCAACTTCCTCTGGCTTTCTTAAGACCCAGACAGCCCATAAACCACAAATGTCGCCCTGCCCCTTCCAGAGCAAAGAAAAGCCACAGAGTGGCTAGCTAGACAAGAGGTCAGGCACACCCTGCGACAGACCCACTACTGCCCTCTAGGGGGCACTGTGGGGGACTCTTCCCTCCTACAATAGGCACTTTTTAATAATTCTGTTTAACCCTTGTTTTCTCATTGCGGCACTTCTGCTTTCACCGACAAACCTCGGGATCATTTTGGATGGGAGGATCTGTGCGATGAGAAATACACGCCGGCAAGGAATTGAGGCCATGTTGTCACATGTGTAAAGGGACACGGCGATACCGCTTTCTGCAGTGTTATGAGGTATTCCAGTCTAAGCACGCATTTTGGCCACGTCTGTCCCTCTCATCCACCCCACCCGCAGCAACTGCACGCCTCACTCAACAACTGTATTTTTCAGCTGGTCACACTGACCGGAAAAACAAACAGTCAGGACCACGCGAAATGCATCCGTTCTGGCAATGGCCTAACATTACCATGGTTATGCAAGCAGGACCCCGTACTGACCATGTGATCACTCAAACTGGAAGATGCCACAGGTGCCACGGAGACCCGGCCGAGAGGAGCGCGGCGTCCCTGGTGACACAGCGGCACGCGGACCTCTATAGCGCAGTGTCATACACCTCCTGCTGAACAGCAGCAGTGGGGCCGAGGTCCTGGGGGCACAGCTGGGGGGGGTGGGGAGTCTCCCAGTCAGGCTCTCTGGTGGGCAGGGGGGGCAACGTTGGGGGAGGGGGTCCCGAGACCACAGCATTTTGCCCCCTGAGCTGCTCCCAGACGTCCTGCTTCAGGTTTGGGGGCACCACCAGCTGGTCCTCGGGGTCCTGCTGGGCAGGAGCGGAGAAGTAGCCCGATTTCTTTTTGGGGGCCTCCAGGGCCACCTCGATGAGATTGTGACTGTCCTCCAGAGCCACCACAGAGCCATTGGACAGCTTTTTCCCGAAGAGGCTGGAGGTGGACGGGGACTTCTTCAGCTCTGAGATCTCCCTGCCACACACAGCCAACAGGCAGCCATTGGTGGCTGACACCACCACACTGCTTTGCTGCCGCAGCTTGTCACTGAAGCCCCCATTGGAGAAGGCGGAGCCACGCTGGTCGTGGGCCAGCCCCTGCTCCTCCTCGTCACGTCCCGCTGAGCGGATCTGGAAGGCGCAGCAGTGGATGTCGACCTCCACCTCCAGCTTGCTGCCATTGGAAATGACGCCCTCTAGTGGCACCTCGTCATCACTGTCAAGCCCATTGTCAGATTGGTTGCTGGAGAAGGTGGCACTGGAGGGTTGGCGCTGGAAGAGGCTTGGGTGGGTGGCGGTGGGGCCACAAACAGTGGCAGCTGGGTGCAGGCTGCATCTTCGCTCAGGCCGAGAGGCGGGGCCTGATGAGGGATTCTCATCGGACGCTGTGGAGCCTGCCTCACTGCCAACCTCCGAAGCTGACATCTCACTGTTGAACTCGGAAGCGATGCCACTGCTGGACGAGGGCGTGGCCGGATCCCCGGGGGGCACGGTAATGGGCAATGCCCCCCCGACCCCTCCCCCAGACCCGGGCTTGCCCTCCCCAGGGGCGACGGGCAGCTCGCAGGTGCAGCTGTCCTCCCCGACATTGAGGGCCACCACCACCGCACCCACGTTGTCCAGACAACCGTAGCTCTGCGCCAGCGTGCACAGCCTCTTGGCGGCAGCGCGGGGCTCTCGCACAGCCAGCACGGTGCTCACTGCCTCCTCGTAGGACACCCTCTCAAAGAGCGCCCGGTTGCCCAGGATCAGGAACTCATCCTGGACACACAGCGGCTCCGTGCGTACCCAAGGCTTGGGGAGCACCCAGGGGAAGAGGTAGGAGCATCCGAGCAGGCGGGAGCAACAGGTCACACCGCTCACCTTGTTGTCCTGAAACACAGAGCAGCACAGAGTTGAAGCCCAGAGCTACATGCTACTCATGTCACCTTAGATGTGTGGCTTGAGAGATCAGGGAGAACGTTATCAGCACAGGATTGGAGGAAATCACAGTCTAAACATACTGATAAAAAGTTATAATTTTTTAGGGTAAGCAGACATGAATATTTCCTATAAGTAAATTGCCTTAAGTATATTTGGTGAAACTGTTAAGCACTAAATTTGTTTGTACCTGACTGTTATTCTCTGGCATATATAAACAGAAGAAGTGAACAGAGAGTCACACTGGTGCATTGAAACATACATATAAGTACAGATTCATCACAAAGAGAGACAGAGAACCAGAGACAGATACATACAGGTATAGACAGGTGTAAACTGGCACAGACAGGCACAGACACAGACAGAGACAAATAGGCACAGACAAACATAGACAGGCACAGACAGATACAGACGGGCACAAACTGGCACAGACAAGCGCAGACAGACACAGACAGAGAGAGACAGGTACAGACAAGCACACAGACAGACAACAACACAAAAAGGCACAGATACAAATAGGCACAGACAGACACCGACACAGACAGACACAGACATATACGGACAGATACAGACAGGCACAAACACAGAGACAGACAGGTACAGAAACAGACAGGCTCAGACAGACACAGACAGATGCCGGCAGACACAAACAGACAGACAGGTACAGTCAGATGTCGACACAGACAGATGCAGAGAGACAGACAGATACAGACACACACAGACAGACACAGACACAGACAGGTACAGACACACACAGGCTCAGACAGACACAGATGGATACAGACAGGCACAGACATAGTCAGGCACAGGTAGACATAGACAGATGCAGACAGGCACAGATACAGACAAGCACAGACAGTGATGGACAGAGACAGACAGGCACAGACAGACACCAGCACAGACAGGCATAGATACAGACAGGCACTGACAAAGACAGGTGCAGACAGAGACAGACAGGCACAGACAGAGGCAGACAGGCATAGACGCAGACAGGCACAGACAAACACAGACGGATACAAACAGGCACATACAGACGCCAACACAAATAGGCACACACACAAACCGGCACAGACAGGGCTATGCACCCACCTCAGTGATTATGGCTTTGCTCCGCTTGACCCGGTCTGTCTCCTCGGTGCTCTGCTCCAGGCTGAACACCTTGGAGAGCACCAGAGGCCGTCTGTCCCGGCACAGCAGGGCCTGGCAGGTGCCCACATTGGCCAGGGTGAGGCTGAAGTAGCCGCCAGGGTCCGAGGCCTCGTGGTGGATGTAGCAGAGCAACGCTGAGGCCCCCAGCTTCTGGCCAGCCATGCCCAGCTTCCTGCTCACGGGGGGAGATGCGGCACCCTCTGAGCGTGCTATGTGCAGGATCGCGCTGGCATACATACGTACAAGTGGCAGAGTAACCGTACCGGTGTGACGTTAGGAAGGTGTTGCACATGTACACACTGTCCACTCCAGAGTGCTGGATCTCCTCTGACAGCACGTCTCCCATGGTGCACTGCAGCAAGCGCGGCACCTCTTCGTTGCGGTCGCCATCGAAGATGCCGTACGCCGCCTCCGTGCTGTCGCCAAAGCGGTCCACGGCGAGGACTGACACGCAAAGCCTGCGTCCAATGGGAGAGCAAGAGGTTACTGAGGGGGAGTGACATCCAAGCACAGATACAAATACACAAGCCTGTGTCCAATGGGAGAGCACAGGGGAGGGAACACACACAGATATAAATATACAAATACACACATACTGTACACACAGAGATATGTACACATACAGCCTGTGTCCAATGGGAGTTCACTGAAGGGGAGGGAAGACACACATATGCACACACAAATATAAATACACACACACACACATATGTTGGCCTCGGGGTAAGCAGAGCTGATGGGAAGGTTGCTATTCTGAAAGCAACCCCAGGGGCCAAGACAGGCAGGAGTGGGCCTCATTAAAGATGAAAAGGCCCTCGCCACACCTTCAAGGGATTCTCCGTTCCAGGGGGATCTCCTCAGCGACCCGCAGGGGCGCCTTTCATCCCCGCCACACGGCCGTGAGTGGGACCAGGCAGCTTTTTTTTAGAGGATCTAACCTCCCTGAAGCTCTTCAAACAACAGAGCGAAACCTGACCTGACGTCAGCTACTGTAAGAGCTACAGCTAACAAAGACACATTAACAGTTGCACACAATTAAGAAGAAAGCTTGTCTCTATAAACCGCGTGCTGCTCTGAGGCCACAGCTTTTCCCTCGGTGCCCTCCTAAGGAAAGCGCCGAGCCGTGTCTGGTTTCCCTCCCTCCTTTCTCCATGTCCATCCGGTTCCCGGCAGCCCAGTCCCCTTCCTCCCCCGCCCGCCTGCAACCCCACCCAAATCTCGCTCCTCACTTGTTCCTCTGGCCGCTCATCTCTGCGTAGCCATGGCTCCAAAGGCTGGACGTCACCGGGGCGTCGCCGGTGTTCATGGCCGGCTTCTGGTCTAACTTCAGAGTGGTGATGTGGCTGAATGGGGCAGGGCAGCAACTCAGCGGACCAAGAGGAGAGCAGAGGACCGATGACCGGCACCGTGCTCAGCACCAGCGAATCCCCCATCTAAATTCCATTTATTCATCAGATAACCGCACCCGACTGCACTCAACCCCATCTTATTTATTTCTATGGGAATTTAACTTAATATTCAGTGCATTTATTTAGCAGATGCTCTTATCCAAAGTGATGCACCAGAAAAGAAAGATTAGGGTCACAGAGTGGAGTCAGCATCCAGCCCCCTGGAACACTTGGGGTTAAAGGCCTTGACGGAAGACCCAACAGTAATATGAATACTCTGCTAACCACTGGGATTTGAACTCATGCCCTTCCATCTGGGTGGTCCACCCCCCTCACCTGAAGAGGTTGAGGGTCCTGTGCTCAAGCATGAGATTGCTGTTGCCCGTGAGGTCCAGTTCCTGCAGGGTGGGGGGCAGGGAGTCGGGCAACAGGATCTCAGTGAGCTCGTTACAGCTCAGGTCAGCCAGCTGTGGACAGGGAGCAGACGGTGAGGGGGGCTGGTGCGCGACCTCCCCCCCCCGCATGACAGCACGGACACAGAGGAGCCAGGGAAGCTCACCTTGACCTGCGGGAGACAGAGGATCTCGGGGAACACGCTGATGTGGTTGGAGTGTGCAATGAGGGTGTGCAGTCTTTTGCAGCTGGACACAGTGGACGGTATGGTCTTCAGCTTGTTCCCGCTCAGGTTCAGCTCCTCCAGTAGCTCCAGCTTGCTCAGCTTGCTAAAATAACAAGCCACAAGGGGGCGCCAACTAGGATATCAACGTGGACCAAGGATCTGAATAGGATTTAACTTAACCAAAATCAATTTTAAGCAAAGTCAGGTTCTGCATGTCATATTGCTCTAGGTTCAATGGCTTATGTTAAGTAATGGGAAGACACTGGCTCATGGATTTCCCCTGTGGATACAGGCACACAAAAGCTTCTAGGAAAGGGGTCACCAACATGGTGACCATGGGCACCAGGATGCCCCCAAAGACCACATGAGTCGCCCGCGGACCTGTTCTAAAAATAGCACAACTCACCAGTGAGCAGCGTCTAACATTTAATTTTATCCTATTCTTCTTTAATCACATTTGCATTTATATAGATTTTAAAATGACAATATCTAAACAAAAAAGTATTTAAAACATGTTTATTATACATGAAGTTTAGATAAGTTTAGGTAAACTAGTTTTCAGTTGCATATTGATATTATCTTTTTCCCAACTTAATTCACTGTTGATAAAATCATGAACGTGATCAGTGTCTTCACATAGATGAGTATCATTAATCATTAATAATAATATATAACTAAAGGTAAACTGAGCAAATTTGTTTTTTAAGAAGAGTGTATCAGTCTGGTAGCTCCTTCGTATGGCTCACTACCTGTGAAGAAGCTCTCAGTTTCAAAAAGGTTGGTGACCTCTGTTCTAGAACATTCAGTGTCAGTCTAAGAAAGACCTACCTTCGGTTACTTAAAATGTATATGGACAAGCATGGGACCCCATTAAATCACGGTGTTACCTGGCTGGGAAGGAGAGCAGCTGGTTGTAAGCCATGTGCAGCACACGCAGGTTCTGGTGTCCCACCAGCAGGGCAGCGCATTGCTCATTCAGGTTATTGCCTGTGAGGTAGAGCTCCTGAAGTGTGCTGAGGCTCTCCTCTGATTGGCTGCTTGGGGGGATGGTCTCCAGGCAGTTGGCAGACAAGTTCAGGTATCTCAGGCTGTTTGAATGAGGTAGGGGGAGGGGGTCAGCAG
>JAODLD010000008.1:16460181-16471412 GCA_026781065.1 Mormyrops boulengeri
GCTGGGGGGTCATAGTGCAGGGTCAGCCAGCAAGCAGCGCCCCCTGAGGCTGGGGGGTCATAGTGCAGGGTCAGCCAGCAAGCAGCGCCCCCTGAGGCTGGGGGGTCATAGTGCAGGGTCAGCCAACAAGCAGCACCAAAGGAGCTGGAGCCTAGGGACCTCGCTCAGGGGGCCAACGACGGGCGGCATCAGTCTGCAAGCCCCAGGCGTTTAAACCGCCAACCTTCCGATCATGAGTCCTAACCAGCTGAGCCACTACCCCCCCAAAACAACAATAACAATAATACATTTTCTTTCCTAGAATAAGCTCCAGAATCACAGTGACTCTGCAGTAAATACTGTCCAAACAAAATGGACAGATACTTAATTCTATCAGAAATTAATTTTAGAAATGACGAATTAAGTTAAAAATATGCCCCCATATTTTTACAAGACACTGCTCCACCTACTGCTGCTATTACAACATTCTACCAGCCCTATTATCTAATATTATCTTGTGCTTCACAAGACTGTTTGGGCATTTAAATGGTCGTAATATCAATATTCCATCAATAGATAATGGACAAAACTGAATATTTAATATGCAATACCGACAAAAAAGAAAAACAATCCCAAAGGTGAATTCTAACATAAAAAATGTAAAAGGAGAGGGAATCCACAGAAGGCTGTTCTGGTACCACACGGGAACATCCTCTGTGTTTCCTGAAAACGACCATGTGAGGCATGTCTCACCGCAGCCATCTGTCATGGGGGATATGGACACAGAGCACAGATCCATTTGCTAAGGAGACACTAGGCCCCAGAGCACAGCCCTCGTCACACAGGGGTACGGAAAAGTCTAATGTTTGTGTCACCACCCTAAAAAAATGATTTTAAAAATCACTTTCTGCTGTAATACATATTTCAATAATTCCGAAATCACATCAGAAATCTCGGTTCAGCATATTAATTTAGCCCACAGTGAGGACCTCTTGGAGTAACTAAGATACAGGACACATTCGGATTACAACACGGCCTGGCAATCCCTCCAACTTGTTTCCGGAAACTTGCCCGTGCCCTGGCCATACATATCACCACGGTCTGTAACGTTATAGTGTAGGGGTCATCCAGTGAGCTACCCTCTGTCTGTCAGCCAATCACCTTTTATGACTGGTCAAAAAAAAAACACACACCAAGAGCACTAAGTCAACGTTGCTTTTTTCCACGGCCCGCTTGGCAGGATTACGCGGCAGTATTACAGCCATCTTGCATAAAGTCCAAGGACGTGGGGCCCTTATCAGCAGGACACAGCCTTGAACTATGGCCACTGTTCCACACAATATTCATTACAGGTAAATCCAGGGCTAAAAATACCCGCTAATATTCATTTACATCCAAATGACTTACACTTACCAATAGTCTCCTAGCTATGTTTTTACAAAATATCCTACCTGACAGCATAACAAAGCACAATGTAAAAGCACAACTAACAGGTAACTAATCTAAAATGTGCGCGGCTCCTTTAAGAATACTTGCTTCTCTCTGTCGCCCGGGTAACATGACTATTGACATGCATTGTAGGATTAATACACCTCAATGCAATCCATATAGCTGTATAGCCTGTATGTGGGTTGTTTGGTAACTGCAGTGGTGTGAGCCCCAGGAGCGTGAAGGTTGGGGTTAGGGTTGGGGTTAGGGAGATCCTCACCTGAGCAGGTCTCCATGGAGCTGCAGGTACAGACTCTGGGCATTCCCCTGACTGCACAGCTCTTCTGCCGTGGTACTGGTGGAACAGAGCACCAGCCTCAGGTCTGGCTGCGTGGACGAGGCAGGCTGGGCCTCGCCGGGTCCATACAGGCAGACGCAGCCGCGCTGAGCTCCGCCTTTCAGCCAGTCCCGCTCCCTAGACCCGAAGCGGTTCTTGCGGGTCACGCAGCCCTGGCTGCCATTCCGTTTCATGTTACGCTGGTCAAGAAGAGGGGAAGGGTAAAGAGCAGGTGAATGGCATTGAAAGAGGATGAGTGCCTGTTGCTCTCAAGATTCATCTCATGGATTTCGAGCTCTCCGAAGAATAACAAGCTTTATACACGGACATACCTGTAGCACATCAGGAATGAGAGAAACACTGGTTAGCTACAGTAAAATGTCCAAAATGAAGGTATATAAGGTAAACGACAAATCAAGCCAGCTGCAGCTCTATGAATTACCTGTGTGTACCAAGACAACTGAAGTCAAGATACAGTCATTCACACAAACCTCCAGAGACACAGGTGTTAACACAAACACCTCCACAGATGCAGGTCTTAACACAAAGACCTCCTCAGACGCAGGTCTTAACACGAAGACCTCCACAGGTGCAGGTCTTAACACGAAGACCTCCACAGACGCAGGTTGGAACATAAAGACCTCCTCATATGCAGGTCTTAACACGAAGACTTTCAGAGACGCAGGTCTTCACATATATAACTCAACAAACTCAGGTCTTCTCCTACAGACCTTCACGCAGACCTCCATGGTAAATGTGAATAAAGCCCGCCTTTCTGTGTAAGGACCGGGCCTCACTTCTGAGCCGGGTAACACAGAGCGATTAGTCAGCCTAATGAAATAATCCTCCCTCCATGCAGGGCTTTGGTCTTCTCCACCAGGCCTGTACATGGTCTGGCCTCCCAGACGGTGCACTAACCACACTCCCTTGCCCAGCGAGAGGGGACCAGCCCAGGATAAACATTTTAGTCATGTTTCTGCTGAAACCAGCACAACCATCAGGGCAAATAAACAAACCGATTACATACTACCAACAACCAAAGGGCTTGGGCTGAGATGAGAGCATATCTGTGAGGCCATCACCCAACATCTATCCTATGATATCAAGGTAGCAACAGGAAACGTTTCTAGATAGGACAGGGGATCCGGACAGTGTGCTGGGCGTACAGCCAACTTAAAGGAGATGTTTCCAGAACAGGTGCTTATGCTGTCCTGCTCCTTCTGATAAAACAACCACGACAAGATCCCGAAAGTGCCTGCAGACCTACCAGAAATATTCAGGGGGTGTCTGGCATAGTCTGGTCCAGCCTGCTACCCCATGGCACCATCCAGCTGACTCACCTCAGTCAAAAAAGCCTGTTTTCTTCTATCATTTACCTGCAAATTTCATGTATGTGTCACAGCTTGGGTGACTCGGTGAATACATATTTCATTATTTTTTGGTGCGATCGCCTAAAAACATTTCATGTTTACCGGTGGATCCGATGACACTGTTTCTTTTAAACTGATTTTAACTGATGGCTAGGGCTGTCGGAAGACAAGGCGGGCGCGGGGGGCGCCGCCTCCGCGGCGTCCATCATAAACCCTAACGGTTAGTTACCGACACGACGGCCGGGGCAACTCAGCTCGGACATCCACCCAAACAGTCACCCCCGGCCGCAGCATGCCGTCGCACTCTTTTTTTCTTTTTCTTTTTTTACAAACACGATCGATGACATATTCCGTTACACTGAGACGTCGGAGGAAAGCCATCTCAAAAGCCTAAAAGCCTCATTTTTTGTCAATTCATTTTATTTATTCGTTTATTTATCTCTCTTGAGCGAGGACATTGCTTATAATGACAGCAACATGCAACGAAGTAGCTAACGGGTAAACTGGCTACATCTGCGCTACAAATGCAGCTAGCGGGCAATAATCCGGATGGGCGCATCCGGGCGCAGCCTAGTCACTGTAATATTAGTTATGAAACCGGGCACCGGTAACCGGTAACCAGCGGCTTAACCATCCGCAGGGCTCGCCGTTTATGCCATAATTTCAGCTGTGTGCAAAGCCGTAGATGTCCCACGACGTCCGATTTCGCAGCGAAAATCAGATGACAGCCGTGAGTGTCGCCGGCAGGGCGCTGCGTGTCACCGCACGGTCCCCCGCGTACCTTTAGCACCCGGATCCCCGCGGCGCCCCGGCCGCTCGGTGCTGAGAGGTCGGCTCGACCCGCCGCTCTGCTCGGTCCCGTCGCGCTGGGCTCGGCGCACGGCGAAGCCCCGCTGTTTTCGGCACCACCTTGTTTTTTTTGGTCCGGAGCGGGGTCCGGCACCGCCACCGACAGGCTGTCTTCTTCCTCCATTTACATTGAAATTTTCTAGAAATACTGGGGAAAAAAGATTTCTAAAAACGGTGGTCGGGGTTCACACCTGGTAAATTCCAATGCATGGGACGGCAAAAAAATCCCATTCAGGTCCGGTAAGACGCCATAACGAGACTGAACATCGCGGCTGTCAGATAGAGCTGATCAATAAACATTATAGAGGCTGGGCTAGTTATTATTCATATGCACAGCCCGGCTCGGAGGCGGGGACTCGCTAAATTATTTATTAGCTCTCGTCTTTTAGGTTCATAAGGTGCACGCCTTCGTATTATTGCACTAGGCCCATGAAAAGGCATTTTTAACCAGCCACGATGCATGCTGATATACATTATTCTTCAGTAGCTATATTAGGACTGTCATCCTGAATAGATTTCTAAATCCAGCTTCATATCTTCATTATCCTGGGGCTATTAGATTTCAAGAAACTTACAAACAGCTCGGGTAAGATTGTGACCTTTTCTGTCAATAATATACCAACACTTTTATGACGATTAAAGTTATGCGCTGTAGAGATTCTACAAACGATGGGTAAGAGCCATAGCATGTGAGATCATGGTGAACTATGAATCACTGATTTAATCAACATACACCTACTTTGTTGGTTCCCGTGGGGTTAAACCAGGCGCTAGAAAATGGCATCTCAGTTTACATCGGCTCTAGAAAGCTCAGTTCTCTTTCTGGTCATAACATTGCAGACTGCAAATCACAGACGTACTTGCCTTTTGAAATAAACTGCAATTTTATAGACCACTCCATGTGAGACAATATAGGGACAGTAGTCACCACAGTGACCACCCCCTCCCCTACAAAAGACTCACATAAAACTTTACATTCAAGTGTCCATTTGTGTCGGCTCCAACATGCTTTTATAAAAAGCAATGCATTTATATAGGCAAGCTATTATTATTACCAGTAATGCTTAAATGGAAACACCAGACAGAGAACAGAATTGCCATTATTTTCATTTTGAAAACTTAGACGTAACTGGCTTTGTAATTCAAATCGGCATGTCATTCCTCGTGAGAAATATTACATTACCGCATCCTGAACCATCAGATCTTGTAGGAGTTTATAAAAGGGGGGAGACTTCAAAGGTTTTTCCTCCATATACCAGAGAAAAATCTAATACATTTTCCAGCCCAGCTTGACAAACATAAGATAAACAATGAATGAGAGAAAAAAAATGAATTTAAGCTGTTTGTATTTTGAGATGATTTCCTACATAATTTAACTCCCGTGTTATATGTATACAATTCCAAGAAAAAATCCCCTTGAATTTGAGATAGAAGGTGCATATAGGCTATTTACATAGGTTACACAGATAGCAACATATACAAAAGATAGAAAAGATTTATCTGTACAGTGGAACAAAAACACAAAAGAGAATACTATTTACAACAAGCTAAATTACATGTCCAGTCTTCACACTCCCTGCCTAAGGAATCACATCACATGGGTAAATATCATCTTTTGCTAATTGTATGAGAAGCGGTGTAATTTCAGAGAAATGTTTCTCTTAGGATGAATTAGTTTCTGAATGGTTTCATAAGAACATAAGAAATTTACAAACAAGAAGAGGTCATTCAGCCCATCAAGCTCATTTGGGGAGAACTTAACTAATAGCTCAGAGTTGTTAAAATCTTATCTAGCTCTGATTTAAAGGAACCCATGGTTTTAGCTTGCACCACACTAACAAGGAAACTATTCCATACTCCAACTACACGCTGTGTAAAGAAGTGCTTTCTCAAATCCGTTTTAAAATGTTCTCCCGCTAATTTTCACCTATGGCCACGAATTCTAGCATTTAAACTAATATTGAAGTAGCCATTGGCTGAACAGCATCCAGACCTGTTAGAATCTTATATACCTGGATCATGTCCCCCTTTAGTCTCTTTTGTTCGAGGCTGAACAGATTCAGTTCAGCTAACCTTTCCTCATAAGACATTCCTCTAAGACCAAGAATCATTCTTGTAGCCCTACGTTGCACCCTTCCCAAGGCAGCAATGTCCATTTTAAAGGTATGGTGACCAAGCCTGCACACAATATTCTAGGTGGGGTCTTACCAAGGAATTGTATAATTGTAGCATCACCTCCATTGACTTAGACTCCACACACCTAGAGACGTAACCCAACATCCTATTGACCTTTTTAATTGCTTACCCACACTGGCGAGAGTGGGACATGGAAGCATCAACATACACACCAAGGTCTTTCTCATAATCAGCTACCTTTATTTCAGCGGAACCCATAAAATATCAGTACTTTATATTTCTGCTTCCTGCATGGATTACCTTACATTTTTCTACGTTAAATTTCATCTGCCAGGTATCAGCCCAGTAGCTAATTAAATCAAGATCCCGTTGTAGCCTCTGTGCCGCTAGATCAGTATCTGCTAGACCACTCACCTTGGTGCTGCAAATTTAACCAGTTTACTGTATGTATTGGTATCAAGATCATTAATGTAAATTAGGAACAATAGTGGTCCTAAAACTGAACCCTGCAGTACCCCACTATGAACGCCGGTCCAATGTGACATTGTGCCTCTAATAACTACCCGCTGCTTCTTGTCTGTTAACCAGTTTTCGATCCAAGCTACTGTTCCTAAAATCCCTGCAACTTGGAGCTTAAGCAAGAGCAGTTTCTACAGTGTTAAACATGTACTCGTTAAACGAAAAGTTATAGCAACAATTACATTCAGCTCATCGCTTCCATTTTAGGAAAATACACCAAATATCTTTTTATTTTTCTATATTGGAACAAAAGCCATGGCATCATCTTTCAACCATCTTGCAAAACTTCCAGGGAAAATCATCAGTCGCGAGCCATGGTACATAACCTTGAACTGACATGCACCTTCCTAGCGGTCTGGAGAGCCATATAAAAATCAGTGAGCAGCAATGATGAAGATTGGGTAGATGTTCTCCAAGTCTTATTGGTATGTTTGCTTGGAGGAACATAGTGGAATTCTTATGGCAGAGTTGTTTTGGGGACAGGTGCATAGGGGGACAATAGGACAGACAGCAGTGCAATACAGGATAAGAATGAACAAACAAATAAGCAATAACTAGGAGATGTAGTAGAAATGAGGATGTGCAAAAACCTCTCAGCATGTTGCAATGGGATGGCGCCATGTTGTTGCCATAAATCAAGGCTGATGCTGTATTTTCAGACAGAACCAGTGAACCAATGAAATAACAGGGCAGCGTGTGTAGAAGCCATCTTTAATATGCAGAGTAACAAAATGCCCAAAGATGGCAGACTGGTGCCAAACTTCTGGTTGGATATTACACATTAGTCCACACAGCGGCAGTAATGTGGAGCTGAGGAGCTTGTCACTCCAGCCTCACTGTGTTATCTGTGCTGCCTTTACAGCACGACATGGATCTGCAGAAGAGAAATTAAAATGGGATGTTCAAAGAATGGGAATAAAAGGGAGTTTTACATTTCCATGTTCACCTTTCCCTTTTATCGTTAAAAATTGACAAATTGAACTGACAGCCACACAAATGCTGCATCAATGAGCAATTACCGATTAAAGATGTTTCCGAAAGTCCATTTTCCATAACTGCTTACTCAGTACAGAATGGAGATAAGCCTGTAGTTTTTACCCAGGTTGCAAAGGGTGAGATGCAGGTGACACCCTGGACAGGGTGCCAGTCCATCACCAGGCTCACTTGCTCACTTACTCACACCATGGTCTATTAAGCCACCAATACACCTGACAATAGGTTTTTTTTTTTTTTTTGGACAGTGGAATTCATCCACATAAACAAGAGGAGATCATTCAAAGTGGGAATCACTCAACAGTGGGGTTCTAAAGCTTCCAGGCATTGTGGTTTATCCTCTATTAAAAGATATAAACCCACTGGGGAAAGAAAAAAAAAAAAAAAAAAAAAAAGAAGAGCTCCAAAATGTACACAGCAACGACAAGTCCAGACAAATTACCCTCAGCAAGCTGCACTGAAATGTCTAAATATCTAGTCCAGCTGAAAACACAGTTAGCAGATACAGGGGGACTGCAGGACGTGGTGGGAAGACACCTTCGTGGAGGTCACCACCCGACATCTCCAGGTCAGGGAACCTGGGCAGAAACCTTGCTTACATTTACCAGTTAAAAAAAAAAATTCTTAGCAGCACTACTGCCCCAAAAAGATCTGGGGGGAGATGGCAAACTCACAGGGAACTAGGCCTACAACTGATCAACTATGACCCCAGTTATGATAAAGTCATTTTACGTATACCCTTGTCATTACACATCAAATTACGATTAGGTCTTGATGAAGCACACCCAGGAACAGATCTCAAATACAAGAAATACTGAAACTGCTCCAATGGCACGCCGGTAAACCCACATGTGCCTGTACACAGTACATTTTATACTGTTATTAAAATTAACACCAAGATTGTTCATCAGATCCACCAAAGAAATGTCTTTAGAGTTAGACTACTTTGCAGCAGGGACATCAATTTAATATTTCACATTTTTTTATTTAATTTCTTTTACAATTATATACAATACACAGGCAGCAGATACTATTTCTTCTTAATATACAAGGAAACAAGGAGAGCCATTAACTTAGGCTAATATGATGCTAAGATCCATTTCAGACAATACACTTGTTACTCAACAAAATCAGAAATCAGTTTGTTTAAAAATGGATGTGAAGAATTGATCTAAAAAGCCCACAATATATACAGATAAGCCAAGATTGCATTTAGTCATTCAGTCAAAAAAAAAAAAAAAAAAAAAAATCAGTCATATTTACCTCCATATACATATCACACTGCTCGCAAAGGTTCAATCTGAAAAAACATCTGATTTGGTCACAAAAGAAAAGACTAGAAGAATGCATGTAAAAAGCATAGTCTCTTTTCATCCTACAGAACAAGTTCAACATGGGTGGTTCTGCATTTACATCACAAAACCTCTCAGCAGTATGTTCGTATATTGACCGAAACCATGGTGCACTCAACATCCTAATGCGGGCTGATGGACGTGGTCATGCAGGTCACATGTTCCAATGCTCATAGTCCAGATTGTGTAAGAGAATGTACAGAACAGAGGAAACACAATGAGGTATTTATTCTGGTGACAAGCGCCCCCCCATTCTCAGCAGACGAGCCAAACGCATGGCACCTGGCACGTGATACCACATGACACCTATTCAGAGTTGCACTAAGACCACAATATCTAACCTTTTTGTTTTTTTTTGTCAATTCTTCCCTGCCTCTTTTTGCAACATCACTGAATGGTCATGGTTTAACCGGAATCAGAGCCCAATGACCAGCACCTAAACAGGGCAAATCCTGGCTTTTCTACCTAAAGGGAAAGGCACATTTTTGTCATATCAGGCAGTTTTGCAAGAAACAACGTTATTAGATGTCAATTCACATCTGTTAAGCAGGAGAAAGAGTGGGGATGGGGGACCCATTTTTATATGGTGGAGATGATTGCTTTAAAAGACCAAGAGAAATCATTTTCAATGGTGCATAGCACTACATTCAAGGAGTATGCTAATCTAGACAGATTTGTACCAAAGGACATACAAAGAGATGCGGTGCGATATACCTGTATGTGTTTGTTTTGATCCATTTCAAGTTTATTACATTTCTTAAACTGTTACATTTTCAGCAATTCAGTGGTTGTTCTGATGGCATTTGGTAGGGGGGAGGACAAGGAACACAAAACGGACATCATGAAGATATATATAAAACAGAGCCCCTGCAGAAGAGTACATATTCCGCAAACCTTCAACAGTGCTCACTAATAGCCAACCAAGAAATGCACTTCCAACTGCCCAGTGTCACCAAGTCTTGGTTTGAGGACCGCCAGCGTGCTCACAACTAGAATACAGATGAGCAAAAACATTAACTACACAGCCAACAATGCAGAAGCCTGATTGTTCTTGTTCAAGTCATCAAGTCCATTTACCCGAAACGTGGAACAGAATATTTGGGAGAGAAAAAAAAAAAGAAAAAACGAATAAAAGCAATGGGTCCCCAACATCACAGGACATTCCTAAAATGGTTCAAGTTCAAAAATAACCCAAACCAGTGAATCTTGTCCATTTCATTATAAAATTAAAATGGGAGTATATTGCTACATGTTGGTAAGAGATGCTCTGCAAGATGTTTAAAATGATCTTATGAAGTCTAAACAGTGAAAGAATCTAATTTTAAAATCTTGTATGCCACCAGTGAAATCACTCCCTTATCCTGACCCAAAAATGAATAGTTAGCATACCCATCAAATACCAGCAACACTCAAAGCTCAAAAAAAATGTTTATTCCCCTGACTGTGTCCCCCAGCCCACGGTCACAGGGGTCAAACACTCTGATTTCCCTTTAATGTTGAGTGTGAGCATCCAAAAGCTTTCCATCCTTATACACCCTGCATAATCTGACATGATTCAAATGAGCTTCACGTCCTTCTGGTTAATAACTCAGCAAATAAAGCTGAAAGACGTCAGTGCTACAGTGCAAAAAATTAAGTCCAGATTCCCACAAACTCCTCAAATCAAATGGCCTTTTTGCAAAACTGCAATTCATTCTTCAATCCAGTGGAACCAACACGCTTTATATAAAGCACATGCTTACCAGGACCTTGAAGTTTGTACTTGGAGCAACAAGCCAGCAGGATCGACAGAATATTGTTCCTGCAGTTTCAAACATAAGCAACTGAAATACAGTAAAAAAAAATAAAATACCAAAGCCATCGAAAATAGTGATTACCCAACAAGATCTGGAACAGCGACCAGCTCTGCATGGTGAATAGACAGTGTGATAAAGTGCATAGGTCATAGTCTTCGACCCCAAAGACCCCAAAGCAAAAAACCATCAACAGTTCACAAAATCATTCTGATTTTCCCAACCACTTTCATTTAGATTAAGTTAAAAACCAAGAAATATGCACACAGACACACCCACACACAAACAATGACAGCAGCTCCTTACGGCAATGGCCCAGGAAGGCGAGACCCCGCACCCACACCTGTAAGTGACTGGGGGGGGGGGGGGGGGGGGGGGTTTAGCCGGTAGGGGGGGGTTTGGGGGGTGCGTGAACAGTAAAAGGCATGTGAACATGGCCAATTGCAAGCCATGAATTCGAAAGACCCTGGTTGGA
>JAODLD010000008.1:16477151-16492645 GCA_026781065.1 Mormyrops boulengeri
CGGCGTCACCACATGTTAACTGGGCAGTTGTGCCCTTTTACCTTGCATGAAGGCAGGGGCACATATATATGGTGATCTAGCAAATATGTTTTACTTTTTAAGTTGCTATTATATATGTAACCACATTATTTTTGTTTGATGTGAATAACTGCAGAAAATCTGTTTATCGGCGTCAGAATGGATTTGATAGAAAATTCACACAACACAGATAAAACTAGTTACATATACTACATAAGGACAAGTATTCAGACTACAACTGAAACTTTGGAAGAAAATAAAATGCTTTATTTTTTATAAATAGACTGTTGTATAATTAGGCTATTGACTTCTTGCAGCATACCCGGTATAGAGCAATCCATGTCATAGCGCACAATCACACCGGTAATTACTATAGCACCGGTGTACCACCCACCCCTAATATTTGTCATCACAAATGGCCACACACAGTGTTCATTACAGTGCAGTTTACATAACTATATCATATCATTGAAAGCCATCACATACTAAGCAAATTCTTTAACAAAACACTGATGAAAGACAATGGCTGGCATAAATCCCTACATAATCCTCCACCTCAAGAGAGGGCGCTCACCTCATGTGATCATACTTCTTGAAGAGAGCGTTGTACTCCACCGCCCTCTGCTGTAGCTCCACATCAATGCTACTGCCGTAGACAGACACCACCTTCTTTATCCGACTGGAAATGACAAACACCAGGACACAGGTAAGAGGACATGCTTAGAACAACAGTAAAAAGCCCCTCAGATATTTTCCATCTCCCTGGTTTTGGGCTGCAGGCTTGTGCTGCTGCTTCATCAGATAGACTGGCTCATTAGCAAAAGGTGCTTACTTCACACTGGGCAGCTTCATGGCCACAGTAAGGGCATAGCCCAAGGTCACTGGGGAGGACAATTTCAAGAAAGGTGCTTACTTCACGCTGCTGAAACGAGTGGACAGCTTCATCACTGCGGTAAGGGCATAGCCCCGGGTCACTGGGGAGGACAGGTTAGAAGCCAGAAGACCTTCCAAAACATCAAGGACCTCATCTTCTGTTACCTACGGACAAGGGAGGAACAGTTCAGCACTGCCACTGGGCCAGGAGCTTTGTAAATAGAATGAGAAGCAGCTGGGATATACCTGGATAGGTTCCTCCTCCTCACACTGGCCTGACACCAGTAGATCCCCATACTCCCCTATACACCAGGAAGACACCTGCACTAGAGGTTGCTGGAGGAAGGGAAAACACAAACCAAGCTTTTATGCCATATCTTTAGAAGAGCAAAGTTACACACCACACTCATACACAAAACCTAGCCTTGCTGAATAAACAAGGCTTTTTTTTTTTTTTTTTTTTTAAAAGACTTGGCAGTTGACGCAAAGGTCCCCAGAAGGATGCGCGAAATTGTAAAGTGACAATTTAGCAACCAGTGACAATCCTCTGCTCTCCTTAAGCGGTTCTGAAGCTTTACCTTGAATTGTCCCAACAATGTCACACCTTGTACATATTACATCTTCTTCATGGTATTTCTAAGAGCTATTCTGCCTGAAGTGTTTAACCATCAGGGTGACCAATGGCAAACAAGCTTCCATAGAGGTGTCAGATGAAACCTACAACCTATACAGGGCTGTGGTCTGCAGCAGATGATCAGAGAGGAGACGATGAGAAAATCACTGTTTCAAACTGTGGGAAAGAAATAAATGGCAAAAACCACTTCTTTACCTTGTCAGAGAGGGAGATGAGAAGGGGGGGACGGACGATGACTTAGACACACCATAATGAATTCTTACACAGTGCTGGAAGATGGGACCCTCAAGTCAGAAGACACTCTACATGCTACTCAAAGCCATTCAAGCGTTGATCTCTTGATATTACTTTGCAATGAACATCAAGTTATGGAGTTTTCATAGTCAAGAAGGACATGAGGAGGACAGAGACTGGATACCATGCTGTCAATGACCCATATATCAGTTAGATTTCACTGACACCCCTTCTATAGGACAGTTATATGGGCTTATGCACCAATAACTGGCGCAAATTGAATTTTTATAGCCAGGTTCAGGACAGGACATGCAAACTATATATTCCTGGCGACTGTTAACCCTCTGGGCCCGGCTGCATCGTTGCCGATGCAGCGCACCGTTCGCGTCTATTTCAGTTTATGTCTCGCTGAAATCTTCATGTAGAATCATGAAAAAAAAACACACACTGGCTAAATCCGTAATCTGTCTTCTCAAAACGAACATTGTCGGAAGTATTAAAGTTTTAAAAATTAGGTTAAATCGGCAAAAAGTAAACCATGTCACCTGTCTTTATTTTACCTGCATGGGGGGGCGTGTAGTTCCACCCTCACCTGAAGATCGCTATTCACATTCTAAACAGCAGCACTTCTGCGTATTGAAATCGCATTCACATGATAATTTGATAAACGACGCTGCGGTGAATCGCGATCCAGGTAAATCCCCATCAGCGCCATAAAAGGGGGGGGGGGGGGTGTGTGGCCAGGTGTGAATGGCTCATGCTTACACGAGAGCTCCTAAATATTCAATGTAAGGAGACCAGAAATAGTGACATGAGTTCGCTTTTTCTTATTTATTTATCCAACTGAATGTTGCAACTACACCATTTAGTCATCTTCATGTAGCTAAGACTTTGGTGATCAGATATCTGGGATCAAAACAAACTGCCACCATTGCTTACTATGTACTTTTATAATGTTTCTGCAATTGTTCCAAACTGCATTTTGCAATGTCTATACTTTGATGTCAAATTACAAACAAAAATCTGACATATTTACAATATACATTAAAATAAAGATGTGTAATGGCAAAACAAATATGTATGAAAAAAAATGAAATGAAAAGAATGAATGTGTCGACTAAACAGAGCCAGCAAATATGGAAACATCTCAATGGCCTACAGACGGAAAGAGATATTTATATTCCAATACCAAATTAAGGAGACCTCACTGGTCTGGAAAAGAACCATGGGTTCAAGAATGGTGAAAGAAACAAGAACCTTCATCCTTGTTTGGATTAAGTGACTCTTTGTGGAGGCGACAGGTGGACAATGGACAAAACAGGACATGAGTACAGATATCTTTGAACACTGCTGGCAAAAAACATTCCTAAATGAGTCTGCATTCTCATTTGAAGTATAAATAACCTAACTAAAACCTATCTTTGGACATATGAGGACACCTAGGGCATGGAATAAGACCATAATGCTTCAGAACGTTTAAGAGGAATAAGAAATCAGCAACAAGATGAATTAACTCAAATCAGTAAAAGTATTAGTATGCCACTGGGAAACCTGAAGAACGAGATGGATGACAGGACATTCTTCAGAAGTGTTCTCTGAATGGCTACCAGGAGATGACATTTACTGAACAGCAGAACACCACCACCACTACTACCAATCACATTTACCTCCATGCACGGCCATGACAAGATTAACTGGTTAGAAGATGGATGTTACCTCTGGTACTGCTGATTCAACTATTAATGAGCTTGTGCTTTCATCGATTAATTTCAAAATCAGACAAATCTTATTTTATTAAGACAATATTATTAAAAGAACAAACGTAAGAGAAGGAAGCAGAGTTGCAGACTGGCACACCTGTGAAATGTCATCCAGTAGCGCCTTGTAGAGCCTCTGGACTGTGTAGGAATGCATCTCCACGCTGTTTGTGATCAGCTGGATGAGGTTGGGGACACAATCATCCCGAACGTAGCTCCCCGCCTGCAGCAAACAGAGGCCAAGGATGTTGCACACTTTACATCTTGAAACTGCATACACTGTTTATAGAGCTAGGTATGTTACAAAAGTAATTCACTTCATCTTTCGCGAAACAACAGAAGGGGCCAACCTGTGAGTTAAAACTCCTAGTATGTTATCCAGGTCCTTAATAATTCTGTTGCCATTTGCTCTACTATTATGGCTCCAAACCAGTCACCCTAACTACCACCAAACAGAGTTACACTTCTGTAACTGAAGCTGTCCATGACTGAAAAACATTCATAGTTAAAGAAATATTGCTACACAACTAATGAAAGTGAATCAGATGAAAAGCACAGCATTCAAATGTTTTAGATCTTCCTAAATAAAGCAGAGCACACTATTTAAATATTCCTGACACAAGAGGCAAACTTATCACATTAAACATGGCAGTCCTTCAAGAGTTTTGTAAGACTATGTGTATTGTAATAGAAAACAGCATTGAAAGTAACTCCTTACCGTTGTCAGTACCCTCATGATTGTGTCTATGTGCCACCGCTTCGAAGGTGCGTACCTATGGCCAAAACATTAGGCAGGTTAATCAGCGACATCCACCAGAAGGGAACACTAAAATTACAGACACACAGACCAGGGGAACAGGGCAATTATAGTTTGCAACGCGGAGCATGCGGCAGGGTCCCGTAAGCTCTGCACAGGCCATGGTCAATGCCGTCAGGTAAAATAAGTATCAGCAGAGTTTCTCTGACGATGGATCACTCATTTTATCATCACGCGACATTTCAATATGTTTAAACTACACTGGTAAAAGGTGATGTTTCAGAGGACAGAAAACATCAAAAATTGAATCCACCCCAAAATAAACCCAACTTTCATTACACAGTTTATGATTAAGCATATTCTTTCTGGTTTTCCTCCTGGCTGCAATCTGGCACCCAACGTCTTAAAATGAGTACCAAATTTAACAGGCACAGAGTTCAGACTGGGTTATCGGCGACCCTTACTTCTCAGCAGCGAGGAAGATACCAGACGCGCAGTCCGCTTTGAATTCTGGGTCGCAGGAGTCCAGAAAATGGAGCAACTCTTTCATCATACCGCGGATGTTGTTCCCGTTCACCAGAGCAAAGCTAAGCTCCATTGCACGCCTGGAGACCGATAGAGGAGTGTTAAATAAAAAAAATCTCTGCCAATGTGTGACAAATTCACAGCTGCTTCCAGCAAGAGAGCTTTGCTCACCTCTTGATAGACACATCCAGGTCTTTCAAACAGTCCACAATGGTACTCCTGTGCCTCTGTACTGCATTGTGGTCTGTCTGCACAGTCTTCAGCAGAGATGTTAATGCCACATACCTATACATGGACACCAGAGGCCAGAGGATTTCACCAATGACGTAAATGGATAATGTACTGGTGTCAACAGGATAACCAATGGGAGATGTTTACCCAATAAAACAGGAGAACATGGCTCACCTTATATTTTTGTCATTGTTTAGTAAGAATCGGCCCAATATGTTAATCGCTAAAACCTGGGGGGGGGGAAAAATCGGAGTTTAGATTTCAAGATATGCTAATAACGTGAAAATAAAGTGAACTTCAGCACTGAGATGAAAGAACTCACCCTCAGCCCACTTTCAGACTTGATGTCCATTATGGTCAGAACCGTTTCGTAAAGTATGGCATTTCCTACATTTTTACTTGTCTCTGTGTTGGTTGCCACCTTAAAAAAAATTGCATAAAAAAAATAGAATTGGAGTATGGAAGGTATTAAAACCACAGCGGAGAGAAAAACACCAGACAAGCATGCCGGCACTCACTTGTGCGAGGATGTCGTTCATAGCTTCGCTGGAGTCATCGTCATTCTTACCCAGAATCCTCAGCAGCCGCAATATCCGTACCTGAGCAAAAATGTCCTGTCAATAGCGAACCGGCCAGGTGGATCATAGAGAGACAAGGACGGGGAGGTTGGGCTCCTCACCTGCAGGAATGGATCACTGATGCCTGACACGTCGTGTTCTGGTGAGTACCCCGACATGATGAGGTTCTTTAGGATTCGGACTAGCTGTGGGACGAGCTGAAAGGAGAGCGGCGCACTAGTGAGCCTTAGATGTATACATTCAATAAATAAAAATAACAACACAAGAAATCTAAGCGGAATCGTTTTCTTTTGTCAAATGATTAAAGGGAGGCAAATTATTCTCAAATGTCTATAATGATTGTTAGATTATTAATAAGGAGAATTAATGCGATCTAAGGACATTTGCTGAAACACTCATCATATAAAACTTCAATACAAATTCAATAAAAATCACGTTTGAATATTAACAGACAACAGGACAACCTACACTTACACCCAGATTCATTAATAAGTGAAATTATTAGTGCCCGCAAACAGATGGTGACAGAATGAATAATTACGGCATCCTACGATTAGTTCGGAGGGTGTAAAGTAACTGGCAGGTAATGGATTTAGTTAAAAAAATTTAATAGGAACCGTACAATGGAAACTGAAGACAGACAAATGCACAACTGCCAAGTACTAGGAAGAGCAAAAAAGCGGTATCTAGACCACAGCCATGACGCCCACGGGAACCGATCACCCTGAAGAAGCATGCACCACGAATGAAGCAGAATGTGCTCTTACCTTCTCATTCTAACACAGGAATTTCAACAGACAAATGACAGAAAAATGAGGCAGATGTTAGGAGGAACTAGAAGAGATTTAAAGTTTAAAGAAGAGATTCAAATAATGCTTTGATTATGAATATGAGGAGCGGCTGAGCTGGGAAGAGTCATTCACAGATTGAGGGGTGGGGGGACGGGAGGTTTGGAGAGAAGACAGAATTCACAAGCTGGTATACAGAGATTAAAAAAAAACATCCCAGGCCGAGTCCATTCTACCTAACGAAACCTCAGTATTGGGGTCCAAATGCCATTACAGACACACCCAAATCAAACGAATGGTTTCAAGTCATAATATAAATCTACAACTAAAAATACAACCGACCTGAAAGACAGAATTAAAAACAGCCCTCAGCCCTAAATTCAGACTGGCCTAATAAATGGACGACTATAATTTGAATACTGACAGCTCTGCATGCAGGGATGTGAGGTGCAGGACTCTTGTACCTTGCGAAAGTGAGCGAGCATGTCGGGACTGCGCTCGCACATCTCCGTGAGCAGGACAACCGATGTGTGGAGAACACCTGGGCACAGGAGCACAAGCGCATGTGAATATAGCACCAGCCATACTTCCACAAGGCTTCATGCACAACCACGGGCTGGAACCTGATTGGCTGGTATTTTCAGTTTGGTTCCGTATTTGAAGGAAACCAAAGCTAATGAAACAAAAAGCTGGAAATCCTGCCACTGGGCTCCATCTGAAAATTCACTTGTTTAATTAGAAAAAGAACCACTAATGTGCTCGATATGTTCAGAGGTTCTAATGGTTAGTAAGCTTGTATGATACTGAAAAATGCAATGGATTGAAGTGTCAATTAAAATAACCTAGCAACTGTCATTATTGGTTGTGAAAGATTTTAGACAATGGGCCTGCAGTAGGAGACTTCCCATATTAAAAGCAAGAGATGCATTTCTTTCTCCAGCCCAATGACAAGAAACATATCCCTCAACCACATTCACAGTGAACCTTTAAGCCAAGACTCACAACTAGCACTAATACCATCAAAACAAAAAAAAACATCTGGACAAAAAAAAAAATTCTAGCTTTATCCCAAGGGCAAAATATCACTGTGTGCCCATCAATCGCTAAAACAACACAGGGTTGTCACACAAAAAATGAAGCCTTTAACTTTAAGGTGAAGGCAGCACAGATTACAGCTTTTAATTTTCCCCACCACAAAGCAGCACATTAAAAGAATAATCAATTCTTCAGCTTCCAGCTTTAAACTTCACACGTTAAGCAGGGTTTCCCCAGAGTTGTCAGCAACAGACCTTTTAATACAGCTGACCAAAAGCTGTTCAATTTCAAATTCCACTGACACAGCATTGATTTTACTTATTAACTTCTCTTTTGGGCTCAACAGCAAGGCAGTGAGTGGAATTCTGAACTACTGCTTGTAAGTTCAGCAGAAAGTAACACCTGCCACATCTACAGAAACCAGGTTAAAGAGCAATATGTGAAGGTCTACCCACAACCCCCCACACCACCTCTCCATGCAGAGGGTCTCACCGTGGTTCTTCTCACTCAGCAGATTCTTAGTGGCGGGCAGGAACATCTCCATCAGCTCAGGTACCTTCCTGATGACATGAACAGCACACAACGCTGCCTGCAGACAGAGGCGACGGATTTCGGAAACAAAACTCATTATCATACAAGACACGCCATCCCGCACAAGCAACACGAACTATGCTGTTCAGAAAAAAAACAAAACTACGACAAAAAGAAAAAAGCTGCCATCCTTATTCACAGATAACGCCTGAAGGAAAAAAGACAGGATACGTGGGAACTGGCAGCATGAGATGAGCTGAAATACCGTGCCTTGAAAAAGGATTCAGACCTTTGGATCTCACATTTCATTGTTTAGAAGCTTGACGTCATTAGGCAGCAATTATTTATTGACTGCTGAACAACATACTCCAAATGTTCTAAGCAAAAATAACTAAAGCCATACGATAAGTAAGAGTAAACGTGCAATAACAATACAAATCCTTCACAATTCCACAATCCTTCCCACACTGACATTCACACTCCGTGTCTGAGAAGAGAAATTCACCGTGTTGAGCATCTCTTATAACATCTTGCATTTCAAGAACATGAAAACAAAGACCAAGGGCCCATGAAACAAACTCAGGGGTTGAGCAATTATATTAAGCGAGCCTCACGGCAAAATGGGAAATTTTCGTGGAAAGACCAAGCCTTATGTTCAGGGAAGATCTCACGACACTCAACACCATCTCATCCACAGCATTTAAAAAAAAACAAAAAAAAGCAAGTGAACTACATCACACAAAATGTGACACGAAAAAATGCATTGTTCGCTTCTGAAAAGTGCCGCATAGCAAGAGGTTTACAATAGGTGTGCAAGCCCAACCCTACGGAGCCAAACCCATGAGTGCCGAGAACGGCTCAGGCCCGGAGGCATGGGCCCACTTGATGGACTGAGGGGACGTACCTTTTTCCTCAGGTAGGAGTTTGACGTTTTGAGGAGCTTCTCCACTTCTCCTGCGAGGTCACGGCACATCTCGGCCGAGCCCATGCAGCCCAGTGTGCATAAGGCCAGGCCCTGCACGTACTGCGTGCTGTGGTTCAGGTCACTGGATGGAGGGATGGAGCAAAGAAAGCAGGTTTCTGAGCACCCACTTAAAGAGTGCTGTGAATGACAGCTTTGGCAGACTGTCTTGGCAGACAGTAGCTCACACTACTAATTTTTCCCCCAGCTTTACTGAAACATCCTTGCGATCGGCGGCGGAACAGGAGACTCTCCTCACTTCTTTATGCAATTCGTCATCAGTAGATGGACATCTTGTCTCTCATCCAGCAGTAACATAGCTCCCAGGTACCCTATTCGCTTGTCAGTGAACTTCTGAGACGCAATCAATTTCAGGCACTCCAACTGTGAACACAGATTCATTAATTTTTAATTAAAAGAATGACAATACAATGTACACAAACAAGATTGTGTATGTATGCTAGCTACAGCGTTGCTCAGAGGGGAAAACCTGAAAGCAGCACGTGTATCTGTACCTGCCCAAAGTGTGCCGGGTAGCCCAGCATGTGCATGTAGAGTAGCTTAGCAACATTCCTACAGCGGTATGTATGGTCCTCCTCTCTGAAGGACGACCTAATAGCAGCGCATTCTTTCTGGATCATTTCCCGTTCCTCTGCCTGGGTCCGCGCAGTCCGGATAGTCCGGATGAGCTCCCGAAGCCTGATCGGAGCTGGCATGCTCTTGAAGAAGGAGATAAAGGTTGGTTAATGTTGCAACAGAAACTTAAAGCACTGATGAGAGTTTGAAGTTCCACTTTTTTTTTTTTTTTTTTTTTTTTTAATTGAATGGTTCATTAAGATGAAAGTAAGCCTAGCTGACAGATATGCACAGGGAACCACACAACAGTACATCTCTACCCGAGTTTCAAATATCAGCCTACTCAGAACACTTACTGAAAGCGATCCGGAAGCTCTCTCTCTGTATTAAGCTTCGAAGTTCCATCACAACAGATACAACTCTTAAAATCTACTGGAGGTGATTTTTCAAAAAAAGTTCTTCCCGAAGGCCGTTTTTAAAAGAGCAAAAATAAAACTTCAGATAAGCACATAAACTTTTAGGGAATAAAATTTGTGATGAAAAAGAAAGGACAGCTGACATTCCATTCTGTTCCTCTCCCCGTGTCTACAAAGAAAAGCATTAAGGTTTCAAAGCATCAGTACCCTTGCTGATTAAAAATTAAAGCAAGCTCATGCTCAGTGGTGGGATTGAGTTCTCCAGGTTTTACATTTAGTCCAAAAAGTCAATTAACCGCCATGCCTATATTCACACAACATATTCTACTTACATCCAGCTAACAGACCTCCCAGGAAAATAATCCAATACTGGGATTATACAAAAAGATGTTTGATTCTACTACCATGAATGATAAATCAATCATAAAATACACACTGTGGATCAAAAGGAAATCATTAATTTGCTTGTATTAGAAAGAAAAAGTCCTACAATACTAGAAAATCTCACAATACCATCATTAAACGGTAATTCCAGCAAGCCATCGTCAAAATTGATTGCTTCCATTTGACAAAGCTTTGAACTAGAGCTGGGCGGTATGACCAAAAATTTATATCACGGTATTTTTCAAAGTTATATCGGTTTCACAGTATATGACGGTATTTTTTTATTTTATTTTTTCTTTTTTTTTTTTTTTAAGTACGAATGGCCGTTTACGACAAATTTACAGGATTTTACAGGACACATTTTTGTTTTACGTTTTTGTATTGTTCCCACATTAACTATATTATTTTATTATTAGCCATTGCGCCTATCCGCTACCTTAATGATAATAGATGGCTAACATGTTTGTTGGCTAACTGCTTACAGATCAACTCCTAATGTTAAGGTGTGCACCGGCCAAGTTAAAATTTTGGATAAGCGTTTAATAGTTCAGTGTTGCTGGAATGGGAGTTTTACTGACCCCACGAAATTTCTCAAAGACCGAGATGTTGGTCTTTAAGATACTTCGCCGAGTTTGACGTACTACTTGACTTCATCGTCACAACTTTGTAGCACTGTTACAGTATCCTTAGCCTTTCCATGCTCGTCTGCAAAATACTTCCAAATGGCACTTTTGCGCTTTTTCTTTTCTTTTCTAAAGCAGCTTGCAAAGTGCCTTCAACTGCAGCATATGCCATGTTCGGCCAACTCGGTATGTGTGTGTTAACCAGCGCAAATGCATTCAGCGGCTATTGAGAGGAGGGGAGAGAGAGTGAGTGTGCGTGCGAGCGTGCGTGCCTGCGCTTTAGCAGTGCTGTGTGAAGTGTGGTAAATGAGGCAAAAACCGCACTGTTGGTATCAATAATGGTGAAAATGAGTATCTAATCAGATACTAATTTTTAATATCTGAGAGTTGATTTTTTGACAACCCCAGTGTCCCATTATTTTCAACTCCAGCATCAGCTATACCTTCCATTTCTGATCTTTCACAGTACATTTTTAGCGGTGCAGCAGTGAAAAAGGTCCCCCCTTAAACAGTTTCCAGCTGTGCCACTTTCCAAACGTTGTGTAGGCTATTTAAACCGATACTGTGGTATAAGAAAAATTCATATCATAACAATAATAAAAAACGGTTTTCGGTATGAACCGGTATACTGCCCAACACTTGTTAGTGATGTGTATAACATTTACATATAGCGTTTTCTATCATACAGGCCTAAGGCAACATTGATGTAGGTACTGCCAGACAGAAGATTCGTCTTGTAAATAGGTAATGTAAACTTATGGAATCAATACAGCCTTTCCTGTAGGGTAACCAAATGTATGAGAAGGCAACCTGGGTTTACCCAGGAAGTTGCCCTATGGACAACCTGGAAAAATCCTTAAAATTGAGCAATGCTCCGTGTCGTACATTACCCAACTTTTCATTGTAAAAACTGAAAGCTATAAATAGAATGTACAACCAGATATAAATGCTTCACTGCATAAAAACTCGCATGACATTTAAGGTTTACCTGCCAACCAGTACTGCAGACTAAATCACACCATGAAGGTTAATCCAAGAGTCATTTGAAATGACAGATAACCCTTAAAAAAAAAAAAAAAAAAAAAAAAAATCAATGCTCTTCCCTGCAGTTCCCTGCAACTCAAAGTATTAAATTCCCGGATCTTCCTTTCATTTTTCACCTGCTACTAAAACCATTTAAAGCGTAAAATGTCGAGTATACGTAATGGCTTCAAGGCATTTACTGAAGCAGAACTTGTAATGTCACATTCCCAGATCTAACAAAACCTAGTGGGCACCAACAGGGCTTGGGAACAACACTTTCTTTCGACCACAGTAAGATTTAAGTTTAGTGCCAGCCTTCAGTTAAGACAGGTCACAATTTTAACCATTTGGGGAAGTAACATCACTTTATATAAAGAAAACTAATTGTTAAAAATAACTACTTCCTCTTAATTAAACAAGACAAATCCAGTTCACATCTAGTTTAAAAAGCAAAAAAAAAAATAAAAAAAAAAAGTTACCTGTAAATGGCCATACAACTGGTCAAAAGAAAATGCAAACTCAATTCCCGCATCCAGAAAACTCATTTTCAAACTGTCTTTGTCTCGCCTGTTTTAAAGTCGTGTGATTCTGCTTTACCAAAGCGGCAACATACGACCAGGAAGAGAGTATCCACTGCTTGGGGTGGGGCTTAACTCATTTGACTTGCCACAGGGAGGGGAATACAATGCAAAACACATGGATGAGAACTGAAAAATCTGACGTCTATTTGACTTGAAGACCAACACAGACCGTAAACAAAAAAGCAATAACCCAGCTGTTTCACTCAGACATTATAAATTTGCTAGCCTAACATTTCCAGACTTCCCTTAACCAGTATTGTTGTCATGGTTGTTACCGTTAAAGCACAGCTCTCCAGCATCAAAGGAATGCTAAATTTCAGGCAGTGAGCGCAGCACTGCAAAATGGGATGCACTGAATTGTGCTTCAAGTTCTGACTCCTGACTATATTACCTTAGCCTGCACAGCAAAGGAATAGTAGTTAACTATTAATATTACCAGTCTGCTAATTTCTTCCTAGTATTCACCAATCCTGTAGAGCAGACAGCCGTTAACTACCAAGTTAAGTAGCAGATACATTTATGCGCTCGATACATTTAAGACTGAGACATAACAGAAGGAAAAAAAAGGTACATTTCAGAGAATCTATATATTTGGCACACACAACACTAATTGTTCACAATAATATAAGCCACAAATTCTACAGACAGAAAGTAGGGACCCCCCAACCCAGAGCCAATACCTGCATCACACTTCTGTCAGCCAGTGTTAACTGACCTCTGTGAATGTAAATTTCCCTCTTCGGGCAGTCCAGGCTCAACTGGACATATCCACACTCACAGACCTATTACTTCAGTCTATCTACACCTCACATGAGCAAAGAAAAAAAAAAAAGCATTCTTGCATTTTACTTTATCCAGCGCCTGATTCCATATCACCAGGCCCTTACAGCCAACCAAAAATAAAATGTGACAGATCAGGTTTTCCAGCACAAATGTTAACGACAGGTTAGAAAGCACACAAAAAAACACCATGGAGAAGCATTTAGACCTTAAGCAGCAGGGATCATTTATTACTTATGACTAATTTTGCCTTTGCCATTACTTCATAATGTTGTTTAGCGATTACACCTAATGGATGTTAATTAACTGTAATCACCTTGTTTCAATTTTTGTGGATACAACTTAGACTGCATTGCAAAAATTGGGCATCTACAAAAAAGCAGGTAGGTTGCTTAGAAAGGTAGGTAAATGATAAATTAGATTTACTTTAATTATAGCCAGCATACAACCCACACAATCAGTCTAAAGGTACTGCATGATGAGGACCACATTAAGGCTTCCATAAGTTTGGAGACCATTTTCTGGCCTCACACTGATGACAAAACACAGCCTGATGCTGTTATATCCCTTCTTGTGACGTAATCTGTGGAATGAGTGTGAAATAAATACTTGTCCCTCACTAACTAGATTACTCGGTCACAGAAACTTCCATACTCGGTAAAATGCAAAACTCTTCCTCGAAATATGCAAGACGTTTATGGCGGTTAGTCCAAGTTTTATTATTAACCAAATGGTTTGTAGTTTATCATCAAGACTCAGCAGAAGAAAATGGGACTGAGGACAATAGAGGGATTAGAAATGGGGTTTGGGGGGGCAAGTGGTTGGGGGGGAAACAAGCTGAGGTATGTTCACTCAAGTCTGCTTGTGGAGTTACAGAGTGAGAAGAAAAACAGCACAGTTGAGCCTAGTCATTAGTGCTGAAGATTTCTTCATTTCACGCTTTAATATTGGCAATTTAAACAAGGAATAAAAATGCAACACATGGTCCACACAATGACTTTCATTAATATTAAATAAATCTTTCAATGATATTGTTCCATTCAGCCTGCACTGTAGCCGACGCCAGCTGTAGCTATAGAAACAGCTGGTCCTGTGAGACTCTGATGCACTAACGCCATGAACCTGGCAAGGGGCAAACTGCACGCATGTCTGTGTGAGAGAGCAGGCATGAACTGTGGCCCAGCACACAGGCAGAGAAACCATGAAATTCCTTCATCAAGTGATGACAGCAGTACCACTGAATCACCTTTTGTAAAAGAGCCTGCGCAAACAGATGTGAACAAAAACCCAACTCTGGCACACAATCTACTTTATGGCAAAATTCCCCCATATTTCATTCAACCTTGCCTTCATTGCCTTTAATTATTCTCAAGAATACACCAGGGGGAAAGGACAGTCTTCATCAAATTAAAACATTAACACGTGAGAGTTAAGCTTCATTGTATTTGAGGACATACATGCCAGTGTTTAATGCGGCAGGTTTTGACATTTTAATCTCTCCCATTTAACTGCCAACAGTTAACATCGTGTGCTTTTTGCCAACGCACAGAAAATCATCATCGAGCTGCTTGCGCAGAATCAATGACTCCTTGCAATTCTAGGGGTTAATGGAAAGCTGCGGGAATGCGAAACGGTCCCAGGAATCGTCTAACTGTCGTAAAAATCGGGGCATCGTGTGATACAGGCACATCAGCGAGGTCCTCAATCTCTGGGCCCATGCAATCTACATTTCAACAAGATCGATTTCAAAACGGCTACGTCCCAGATTTCCTAAGAACTGCCCCTCGGTCCGCCGAAACAGCCAGAGAAGATTTTAATCGTGCCAGCAACCGCATCCTCCCAAATAATTTAACAACAACCCAAGTAACCTTACTTTGGATCTAGGGTTGGATGGCGAATGCTTTAACATGGTGATCCCCGACGCATCTGGCATGAAATGCCACCCATACGAGAAACGGTAACAGTTGTATACTAAATCAATTAAACTGCCTCCTTGCCATCACGATGATTTTGCTTTCTACCTACCAGCCTCTGTACGTCAGGATCACAGTCAAAGTACATGTAAAAATCCACAAACACAAACGGGCGGTAAGAAGGTGACGAACAACTAATGTGGTTCATTCATTTACCAAAAAGTAGACTCTTGCGTCGGAACGTCACCCAGAACTTTATGGAGGGCCGCATAGTTA
>JAODLD010000008.1:16502443-16512624 GCA_026781065.1 Mormyrops boulengeri
CAGCCCGGAGCTGCTCATTGCTCACGTTTATCTTGTAATGAACAGGGTGTGGGATTGGGGGGTGGGGGTGGGGGTGGGGGGGTGTAAAGGGGTGTAGCTGGCAGCTGCAGACATGGAGTAGCGGTATAATTTGGCCGTGAAGCATCTGCGCGGTTTAACAGCACGGCTCCCTGCACGGCCAAATCTGTGTAATTATGCTGTCATCTTGCTGCGTGATGGAAGCATGAATTTTCCCAGCCGTCCCTCCTTCTTCGAATCACAGCGCTGTCATTGTCTGGAATCAGGTTGGTTATTGTTCCATCCACCCCTCCTCCTCCCCCGGCAGCACACGGCGACGGTGGGCAGCAGTAAGAGCTACGTGTGCCCCGTGTGTGGCCGCGCCCTCAGCTCGCCTGGCTCCCTCGGCCGCCACCTCCTCATCCACTCTGAGGACCGGCTGTCCAACTGCGCTGTGTGTGGGGCACGCTTCACCAACACCAACAACTTCAACAGGTCTGCCCCTCCCCCCCCCATCTGCACTCTTATCAAGTGCCTTGAGGTGACTGTGTTCTGAAAAGCACTATATAAAAATTAATTGGGTTATTGGGGGAAAACATTACATAACAGACCTTAAAGTTTCCTACACAAAATGGCTAAGGATCCCAGATCTGAATGAAAAGCAAAATGCATGTTTGACATTTCGAACATGGACGAGCTGTTCTGCCATGGAAAATGCGGCAGAACCCTGAGATTTAGATACTTCTTGATGATGGCAGTTAATAGGAGGAATATTTTGTAGACCCTGCTAACGATTTCTCCTGGGTCTTCCGGCATTTTCCATGCAGGGAGAAGCTGAAGGAGTTTCTGAATGTGGGCAGCGGAGAGAGCAGCAGCGGCGATGAGGCGTGCGGCCTGTCGCAGGTGTTCTCCGGCGCCCCCATGGCTGAAGGCGGCCCAGGCGCGACGCTACCCTCGCTGTCCGACAGCCTCCTGTCCCCAGGCCCTGCCCTGCCCTCGCTCCCGGATGGCCTTAGCCCCCCTGGCCCTGGGCTGCCCCCGCTGGCTGATATCCTGGGCCCCACTCCAGTCTACCCGGCCGGGGTGCTGCTGGTGTGCAACACCTGCGTGGCATACCAGCAGCTGGTGGAGTCGCAGTCACCGTCCACGCGCAAGTGGGCTGTGCGGCGTAAGAACGAGCCGCAGGAGGCACGCGTACAGCGGCTAGAGCGCGAGCGCACTGCGAAGAAGAGCAAACGGGCACGTGAGACGGCCGAGGAGCGGGAGCTGCGGCGGCTGCGTGACCGTGAGGCCAAGCGGCTGCAGCGAATGCAGGAAACAGAGGAGCAGCGGGCTCGCCGGCTACAGCGCGACCGTGAGGCCATGCGTCTCAAGCGCGCCAACGAGACACCGGAGAAGAGGCAGGCGCGGCTGGTCCGTGAACGTGAGGCCAAGCGGCTGAAGCGGAGGCTGGAGAAGATCGACCCGTCGCTGCGGACACAGATCGAGCATGACCCTGCCGCCATGGCCGCCCTCACTGCCGACATGAGCCTCTTCCAGTTCCCCTGCCCCATGCCCTGCCCCCCGCTGGATGCCGGGCTCCTAATGAAGCTGCCCTAGGGTCGAGCCAGCCTGTACCACGTTCTCTCCCATGGGGGAAGGAGAAGGAAACAGGCGTGCTGAGCCGGCCTGTACCACGTTCTCTCCCATGGGGGAAGGAGACAGGCGTGCTGAGCCGGCCTGTACCACGTTCTCTCCCATGGGGGAGAAACGTGCGTCACATCCGCCTTGGGGGGGGGGGGGACACCTCCCCAGCAAAGCATGCCCAATCAGGTTTGGCTCCAGCTTCAGGCGTCCAGCAGAACTACCTTCTGGACGTAAACTTAAAAGGATAAACACAGGGTCGAATCTCTCAAACCCCTCCCCCGCACCCCAACCCTAACCTGAACTCTATGACATCATCAAGCATGCCCTGAAGATGATGTGCTGCTCTCCTGAAATGTCATACCCACTCTCCCCACGCCAAGCGCCTTGAGCGGGGGAGGGACGTCGCTCGCGCCCGGACTAGCGGCGACGGGATCCACATTCCACCCCTCACCCCTTCCATTTGCCTGCCTGCCGTTTCCCGGAAGCGCCCACCAGCTGCCACTGCAGGTCACTGGCAGGCTCACACCGACTGAATCCACATCTACCTCGCATGAGGGTCTCGCGGTGCCCTCTTTGGCCCAAGGCCCCGTTCCGGACAGCTCCGTCGAGAAGTCGACACCACATCCTCCTGGAAAGCACTCTTCGCCTCACTCCTATGTCCTCCTCAAACCGGAGCCGACTCCTGGCGCTGCGTTGAGAAGACATTGACGGTTGGCGTAACTTCAACTCCTGTCTGTTCTCGAAAGAAATTAGCGTTAGCGACCCAGGGGCCTGTGCAGTCTGCCCACTGCTGGCCTGGAGAACCCACCCGGTCCCCCCTCCCCAGCCTGTGGACCGTGTACCTCACTGGTTCGGGACCCAGCAAACACTGCCAATCGCTAGTGTCTTCTCGCTCTCCTTACTGGTCACATTGACCTCCCTGAACCTGATTTTGCACATTGCTCCATGTAGGCTTCTGAGTGCCCCCGGAAGGACATCCCAGATTCCCGGAAGAGGCCCAGTGCGAAACTTGGATGTCTTTAGCTGCTGTGTGTGTCCATTACCTCTACGAAGCCGGGAGGAGCTCCGTACTCCCTTTACCAGAGCTTGAGTCAGGAGACACCCCAAGGAGCTGCCTTCCTGCCTGCCCCTATTAAATGCATGCCCACATGGTCTTTGTCACAGAGAAGTTCTTTTTATGTTATTCCCCACCCCCATTGCCTTTTGATTATGGATTGTAACTTATTTGAATGCTCAGTCTCTCTTGATCAATGACTAATGAAAGAATCTATTTGGTAATACAGCGTTTCAATCTAATTTGTCATCGTTCGGCATTATAATTGAACCGCGTCAAAGCAGAGAAAATCCGGTCAATACCAGGCTGCCAACCTGTTGGGAGTGATTATTCTGATGAGATGTTTACTGAAGCTTCGTCGAACGCACTACGGCGCCCGGTTCTGTTTGGGCCGTTCCAAAGAGGGGACCGGTTGGCTGTTCAGAACGGGCGCAACCTTCTTCGGAAAGGCGGTGGTCTTCTTCGGAAAGGGCGCGGCCTTCGTCGCTTTGTAAAGCCGGCACCCGGGGTGGTTCCAACCGCTATGCAAATGACGGGAAAATGACACTTAACTATGCAGATTGCGTGGCAAAAACGGGCACAAGCGTAACAAAAAAGATTATTTATATATATGCGTATAGATACCGTGCAACTGCAACTCAGACAATGCAACTCTGTGGCGCTGTTGTGGAGCCTGAGCTCTCAGATGCGATGGGACAGAGTCCTCGGTAACCGTTTACCTCCGGTATGGAGCCTGTCTGCATGGTTCCGGTGCAGACCTGCAAAGATTGCAGGCCTGGGAGACCAACTGCAAGCTGAAGGTTCACAGTCAGTCACAGCAGCTCAAGCTTGTACACGAGCCAACTGTTTAGCAACAAAATCCTCCTGTAAGCTGTTTTTTTTGGCATCCACCCGTTTATTAGTGGGAACTAATTTCTGAATCCGTTTCACTACGTGCATAAATTACCTCAGTTTCCCTTTACTGTATGCTGCCTGCACGCTAAAGGGTCACGCACCATCACCATCTGTGAAGCCGACCGATCCGGACACGCGTGCCGAGCCGGGGACCCGCAGCAGCCAATCAGCACGTCCGGCATACTTTGAAGTCTAAAGGTGGGGTCCCAGGGGGTGTCTGCCCCACCCCGCTGCCAGACTGGATTAGCTCAGCACTGCATGTTTGCAAATTACGATTTGAAGCGACACTCGTCGAAGTATGTTTCTAGCGTCTGACAGTGCCGATATGCTCGCCCTTTATAGAGATTTGTTTTTTCAAAATGTTCTGGCCTTCTGCTAGATTTTCAGGAAGATCAATGTTCATGTTTACAAAAAAACAACATACCCTGACAAAGGCCAAAATAAAATGATTGAAAAACAAAATAAAAAAGATGGATGGGTGTGTCATTCTATGTGGGACCCAGTTCTGTTACTGGACTAACAGATGTACAGGTGAAAATAAAACACCAGGGAGTTTTTCTTGTGTGTCCATGTGTCTTTGGGTCCCCATTTCTGCACCATGTCTCAGCAGAGAACATCTTATAAAACACCCTAGATTTGCTCTAACACAGTGTTTCTCAACCCAGTCCATGCCTCCCAGACAATCCATATTTTTACTCCCTCCCAACATCCATCACACTGAATACCTGGTACAGGTGTGCCGGGAGCTAGGAGGGAGCCACAAAGGACTGGGTACCTCAAACACAATGCCAGGACAACACACCCTTGGAGCAAAAACTGACTGCTCTGTATCTAAGATGCATTTTGGTCATGTTCTCTGTCCAGACGCACGCTTTCATCTTCCACAAGAGGCACATTTGCCAAGATGAAATCATGGCAAAAGAGAATGTGCTTTGCTCACCTTGGGTTTCCACTGCTCTGAAAAATAAGACTAGAACACACACTGGAAAGGCAGATGTGTGAAGCACATGCAGGTCAGAGGAGAAACAAACTCTTAATATCCAGAGCACCCTTAAATCAGGTCCTAGCAGAGTGTTCCCAATTCTCAAACAAACATCAGCTGCAGAAATAACCTCGAGTATTTCAACTGAAGTACTTAGGTGAACTGTACTCACAAGCCAATTAGGGTTGGAGAGATTTTGGTCTAAGGGGTGAGGTGATGTTTTTTGAATATGGGTGCGGGAGATAGACTGGCATCTCATCCAGGATGTCACCTGCCTTATGCTGCCTGGGATAAGCCCTAGGCTCCCTGGGACCCTGTACTGGATAAGCAGTCGGGTGGGTGGATGGATGGATGGATGGAATGACAGACCAGTTACAGAGAAGAAAGACACCCACTCCAGTCAGAATAATATTATATCTATATATATTATGTGTTTACTTAACAAACATGATAAATGCAATGTTCCATAAGAAGTTTAGCTGTAACAATAAAAATACAATATCTTTGTGTCCTTAAGTACATCGAATTAGAACAGCGAAAGAAAACTAAAATCAGCCCTAAGTCACAAAAAGGTACAAATATACAGTACAAATCTATTTTATTCAAAACAGGTACCAATAAAATGCAACAAAATATAGTTATTAATGCTTTTGAAAGTTCAGGTAGGTGTAGGGTATTCTAAGAAAAGGGAGCACTTTAGGTAGACAACTCTAAGGCTTCTGATAAGAATTAATACATATTGGTACGGTCATAAGATATTAAAACTCACTATACAAAGTTTATACAACCTGGATTATACTTGAGGATTCAATATTACATATACATCATTGCATATATTTTGTCGTTTTTATGCATTAAAGAAAAAGATGCCTTTTAATGTCACGTCACATGAAAGCAGTGTCATACAGTGACTGAACCTACAATTCCTAAAGTGATACTACATACAGTCTAAATCATTGACACCTTATAGCCATTCCCTGCTTTGATTTAGTCTCTCACCATCCTCGCAACGGACACACCTCACTCAGGACCAACCCCAGCCTTCCTCGCGCCATGTGCCGTTTTCACTTCGCCATTCCCCTTAACCATGCAACTGAAGCCGATAAGGGAAGTGACTGAGTGTGCTTAATTAATTCCTTCACCTCGGCACGAGTTAGTCATGAATAAAAGGGAAATCTATAAACCCACAGGACTGTGGCCCTGGAGGTCTGGAATTACCGCCCCCTGAGCTACGACACGCTTTGTTTCCACAAGACAAGCAGACACACACACGCAAAACGCCTCTAAAATTAACGCCTTTCCTCCCGGGTCTTCTTTTTTTTTCTTACAGTTAAAAAGGTTGCTTTCTCCTCTGTCCAATATGAACTTCTGGGCAGGGGGAACAGCGAAATATCCCGCTCCTGTCCTTGATAGTCACAGGGGATCCCAAGTTTTGCTTCTTTTAACTTCCAAACTGTTTAACATTTACATATCTAACATTTTTATCCAAAGAAACTTACAGCAGACAATAAAATTACAATTTATGCATGATCCCTGGAATTTGAACCCATGACCTTTGCATTGTCAGCATAATGCTCCACATGTTGAGCTATCGTTATATTACATGTAACTGCTTGGCAACCCTCCTTTTCTTTTACCTGAATATTTTTATTGGGCTACATAGGGTGCTGTAGCAGGGCTCCATCCAGCCACTCACAGGTCACAGACAGCATTCTTTACACCCCCGGCTGACCAGGCTATCTGGATTACTTTGTCACCCCCCCACCGCCACCCAAACCCGTCAACCAATCCAGTGTCAATTAAAACATAAACCTGTAGCCCTGTGAACTCCAAGGACCAGAGCTGGCAACCCCAGTTCTACCCTGGCAGTTTCAGTGAGGATATCTACTCGCCAATTTTTGGTAGATTATAAACGTCACAAAAAAAACAAAGACCTCAGATCTGAGGGCTGAATGAGTGCAAACAGGCGGCCCCATCACGCCACTAGAACACAACACTCTTACCCACCAAGTCAAAAATCAGCGTCTTGTGGAAACAAAGCCACTTTTTGGCTGTAATGCGTCAGATTTCTACCCAACCCCTCACCACCTCTCCTGGGCACCAAACCTTAGTCTCTGCTCCACTACACATCTACATACCTAGACAGGAGTCTTAACTTGAAATATTCTGATCTCTTGCACTGTGGGAGGGAGGGGGGTCACTTGAGCCTGTCACTGAAACATTTAACAGTTCTTAAGGCAGTACTGACAACCTTGATAAAATACAAATCTTACAACATTTTTATATATAATATATACAATATATATTATATATAATATACATATGCAATCAGTTAACCAACAGTTTCCTTATAACACCACAAGTTAAGGGAAATTAAGTGCAAGATCTCGTTTCATAAAACACATAAATAATTACAGAAAAACATGCATGTGAGGTTTTGTCAAAGTGCAGTTTCTAGTTCACCCCTTGTCCACTGATATACCTGTAGAGGGTGCTGTACAGGTGTGTGTGAATGTGTGTGTGTGTGGGTGTGTGTGTCTGTGTGTGTGTGAATGCGGGCACATGCGCGTATCTTAGCGACGTGTCAGACAGCTCATTGGATGGAAGGTGTCACATGCTACTGAGCGCAGAAAGAAGCAGTCAAGTTCACGGCCGATCACGTACAAGTTAAACACCCTTCACCGAGAGAAGCTCGCACGATGCAGCGATTTTGTGGTGTAGCGTTCAGTTTTACACCGACCTCAAGCTAGCTGTGCAATAACCATATCCTCCTTACCAACCACTACTGCCTTATATATGTGCCTCCAACGGACTCTGAACCCATCCAGATTCCTGAAATGGCACCCAGTGCTGTTAGATATCCAACAGCCCACTGGTCAGACCATGGCAGACACACACACTCCAAACAAGGACATGCTGATGCTCGATACACACACTGCACAGCGCCACCTGATTACAATTTAGAAATAAATTATTTAATAGAGAAGTATCATACAAATCTGTCACAATCATTGGATGTGCTGCAATCCACTGTGGTCTAAAAACGAAATGAGTTTGGTCCACTTTCTCAAACATGATCTGTACCTTGACTCTGCTTTGATAACGAGCTATTTCGGAACAGCTGGCCTCCCTGTATGCAGCGCACGGAAGCGGCGGTATTACAAATGCAGGGGAAGACGGGGCCAAGCTGGCCGGGGCCGGCCCATGCTACGAGCCTGACTCTCAGTACCCGTCACCACGGACGCCGTGATCCGAAAGCCTCGGGTCACACTACCTACCCCCCACCCAACATGCAGCAAAGGAATGAGCTACGCTCCACGTGACGTGGCAGAAACGGGGGGGTGGGAACGAGGTAACGCACAGATCCAGCACGGCAGAATGCACGTACAATCGGAAATATCCGGCAGCATTCGGGGGACGGGCTTCACAAACCCTGCCTAATTGGGGGCTATCCAATACCAATCACGGAAGGGGCTTCACAAACCCCTCCCAATTTCAACTTTCCCTACCCAACTATTAGAGTAATGGCATTGACTAGTGACATCACTGTACAATGACGTAATCAATACAAGTTTATATATATTTATATATTATATAAAGAAACACTCTACCAAACAGTTGGTAGATATAGACAATGAGGAAAATACTTCATTTCTCTTACTGCATAGCAAATACCAAATCTATAGGAAAGTAATAATATGGTCTTTATGCATTTAGTCTAAGGATATTGCTTATAGCATAAATGTTGTGACCTAATGGATTTATAAATACATTAGTCATCTGTGACATAAATAACACTACTTTAAATGGCTACGGTTTCTTTACATGAAGAATACATACGTCTGCTGTGCATACAACCGGGGGTAGTGGGGCTGGGAGTCTTTTTAACACTTAACTAGGGTGGGATCAGCGAATTAGAATGCACCGCGGTGTCATGTGACCATCTCAACTACAGCAAGACCCCAGTGCTCACACACTGCAGTGAACTAAGACCCAGGAGAGGGAAATGGAAAGCGTGGAAACAAAGCGGAAATATCTAGGTAACTGAGGCTGGCGGGAATGTGATGCGATTGTTTTGGAATGGCCTTCCTGACGTCAGTATGGATCTATGGTTCTTTCCACCCTCCATTTTAATTGCACTTGATTTCAATTTAGGAATTTAATATCTGTTACAAGTGAATGCAGCATTTGTGGCTGTTAAGTTTGTAAACAGTGTCAACCAACCCAATTCTGCTTCTCTGTTACTTAAAAAATAATGCTAGAACACGAAAGGATATTTATACTGTCACCGTGTCTCCCATCAGTTACAGCTATGACACAAACTGTGGCCCGGACATGAACGAGATTTTACGGGCTGCTTGGAATATTGCCAAGACTGAAATAGAGCTCAAAATAGTTTAACAGTAAATTAAAGAAAAGGATACCAGCTTAAAAAAAAACACATTTTCTCCTTACGACAAGCATTGTGGCTTCTGGCCCGGGCTGATTATGCCTTTTAAACCACAGAATTTTACACTGCTACATTCCTCCTCTTTCCCCTGACTCTCTGCTTACAACAGTAACTGAAACAATAACAAGAAAAGACAACAAAACAAGTTTACAAACCAAATGACCATAAAATTGTGCATTGTCAGTGAGACACAGGAAGTTTTTAGGTCAGAATTACAAAGGGCAATAAAACCACGACAAAGAAAACCTCGACAGCTGACTGAAGGAAATCTGTTATTGCTTTGCTAATGGTTACTGGGCATCCAGGATGTGACAGGAGTTTTTTGGGGATCATATTACTAAAAATCAAAATAATAATTGCAACCATATCGATACCCATTACAGTTAAAGGCTCTCAAAAGGGTACAAGTATCTTTGGAGGATTCGTTTCCCACCGATGCATCATATTCCCCTCCCACACTCCCTGGCCCCTCCCACCAACCTGCACACACACCAGGGTCAGATGCCCTATTGATGCTACGCCGTCTGCCATCTTGGCTGTGTCAGAAAGAGGTGACTCGAGGAGGATGTACCCGTTTCCGTGGTGACACCGAACAGTCAGAGGCCAGGCTCCTGCCTGGGCTGAGGTATCGAGAAGGCGCTGGGTAGGGGCGGACGATCCCATTGCTACGGCAAGCCCGGGGGACCACGGCAAACGAGGCGGAGCCACAGGCGGAAGGGTACGTGCATGCATTTGTGTACGGGGCAGGACAGGGGCTTCCAACTGATTGATCTGATTGACATGATTGACAGGTTGATTGACTAAACAGGTTCCAGGGCCAACACCCACCCCCATCCTTAGCAAGCTGCCCTGGGGAAAGTCTAGAAAAGACGGCACTCCCTGTGAGAGTCAGCTGGCTGCAGATGGCTGCATACGGGGTGCTCTTAAAAAGTAGATAAAAACACAGAGAGGAAAAAAAATACACACCACTAGGACGGCAACGTTTCACCTTCCAGAGACTCCTCCAACCATTCCAGGAACTAGTCAGTTTTCTCTATGTGCTTTGGCCACCACTCCCAGGGTAGGTGTGTGTGTGTGGGGGGGGGGGGGGGATTTTTTACCAAAAAACCCCACAATGTGCTAAAACCTGTTATTTTTTAAACAAAAATTTGTGACTGCATTGATAATAATAAAAAATT
>JAODLD010000008.1:16525941-16552361 GCA_026781065.1 Mormyrops boulengeri
GTGTATGACTGTTCTTCAATTTATAAGCTAGACGTAAAATCAACAGCTGTCAAGATCAATTTACCGCTAAGAACGTTATATAGAAGTTGTTAGGAAAGAGTGCACAGGAAAAGGAAAAGATTGTTAGTGGATTTTTTTTTTTACTCATTTTTTCTTTTTTTTTGTAGTGGGGGGCTCAAAATACAATTCTGCGTAGGGCCCCAATTTGGCCAGGGGCGGCTCTGATCATGATACTATCCATCCATCCATTTTCTGAAACCGCTGAATCCCAACTGGGGTCGCGTGGAGGACCGGAGCCTATCCGGGGAACAATGGGCGCAGGCAGGAGCCAAGCCTGGGTAGTCGCCAACACACCGCAGGGCGCACAGAATCATGGTACCTTTTGGCAAAGTTTTGTTCCCACCGACAGCACCACTAGATGACGCTACTAAAACACCGATGCATTAGACCGGAATGTGCCTGACAAGGATTCATGTACGTATTTATATCGTCGATTTTACGCATGCAATCTAATTTTATCTCCTTGTTCCAAAAACTTCAATCAAATCAACAAAATGACAAGGGTTTTTGTCCACTCCTGTTTTGGAAGACAGGGGCAGGTTTGTTATTTTAAAAAGTCACTGTTTGTGGTCAGCAGGGGGTAAACACTGGTTACCTCACATAGATGCGTAGTTGAAGGGGTGGCAAACATCACTACTGCTGAAAGCCCCACTAGGCAGGTTCCATGAGTCACACAGATACAGTGATTTGCAGCATTCACTGCATGTCCACCATTTTCAGACAGAGAGCCACAAGAGGGCGATGTGGAGGGGGGCAGCCTGCAGACTCCCGGGTCAAATGAAAAATAGGCCACCTGGTTCAACTACATCCTCCTGTCTTGTGATCCTTTGGAAAGTGACGTGGCAGTAGTGACAGTGAGGAAGGTGGGGCCACCGTGAGAGAGTAATCTAATCAGTGTCAAGGCAGACTCTTGTTGTTCATCTCAGGCTCAAAAGACAGCACTAGTCTGAACTCTTTATGGGATGTCTAAAATACAGGCTCAACACTTATTCTAGTATCACAATTTTTCCTGTTAAAAAATCTCCTTTAACAAACTATACTAAGTTCACTGAATTGAAACAAGTGACCCAAGACAAATTTAAATGTAAACAAATACAGTAGAGTCTCGCTTATCCGACATAAACGGGCCGGCAGAACAACGGATAAGCGAAAGTGACGGATAATGGGAGGTGATAAGACAAAGCCTATTAAACATCAAACTATGTTATAATTTTACACATTACGAACCTAATAATCATGTTTTACAACAAAACAAGAAAAAAATTAATTGAAAGAAATGACCTTACAGAATAGTCTGAAGTTAAATACAGTATGTACTTAAAAAGTTCAGTCCTGTGATGAGCGCGCCACTGTACAGTCGGGGTAACTAATTAGTCGAGAGCAACAAAAAATAAACGACGCTCACGCTCGCAACTTGCAGTTCTTGTGCGTTTTTTTTTTTTGCGGTGGGATGTCGGATAATACAGAATGTCGGATAAGCGAGACTCTACTGTACAATTAAAATGTCCATTTCAACTCAAAGGTATATGGCTCCGCAGAAAGGTGTGCAGTTACCAGCTCATTGTGTCTTTGACGAGGCTTTACGGGGGGGGGGGGATTAGACCCACTGCTGGTTATATACAGTATATGATATATATATGTTATATACCGTATATACAGCCTAAAGTATATGAGCAACAAAACAACAAAAACAATGCAAAAAATGTACACAATTTTCTATGTTTTATTTAAATTGCTGTGTACTTAAATGACTCCAGTCCTCTCAATGACAAACCCTCATGGGGATATTTTTTAAGCATGTATAAATTATAGCTACTATATGTATTAAATTTGGCCAGTGTTGTGCTGTTTTATATTTTTACTATATTGCCATTTGCCTTGCAGGCCTGGACAACAGCACCTGTCACAGTAATATATGTAAATGAGAAAGGTGGTTTTAATTATAGCCCTGAGACCTAGATCAGGAAACGCCTCGGAACAAGAAGCCTCACGGCGCTCCCGAAGAAGGCTGTCTGAGCTGGAGGCCTGCCTACTAAGCCGCGTCCATGTCACATGACCAAATGACAGCCCACAAGGCCAACATCACCTACTCTGCACTTATGGGTAAGGTCAGCACAAGGGCCTAAAACTGCCTCTAAGAATTATAGCCCTGTGTACCGTCTAGGTCCAAGCTGTGTCCTCTATCAACTGTGACCTGGCGAGGGCACTTGCATTGATCAAAGCGTTCTGGCAGAATGACTGTGAACGGAGAGCGACTTTGCACTTCGCCGGCACAAAGTACTCACTGATGTTTTTGTTAATTAATATCACTGAATAGTAAGTCATAGACAGGAGGCTGAACGGATCGGGGGAGCCAGCAGAGTCTGTGGCAGATGGGATGAAAACCAACAAACTCATAGCAGTAGGAGATGTCTGTTACCATCTGAGAGCTTCTAAAGGGACACAGTGAGAATGCTGTCACTGCCAACTAAGACAGGCTAAATGGCTCCACTGCTCACCACAGAGTACCACTAATTTACTATTAGCTCAGAAAAGGGTGAGCAGCCAGTGCGGTCACAACATTGATGTTTATAGCAATTTAAATTGGGACCTGAAACTGAAAAATCTGCATTTTTAATGGTTTATGCATGAGCACTGTGATGCAGATGATCTGTGACATAATTCAGCATCAACTCAGGAGGTGTATTTATATAATATTTATTGTATTCTACATGCACAAAGGAAAATCTGCTGTACAGAAGCCATTGTTTCTGGTTATTGGACCCTGTGTCATGCTGTCAGTTGTATTATGACTGAAACCTTTGCTAATATAGTATTTAACCAACGTCTACCCCTTAAGACTTATAGCCCGGTATACCGTCTAGATCCCAACTGTGTCCTCTGTGTGACCTGGCGAGGGCATTTGCATTGATCAAAGCATTCTGGCAGAATGGCTGCGAACAGGGAGTCACTTTGCACGTTAGCTGGCCTGACATGTGACCCACAGTGTGTAAAGGAGTCTCACTGTCACAAAGCAACACCTGAGAGTCTGAGAAGATGACAGCGGACTGAAAATAAAATCGAAATATTTATTCAAATGTAACGTTTCAAAAACAGGGCATCTACTGTATTTACAAATGCAGTCAGCCACGTCATGTACTTATTTAAACTTATTTAAAAATAACAGTGTATGCCTGCCTTATACAGCAGTTTTTGTTTTCCAAGTGGGTAAATGTAAAATATCAATAAATTGAATAAAAATTATTAATTGCACTGCCCTTTATATGGCAACATAAGTCATATATCAAACATTTGTTATGAAACATTAACAATAAATCACAAGCAACAGTCACCGCTGTATATCAAGTCCAATTTTTCGGTCTAGAACAGCATTTAACTGATTATGCTTGCTTGGGCAATGAATAATGGAGAACAGTGACGTGAAGGGGTGTTAAATTGAACTGTAATGAAGGAAAGGTATTTGTATATTTGACTTCGCCCCTTAAAATAAAACTATTCACAATTAACTAATCAATAATCTTTCGTTAGCCGTTAGCCCTTGAACAATTACCCAAGGACTCACATATATGTGTGTGTATGAGTGTATGCGTACTTAATTATACAATATAAGTTGTGCAGTTTTGTTGCAAATAATCTATTTGACAAATATTTAAGTAGCGATTATATAAAAATTCCTGGTAGTCGTTAAATAAGTTGCGAAAATGACTGAAGTAGTTTGTTACATTAATCAGTCAATCACACGTGATTCAATAAGAGTTGAGACTGAACAGCAAACGCGGTGGGTGTTGAGTAGCAGGGCAGCAGAGAGACCGTCTGAAAGTCTGGGCACTACATCAAAGCCAGCTAAAGGCAAAGCCATGTGTGACACTTAATGTTCATTCATTCTTTACAGCAGGATGGCAAATTTGGAACAAAAATGCACTTCCTCTCAGAGTGTTGCCCCTTCAGAAATATGAGTGCATTTTTTTCGTTGTTCTGGAGAAAAAAAGCACATAAATCAGTTTATTTTTTCTACAGAAGTGTCAGCAGCAAGACAGCAGCAGAAAGACATGAAATCTTTAATTCAGATCGAATCTGGAAATTTGATCTTGAATGAAAGAAAATGGAATTCAGCCTATTCCTATTTATCAGTTTAATGTTTATTTTGGGATTTTCAAAGCTGACTAAAACATAAGCTCAGAGGAATCCCATTTATTGTGGGCACCGGTAAGTAAAATGCGCACAGAATTGGGAAGTCAGAGTATCTCACCTGCCAACAACATGCCCACCTCCTCACTGTCGTCCACCACCACAGGCTTCAGGGTGAGAGCGAAAAATATGGCCAGCCCCAATATCTTCAGGATTAGAAGAAGAGTAGCTTTCTCATTAATCCTGGGCTTCAGACTTCAAAAACTTAGTGTGTAACTTTCCATCGATTTGCAATCTCACTACTAGAGTAACTTGGTAAGCAGCTTTAGAACTAAAACAATCTTCACCTTAATAAAGTAAGACATAAACATTCCAAAAAGCTTTTATGCCTTAAATCAGCCATTTTGTGAGTTATGCTAGAGGTAGACTTGCCTTGAGTGGCTGTAGGATGAAGATGCTCTGGAAGAGGGAGAGCCCCAGTGCGATGACCCATTTGATGGCGGTCTCCTTGCCATACGCAAAACCATAGAGCAGGGTAAAGAAGGTGGAAATTCCACTGCTGGAGACTAGTAGAAACCAACCAATAAAGACAAACCACCAGGGAAGCCAGCAGCTTTTGCTTTTCTCCTGTTTTGGAGCAGAAAGGCTAGATCTGGGGCAAGGAGATAGAAGGAGAGAGGAACAATGAAAGATATTACACCTACTTATGGGGAAAGGCATCTTAGGTGTTAACAGCAACAGTAAAGGCTATAATAAGCTTGAATCTGCTCATCTGCAGGCTGTACCCATTCTGCATGTGACTGGAAAACACCATCTCCGCCTTCTTCTGAAGTAGGGTGATGGTGTTCTGTACACCCCGATAGTCCTCTTCGCTAGGGAAAGCCCTGACATCCAGTCTCTCCATGGTCTCAGCCAGATGGTGGAGGGAGCAGAGGACGAACTGGCTGCAGTAGGCCCAGTGGGAATCACTGTCACTTTCCCCTGGTGACCAGCCACACCAGCATGTTGGAACCAAGGTCATGCATTGTACTGATTTATATAATGTGTTTTCAGAATTCAGCAGCATGCTATCTTTAAAGGTCCCTTCCAATCTGAGCATCGTGGTGGATCTCAGACCTTTATGCTGGAACAAGGTAAAACTTGTCTGCTTCTTGAGTATTAAAACAAAATAATCAAAAAAGCTAAACTGCCTGGATGTCCTTCTTTTTTGTAGCATTTATTTTATCCCTTTTCTTTGGAACTTTTTCATGCCTGATGCAGTATATTGCAGAATGAATCCTGTTTATATTGACAAACAGTTTCATTTAGGAATAGTGTGGTGGGGAGGGAGACTCCGCCTGAGAATCTGAGGTGTTAAAGCATTTGCTCTTCCGACACATTTCTACTAATAAAGCAGCACCTTGCATTAGCTGGAGAATGTCATGGACAGTGTACAGCGCTGCACACAAGTCAGCATAAGACTCCAGGGGTCTCTCCAGAACTGACACTTTGTTCCTCTTGCTCTTACTAAGGATGCTGACCAGCTGCTCTGTATCCTAGAAAAGATACAATTTAGAGGAGAAGGTTGTTTAAATGTGTCCATGAAGGGGTGGGGGGGGGGTATGAAACAAAGGGTCCTATCTGACTTCCCCCATGAGCGCCATGAAGCAGTAGCAAAGGGCTTTGTTGTTAGGTGAGAAGATAAATAACATTCTAATGACCAACACAAATGAGTATATAATTGGACTACCTTCAGGGTAATGCGATCAGAGCCACACAGCTCCAGGGACAGCTGGGATGCTTAAAAAAACTCAAACAAAGAAGGCTAACCTTCACAACTGTTGACATGGTGACAGCAGCATCTTTCTGGTCACATGTGTTGCTGTCCTTGTGCTTGCGCATCCTGAGACGAGGCTTCGTGTAGCGGAATATGGTGACAATGAGGATGTTGATGGGGAACATCAGCAGTCCACTTTCAATGCCAATCATGACATCATCAAGCGTGATTTCCAGGGAGCCTGTGATGGGGGTACAGCATTCTCAAATGATTAGGATCATTAAAGGTGATAACAAACTGCTTAATGGCTAGACTGAGGCTATATGGTTCTTCCTGTGAAGTGGTAACTGCTGCATTTGCTCACACTGATCAACCATCATCTATACCAGGAGCTTAGCTACTGCCACCTTTTAGGTCTCAGATCTCCTTGAATCAAGAAGATACAATAAAATATTAAGAACGATAACAGCGTTCCCGTGGCATGACGTCACACGGAGCTGAATAGCCCCGGCCAATCATGTGAGAGCTCACCGACGCTAATGAGGACAGGTGACTTTGTGTTCTGAGGCACGTTGAAGAACATGATGTTGATAGCCATGGTGCAGAGCAGGAGAGACATGCAGCAGGAGATCCTCTGGGCCCTGGTGAAAGGACTGCGGTTGGGTGGGTTCACCACAGACATCCAAATATGCTGATCTCTGAAGCCCGTTGAAGTCCTGCTCTGGAAGATTTTGCTGTGTAGGGACAAAGGCAGGCCTTAGTCTCTTAGAGCACCTTAGTGTGTTATCCACACCCTAGTGCCACTATACTCTTATAAAAACAACTTTTGACTATGACTTGTGTGTTCCATTAGGTCTTTGTTGTTTCCAAGAGCTAGAACTGGGAATGTATGCACATGTAGAGAGGCTGATCACCCGAAGCTGGTCATCTCACTGTTAGGTGCCACGTGGAAAGTTCTTTTGGTCAGTCCATCACCCTTCACCGAGCTCAGCCATGAGGAGCACAGGAAATGCCAGTATCTACTGGTCTGCAGGTCCTGAATGGTCACTTTACACAGGTACCTGGAGGCAGACACAGCGGGCAGAAATCAACCTCTACGGCAGCCATGTTTGAAAGCGAAAAGCATGTAAACAAACGCCTGAGGTTTGTGCTTGTGGAGAACCTCTACTGCCGGGAGCAAGTTACTCAGACTAATTCAGTGAACGTGCAGCATGAATGCATTCCGATTTTAAATGATAGTTTTGGATCAAAACGAAGGTTGAGCCATCTGTGATTCTGGTGAGCCCATAGCCAGGGCAGCTTTTGGTTTCAGTGAAGCCCTTCATTAAAAAACTTTGACACGTTGCTGATTGAATTCATAAGACAAAAAACTCATTCACACCACCTGTACATTTTAAAGATTTAGTTGAGGGCTTCCTACAATCCTATTACAATGTCACACTGATTTTTTTATACATAAAGAAAACCTATCATGGTGGAAAAACCATAACAGGCGTGTTTATCACCAAAATGAATCTCTTAGCATTAATCAGCCCTTTTATGTAACATATGCATGAATGGGGGTGTTGCTGGGGAACCTAAGTGTCTTATATAATAAACCTGCACCTCAGGCAACATCCTTAGGGAACTACCACTGTAATTACAATAAAATTCTTATAAGAAAACAATTTCTCAAAATAATTGACTCCACAACTACAAGAATGATCAAAACTGTGTACCACTGGAGCTAGTTTTACCGCAACTTAATTACTCAATTGCCAAGAATGACTAACAAGTCATTGATTAATTGAAATGGTGAATGCATAGACATCGATGATACTAGCTACGGCTCACCAAATTCAGATTGAAGGACGGGATGGAACGATTTCAGTGAACCCACAGTAAATGTGATTGGGTTTAAACGATTGCATTGCTATTCATTGAAATCACCAGCTCAGTGAAAATTTATTGATTAAAAGCTCAGCATTTACAAAGACTAACACACCCTACTCTTCCCAAGGACTGTGGTCATTGTCCTCCACAGTGAATTTAGAGAAACCTCTTGATGATCAGTCCTGGGTTTTATCAGTTTGGTATGAAACAAGTATTTATATACCTGGCATTCTAAGTATGTTTTTATCTGATCGTTACACTAACCTAGAGCTAGAAGAGAATAATTAAAACTAATGATGTCAGTGAACTGAGCTAATTATCAACACATCACTACTCATTGGCTTTTGCACATCCACAGAAGATTATTAATAATGTGAACTTCATGGTGTGAATCAGCAGGTTTCTGGAAAGCAACATTCTGAGCTGCTCACCAGGAAGGGTGCGCCCCAGAATTGTCCTGTGACACAACGATGGTCTGCAGTTCTCCCAGGGAGAAGGGAGTGCTGAACAGGAAGATGTCCACCCCCCCTCTCTCAAACAGTGGTTTGTTTGAGTCCGTCAGGTGACAGTGCCCGCTCTCACCCTCCGAGCCCTGCATGGTAATCTCTACCTATAAGGCAAGAACATCCATGCGTGTTCAGATTGTTTTTTCAGAGACCTCCTCAAATACCTAAGCTAACAAAATTGGTTCCTTAACACTAAATTTAGGTTAAATTCCCGTAGGCCCTGTAGGTTAGGCCTGTGATCAGAAGGTCGTCCGATTAAATCCCAGGCTTGACAGAGTGGTTTCACCACTGGGTTCTTACACAAGACCCTGAACCCACGATTGCTCTAACCATCTGAAACACAGACATATATACATACAAGATAGCTAAGACCCATGGAAGACAGTCTGCAGTGGCCAAGCAGTTTTTGGGCTCGGTTCTCACCTGGGCTGATGTATTGGCTCCTCTGCGGTAACCGGTATATACGGTGAGAAGGTAGCTGTACCGAGCACAAGGGTGACTGTTCCTCACCAAAGTGATCTTACCCTGAAATGCAGAGACAAAGGACAGTATACTCAACCCCACTGTGTGTATAGCTAGAGTTACACCTACTTAACCTGGCCCTCCGGTCTATACCTAGAAATGCTCTATGTTACCAGTCCAGATGGCGCTGTTGAATCCAGAAGAAAGACACTTATAGGTCTATAAGACAAGACGTAAGCTTGTAACTGAAGCTACTATCATGCTTTGTCATTCATATCCCGACTGCTTCTCCTGTACAGTGTCTTGGGGGGGGCACTGGAGGTGATCCCTTGTAGCATGAGGAACACCCTGGACAAGATGGTGGTCCATAGCAAGGTATGCACATACACCATGGGAAATCCCGAAATGCCAGTTCAACTGAACTCCACACGCAGAATGGGGGGGGGGGAGTTTTAAACCCAGAACCCTGAAGATACGTGGCAACAATGCAACACCCAACCGCACCTCCATCCATTTTTTGTAACCGCTTATCCTATTCAGAGTTGCGCGGGGGGGGGGGGGGGTGGTGGGCTATCCCGGAGGCTATGGGCACAACACAAGGAGCAACCCAGGATGGGGTGCCGACCCATCCCACGGAACAGTCACACATCACACCTATGGGCGATTTCATAGCTCCAACCCACCTAAGCATGTTTTTGGACTGTGGAGGAGGGGGGGTGGGAGCTGGGACACATGGGTTAATGACCCATGATGACATGGGGAGGGTCTGCCAGCTCTGCCACATAGGGCTGTGGTTGAGACTAGAATGCTGATCCCACAGCCAACCACCATGCTATCATACCACTATTAATAACGATGTCACGGGTTAGCTGCATGCACAGGATTACAGGCCAGCATCTTTCTCCTTGTGACCTCTCCCCCAGTTACTGACTGATCATGTTCAGCGTGGAGTATCTCCTTTGTTTGCATATTGATCTTCAAAAGCAGAATGTGAGTGACACTGAAGACTCAAATGGCAAAGGTGCAGCAAATAGGGTCACAAGGCATTCACTTTTTGTCAGTTGATTTCAGTTTTCCGTTACACTTTGTTAGCCTTTGCTGAATTCCTAGAAATGACTTCATTCATGGCTCGAAGTTGATGAAGGAAGGCAAACAAGGCATATTTAATATGGATAAAAAAACTTACTAGAATGTAGCCAGCCTTCTGCTGCATTTTTTTTACCTGGGCTACCGATAACTAGGAAATAACTAGAAACTAGGAAATATGCTTTTTGATCACTATACAGCCCATACAACAAAGAACATGGTATTAAGTCATTTAGAATTATGTTCCTCTACAATTTTCTTTTTTCTTCTGTATGAAGAGTATGAAGATGCCTTAGTCATCAATATATGTCTATTGAAGTAAAGCAGAGAGAAAAGATTTATATATATATACACTATATGGACAAAAGTATAGGCACACACCTCTTAATCATCAAATTCAGGTGTTTCATTCAGACCCATTGCCACAGGTGTATAAAATCAAGCACCTAACCATGCAGTCAGGTTAACAAAGATTTGTGAAAGAACGGCTCGTTCTGAAGAGCTCAGTGACTGTCACTGTCATAGGATGCCACCTTTGCAATAAGTCAGTTCATGAAATTTCTTCCCTGCTAGATATTCCACGGTCAACTGCAAGTGATATTATTGCAAAATGGAAGCGTTTAGGAACAACGGAAAGTCAGCCACAAAGTGGCAGACCATGTAAGGTAACAGCGTGGGCTCACCAAGTGCTGAGGCACATGGTGCGTAAAAGTCACCAACGCTCTGTTGACTCAAAAACGTTCCAGACTTCCTCTGGCATTAACCCCACCACAAACACTGTGCGCTGGGAGCTTCATGGAATGGGCTTCTTTGGCCGAGCAGCTGCATGCAAGCCTCACATCACCAAGCGCAATGCCAAGTCTCAGATGGAGTGGTGTAAAGCACCCTGCCACTGGACTCTGGAGCAATGGAAACATGTTCTGTAGAGTGATGAATCATGTTTCTCTGTCAGGCAGTCTCACTGACCAATCTGGGTTTGGTGGGTGCCAGGACAACGTTGCCTGCCTGACTGCATTGTGCCAACTGTAAAGTTTGGTGGAGGAGGGATAATGGTATGGGGTTGTTTTTCAGGGGCTTTGTTAGGACCCTTAGTTCCAGTGAAGGGAACTCTTAACGCTTCAGCATATCAAGACATTTTGGACAATTCTATGCTTCCAACTTTGTGGGAACAGTTTGGGGAAGGCCTTTTTCTGTTCCAGCATTACTGTGGCCTGGTGCACAAAGCAAGGTCCATAAAGACATGGTTCTGTGAGAGTGGTGTGAAAGAACTTGACCGACCCGCACAGACCCCTGACCTCGACCCCATCAAACATCACTGGGATGAACTAGAACGGAGATTGTGAGCCAGGCCTTCACGTCCAACATCAGTGCCTGACTTCACAAATGCTCTTCTGGATGAATGGGCAAATATTTCCACAGACACACTCCAAAATCTTGTGAAAAGCCTTCCCAGAAGAGTGGAAGCTGTTATAGGGGACCAACTCCATATTGATGCCTAAGGATGTAGTGTGTAATGGCCAGATGTCCCAGTACTTCTGTCCATATATTGTACATTCAGGCATGATTAGTGGCTTCAGTTAATGACCAATGAGTGAGCAGTGCCACTTCCTGTATGGGAGCTCACCTTCCTGAAAGCTCTCTTGTCAGCATGGCAGGCCCAGATGAGAGCCAGCAGATAAGCAGTGAAGAAGGATCCAAGCAATACCGGAACTACATAGTTGTTCTTCACCGTAGCGAAGTACTCTGCCGTGCGGGACAGGTCCACTTGGTTGGGCATCACGAAGAAGGAGCTCCCGAACGTGGTGAGGTGGTTGCAGAGGCACTGCGTCATGTTCGGTTCCGTCTGCTCACCCACCTAGAAGTGGGGCGATGTGCCATGTGACGATGACCGAGTGCCAATTCGGGAGTCAAGGGGAGGTCAAACGAGGTGGACGGTGACTCACCAGGCAGCCATACGTGCTCCAAGCTTTGAGGTTGCTGTTCCAGAAAAGGCACTTTGTGGGGAAGATCGAGACCAACACTATAACGCTGACATTCTTTGTGGAGTTTCCCAGGCCGGCCTGCGCATACCAGGGCCCGTCACCCAACTGCAGCATGTCTGGAGTGATCAGCCAGCGATAACCACCTAAAACAGCAATAACCTCTAAGATGCCAGGCACATTTCAGTATTTTTAAGTAAATTCTTTTGAAAATGCAGGGCTAGAGAGTCCCTGGAATAACTGGGGGGGGGTTAAGGTCCTTGCTCAAGGGCCCAATAGTGAATTCACTCTGCTGGAATTAGAACCAGCAACCTTCTGATCAGAAGTCCAGCACCCTAACCCGCTGGGCCACACACTTCCCCCAACATGAGTCACTACAACAAAACGATTATTTAGGCCTTCACAAATTAATATGAACTAAGCAATGAATGGCAGCTAAGTTAACAGTCACAGGAGTTGCTGGCTTGATCCATACTTGTTTGATTCAATATGGTGCTGTAGAGGAAAGGAGGATTCTGGGATGGGGTGCCGCGAGCCAGCTGAAGCTCCAGGGACTGCTTCACGTTGGACTCCATTGTCAGGACGATGGTGCTGTTGGTATCAGTGACATCAAAGGTCAGGGTGATGATGGTGTCTCCCTGGAGCGTCACGTTCTGGGAAGTGACCTCTGGAGCATCAGAACGTGGCAGAAAAATCTGGAGAGAGAAGAAAAAAATGAACACAGGAAAAGAAGCACAATGAAACCAGAACCAGGAACATGGTGTCACGCCCAGCCCTGATTGCCCTCATGTGGACCACGCCTCCTCCTTACCCTCGTGTGAATCCTGCATGTTCCCAGCTGTTTCGTGTTCATAATCATTACCCCATGTATTTAGTCCGTCTTCTGTTTAGTCCTGGTAGATCCGTCATTGAAGTCTGGTTGATGTTTGTTGCTGTCCGCCTCCCGTATGCTCCCCTGACTGCCTGTTTCTCCGTAATAAACCCCGCTTTCCCCGCAACTTGGACTCGCTCGCCTGCTTCCCCGCTCGCCGCAGCCCCGAACCGTGACACATGGAGCTCTTTTCCATAAGTTAGAAGGATTTTACCGTTACCTGAATGCTGTCTGACAGGTTGTATAAATGGATGCCTCCTCCGTTCACATCCTTGAGGGACAGACTGCTCACCGACCCTGTGATGTTTTCATTAGGGGTGTTCGGTAATGGGTTTACCATAAAGGAGAACATCTGACAAAAGGCAAATGATTTTTTTTTCTTGATTTTTTTTTTCCTTTGTAAACATTTATTACAAACAATGCACTTATTAGCTGTTGGGCTCATGAGCCTTGTACTAACCATACAAAGGTTGTGGGTTCAAATCCCATGGAGCTCATTTAAATCGTGACCCTTTCCTCTACTACAAAGTACTTTGTTTATTCATTTATCTAATGCTTTTGTGCAATCTGATATGTTTATAGGTCAAGCTGAATATGTTGGCCTTAAGTACAAGACCAAGGCCCTTCTGGGATGTGAAGTAACAACAATATGGTTACTGTAAAAGTCCTTAACTTGTTACATACTACTAGCATTTAATGAAACAATTGTCCCAAAAATTTGATCCAGCTTGCTTCACTCACCTGAACATTCACCTCAGTATCTTGCTTCAGAAAGGATTCCATAGCAGTTAAGGAAGGCATCACGTAATAAGGTCCATTGATCGCATCCCCAATCACCCTTTCAGCAAGTTGCTGGACTCTCAGTCTACAAGAAGCAGTGCCGAGGGTATTGCCACACATCTTCACACCCTTATATGACAGAAGTCCACTAATTCCAGAAAACCTACAAACCTGCTCACGGTGATGGTCACCAGAGGCTGGCTTATCGTCATGACACCAGTTCCAGAACTGGCCATCAGGAGACTCACTTCTTCAAGGATTTCAAATACCAAAGATGACATATCTGACTGCTATGATAGGATACATGACAACAGAGAGGCAATGAGACTTGTTTCCAGCTTGGAATAAGCTGTTCCCTACACTGATCCTAGAGCAGCCAACTGCTCTACAGCTGTTTGAACTTATTTCAACATTTTTCAGTGATTATTCATATCTATTTTACGATACTAGTAAATGAGCCTGGAAACGCTTATCATCACGACGCCTTATTCCAACATCACACCCAAAGACACACCTCAGATTCTGAGAGACTTTCATAGGCACAGGAAGATGTAGAAAGTGTAAAGATGCCATTGCAGCAGGCTAGGATGTTGCTGAACTGGTCCGTGTCAGCTGAAGTCAGACTTGATGTGACGTTCTTCAGAAGCTGTAGGTATGTCATCTGTGAGGCGGAGGTGAGAGTGCTTGAGGATCGAGTGGCAGTGATGTATCAAAAATTCTATAAATTCATTAGTGGTCATTAAAATGACATTAATTAATACAATAATGTAAGTACACCAGAGAGAATATTCTTTTGGTCCATATTGATTGCTTTGTTGTTAAATACCTGATTACCTGACTTGGCAACACTCGCATTGTAATTCTTGTGTTCTAGACTTCATGAAAATAAGGGCTGATGCGTGTAAGGGCTGATTTGTACTTCTGTGTAGAATGTATGCCATAGTCTATGCCATAGCTTGACCCCTGTAGTCACATTTCTGGGGAGGTGTGCGTCAGGCTATAGCGTAGACCACGGCCAAGGGTACACGGCTATGTCGTACCAATGGGGTCGATTCTACACAGAAATATAAATCAGCCTATCATCTTAATGAACAAGACTGCATGGCTGATTATCGATGACCACAGATGAGCGTAATAAACTTACCTCCTCTGAAAACGTAGGCTCTACTACCCCCAGCTCCATCATTTCCAGGAAGTTAACAGCAGTCTGTCGAAAACAGTCCATGCTGAACTATGCACTATTCCACTTAAAAATGTCGACTGTATATGAGGGAACATTCCCATTTGCCACCATTAAGACTAACCTGCACAACAAAAGGTGGATCCTGCATGTTATTCACCATGTTGGACAGGGTGCCCAGCACATCTTTAGGAGGGACAAAAATCGAGAAATTAGCAGACAGAGAGGAAGAGGAATCAAATTGATTGCATGCAATACATAACTCATTACTGACCCATGGAAAGTTCCCTCTTTCTTCTGGAATGTGGGAAGTTCTAAGAAATAAAGGGGAAATGAGAAGATATTGAGTTGAATTGCCTGGGAATTGGCTTGGAAGCACCCCTCTGTAGATGAATGTAACATCTAGACTCACTGCACATTAGCTTACCTGGGTCGTGGTTGTTGGGTCAGAACCATCTGTTTCCAGATCTGAAAGAAAGTCATTGACAAAACCTTGCATCCAATGAAAAAGCAAAACTGTTTAACAGCCACAATTACACCTTCTCGTATTTCCTACTGAATTATTGCTAATTGCTATTTTTGCCAGGAATGGTGGTATATACAGTATAGAATAGGATAATGTGACAGATGCCAGGCTAGGGACTCTACCAATGACGCATATGGATCCATATGTCAAGTTGCAGTTAGGTGTCGTCAGCAGCTGGATGTCTGGGTGTGTAATGATGTAGGCGCAGGTAGAAGGGCCTGAAAAACAGACAAGGGGAGTTCAGCATTATATCACACTCTTCCAACTCGCAACATTTCTAAAGCAGCTATGATGAGTGACAGATTTTCCTTCGATTTCAGTCCGAAGACAGACTAACAGTCGTGGCTGGTGTCCTCCAATCCACAAGCTCTCCACAAGGCCATCACTTATTACACAGGCACAAGTCAAGAAAAAGAGAAAAACAGTAACATATGAACCACATTCAAATGATGGTTAGCATGGAAATCCTATGAAAATTCAGTTGCATTCAGCCATGTATTGATCCAATGCTTTCATTGAAGATTTAAGTCACTATGAAAATTTGGTGGCCTTGTAAATCTAGTGCGGTGCTCATTATATCTTTGGTTAGACACAAATGATGAATAAGATGCAGAGCATCACACTACATACCTGAAAGAATCACACGGAGTGTAACGAAGGCTAAGGGACATATTTACACCCATACAAGGGTCTTCCAACACAGAATCGCCCTGTGTCCTTAATTGATTCAGGAAAGATATAAGTAAAGGTATATCAGCGTCCAAGCAGCAAAACTTGTTTGGTAACAGCGAGAAGCAGTTTCCCCATTAAACTCTTATCCCATTATTACCTGTAATTAAGCATTATTACCTGTAATTAAGCTATATGTGTTAGCCCTAAGTGCCCACATTTCCAGCCTTAAAAAGCACCACATAACATTTTTAGTTTTTAGCTCGGATGGTTATTATGCATGTTTCTTAAATATGGCACTGTATTTTTTGAAGCAGTGAACAGTTAAAGTGGCTCGTTAATTAATAGAGCGGCTGGTTAACCGCTATCGCCGCCCCATAAAGAGCGCTGCCGAAATATCGCGGCCAGTCGCCCCGCACTCCGAGACGGGCAATTACTCACCTTTCTTTTCTTTGAATTCTGTGTCTTTAAACGCATTATGTCCCACCCATTGCGCACAATTAGGGACGTTATCCTTCTGCGCCTCGTGTTCCAGGACCATCATGGTATTGCAGCTCAGGTCCTGCAGCAGATCCCCGCCTTGGCTCTGACAGAATTGCTCTGCCTCGGACCACGACATAGGCATGTGGACAAAGTTAAGGCTTGCGGGGTCCACACCGTCTTCTGCAGAATCGCATTTATCTGACTTAAATGGGTGAGAAGCAACCAACGTCCACAAAAGGAGAGAAACAAGGAAGATGACGGTCATGGCTGACAGCGTCCAGGAGCCAAAAGTACCAGTCCCTCCGAGGTGTCCACGGGGCCACTGAAACAAGTCAGATGTTCCTTTCAGCCTGGCCTATGGAAATCAGTACAAGCTGCCAATGAAAATACCAAGTCTGCTCCCTCTTTAGTAAAATCACTTTCTTCAAACTTTTACAGCATGCAAAGGATATGTGGATATAGGCCTACCTTTGCATGACTCAAGGTCAAAACCATTAAAAGTGATCACATTTTAACCGTAGTCTTCAAAGACAATATCGACTCCCCTTTCTCAGTTATTATTACAAATATAATGACATGTAACTTTACCGATTCTGACACCCAATGGTTAGAGATGGCAGGTAATGTTGATATTAGCCAGTGATTATTATAAATTTTTTTTGTAGTCAATACAACAAAAAGGAAAATTCAACTGAATTAAAATACTTTAGTTATTAATTGATTTGCAGCGTTGAATTAAGTAAAACACAACATTTGTATGGCCAGACCATGCAATTAACCAGGTCGGTGGTCCATAAGTAATAGTATTAATGATTATATTTTACAATGTAAATCATCTGTTTAAAAATCCGCGATGATCTTTGCGTTTGCATGGTTGATTTTTATTCACTACAGGGTTAAAATATCTGTGCTCTTAAGCAATACAACATTATGGGTATTTTATGAGATCGATGTTTACTAAAACTTGTGATTGCAGGATTGATCTATTTTCAGCCTTGCGCTGATTAATTCCCGCATCGACCGCAGCATAACTCCGTGCTGCGTCAAATGCCTATAAATGGTCGCAAGAAACTGGCTGGTAACCAGTGGGAAAAGTAACGAATAATTAACACACATGGCAGAACACTACAAGGTAACGGAACTTTTTGAGACACAAAATACCTATATTAAGTGGCATTGATTACTTTTGAAAACATCTGAATGTGTACCAAATGTTTTGATCGTACGTTTCAATGTTTAGACCGATTTTATGCGCGTAAAAGAAAACTTTCTATTAATGTGGAATACAGCTGAAAAGACGCTTGCAACATGATTTTTTCGTCTATATCGTAAGAATAGTTGGAAGTCGCTTTCATTGTAAGGTAATTTAGCGAATTTAATTCGATTTTAATGGAATTCATATAACACTTGTTAATACGTGGATGGCTGAAAAAAATACTGTTTAAGTCAATAATAATCATTTCGTCCTTAATGATTTGTCAAAGATTTTGACAATTTAATTGTATTTGGAAACATGGTCTATCATGTGATGTCTTAATTCACCCCCTTATTGATTTTAAGTACGGTATCAGGAAAAAAACTATATGCTAAATCTTATTATTTCATTTGAATAATAACTATTGATAATAATAACTATTGAATGATGCGCCTCTTTCATTTAATTCCGATTACGAATGGCTTGTGACAATATCCTTTTGGGTATTTGAGGTTCTGGATACTTGGAATAGCTTTTTCAAACCCTTTATACATGCGGACTAATATGTTTTTTGTTTTTTATACTGTATGTAGAGGTGTCTGAAAGATGTGGTGAAAGTGATCGGTTCAGGCGGCATCGTCTTTGTCTCCTACCTCACGGCTATTGGAGATGAGCGTTTCTATGCCAAGCAGCTGATGCCTCTGCTGCAAAAGACTATGGGAGTGGACGCAGCCCACTTGCTGATGGTTCGGCTAATCGGCCTGGGACTGGTACCAGGCATGAGGTACCAGGACCCGGTTTCACTGGTCAGTCTGAGCAGTCTGCTAACTAGGGTTTGTTTTGCTACCATTCCCCTCAGTTAACTTTGCTGGACACTTTTAACGGCATAATATGTGTTTTTCCTATAAAACTCGAAGTTTGTACTCGATGTGTTTAATGCTGGCAGAGTGTTGTGTAATCAAAGTTGGAGGTTAGCATGATGCTAAACTATACCCTTGAGGAAGACTCTACACCCTTGAGGTAGGAATCTGCTGTTGTACCCTTTAGTAGGGGCATAATCCAAATTATATCAGTATATCTGCAGCCTCACATGTGTTTGTTGGGGTAAAAGGGTCCATTTAGTAGCTGAGTGCCAAAACTTCTGCGTGTACGCTGCCATCCTCAGGAAGTGAAGGTCATGGGTCATCGCTTCCAGAACCCCCTGGGGCTGGTGACAGACTTCAGCAGGCACTCCGCAGCCATAGATGGGCTCTACAGGCTGGGCTTTGGCTTTGTGGAGGTGGGGACAGCTGAGACCCAGGCAGTGTCCACTGTCCAAAGGGCAGTCAGCAGGTAGGGCAGACGCAACGTAAGGAAGCTAAAATGTGATGCTGCGTGAAAATCAAATACAGCCTCTCCCCAAGTTACGGTGGGGTTATGTTCTGACCTATCATAAGGTGAGAACATCATAAGGGGGAAAATCCATTTTAATACAATATACCTAAGCAAACAAACATCATAGCCTAGCCTAGCTTACCTTAAACACGCGTTGAGCAAAACCATAAACACAAAGCCTGTTTTATAATGGAAATTTGAATATCTTGTGTAATTTTATTGAATAATGTACTACAAGTGAAAAACAATTACCCACCATAAAATTGAAATATCGTTACTTGACCATCCTATGCTGGGAGTATCTGTATGTGGTGTTATATGTGCTTTGTGCATCCCTATGGGTAACATTTATATATATATATTCAGTACTTGCTGATAATAATAATTCAGCAGATTCTTTTTTTAGTGCTGGTTGTAATATTCTGTATTCATGTTTTCTTTGAGACCTACTCTGCATGTACACAAGGAAAGTGATGGTGTCACCTTTCACTCAGACAGTACATGCTAACTCTAATCTCGGAGCTCTGTGTGTATCTATGTGTGTGACTGTCAAGGTACAAGCCCAGCTGCTTTGTTTGTGCCGCTGTTCAGGAGAGATTAAAGGCAAGGGAGACCTTCCAGTCAAAGCTGACCACAGGTAACATACCTCCTTTTCCTACGAAGGCCGTCTTCAAGAACATGAATCATAAATTTATAGTATCATAGGAAAATATGAGTGACCTGTTTGAAGCCATGATTATTTATTATTTATATTAACGGGACGTATTGGTATTGTGGACTAATGAGTCAGAATTTGAAATATTCAGGTCGCATTGTTGTGTCTTTGTATGAGTTCTGCATGTGTGGTTCCCAGCAAGGAGATGGAGGTGTCATGTTTGGCAGTGCATTGTGGGGAACTGATGATGTTTAATCAATGACAGTCTCAACCGTGATAGCAAAGTCATGCTGTCCCATCAGGATTATGGCTGCTTGGGCACAAGCTTTAGAACAACTCAAATAAATGACACCATCGGACCTCAATCCCATAGCACTTGTATGGAACAAACCATGGAGGGGTGCGTTTCCCAAAAACATAGTTGCTAATTACATTAGCAACTTGCGTAGTTGGAACCATGCAAGTACGACGCAGGTATTCCCCGAAACCATAGTCAGTGTAGTGAAAGCAAAACAAGCCTCAAGCATCGTTAATGCTGCAAAAAAGAGGTGCTGGGAAGATGTGATGGGTGATCTCCTGCTGAAAGCGAAAGCGTCATATTTGTGAAACTGATCAGTGCAAATAGAACATATGTTGAGAAATCCAAGATTTAGAAAAAAAATACATTTTCTGGATCTCCAAAAAGAGTGATGTGCCACATAACGTTATCTGTTACAAACGGGTGTGGTGAAGGGACGACCCACACTTACTGGTACACTGGGAACTTTATTAGAACTGAACTCAGACAAGAAACAAAAGGGACCATGAGGGGTCAAAACAAAGGCAGGTAGGCTACACAAGGAGAAACATGGGCTGCAACTAGAAGAGGGAAAGCAGGGGGGACACATGCAAAACACCTACAGCAATCACAACAAGACTATCCAATTACAATTAAACACTAGGGCTGGGAACTGCAAGACACAGGTGAGGGTCATAATGACGAAGGCCTCAAACACTAGGAAAGGGGTTGACCAGCGACACCTGCTGGTCAGACAGGGACCGATCCTGACAGTATTGGTCATAGATGCGCCACATATATGACAGTGGTTACATAAGATTACACTGGAGCTGAAAGCCACCACAACATCGTAGCACAACGCATTACCCGCTTGTTTCTGGTGAGGCAGGTGTAAACAGACCTCATATATGAAAATGAAAATATACAGAAATATGAGAATATGCAGAAAAATATGTATAACATTGTATATGTATAAACAAAGTTTCCAGCAAGTGTACTTAAACTTTTGACATACTGTAAATCAATCCATCAATCTATCCATCTTCTGACTACTTATCCAGTTTTGGGTGACTGGGTGGTACCGTTTGTAATACTGTAAGTCATTTAACAGGCAGCTTACATTAATTGAGTGTCATGTGATACATTCCAAGCTGGGCAACCAATGGGAATTAACCTGGGCCAGAGCGACCTTTCTCAGGATCCTGTGGCTGAGGTTACAGAAGGGGTACAGGCCTTGGGGCCCCTAGCAGATTACCTGGTAGTGAATGTTAGCAGGCCCAGCTCCCCAGACTCAAGTCTCCAAATGGGCAAAGGAGAACTGCGCCACCTACTGGATGTTGTGAGTAAAATGTTGAGGAATTCAAAAAATTCTAATTATAAAGATTTTAAAAGATTTGGATACTTTAAATAATTGATTATGGCATTTTGTTTTTCTTTAGACTATGAAAGTAATATAGTAAATATTAAAAATGTAGTATCTGGGGAACCAAATGCTGTTCTCATGAGAAATGTCAGCAGTATTACATTAAACACACTAAATGAGAAGCCTTTCTGTGACCAGGTGCTAAGGGAGCGGGACACCTTGCCATGTGAGCGGCGACCGCCTGTCCTGGTCCGGATTGCCTCTGATCTCCCTACACAAGACAAGCAGGATGTTGCTGATGTCATAACTGAGGTGTGTGTCTTTGACAGGCAAAGTGGTGATGTCACTGTGTTATCTTAACTCTTAGCATTCGCAAAGGGAAATTCCACTGAAAAGGAATCATTTCACATTGTGTGCTGTGTGAAATGTATTTGACGTGGGAATTTCAACCTTTTTCAAACACCTACGGCACAGAATATTCATGGACAAATGACATTTACAAACCAAAGGAGGGAATGTTGTATTGAGTTGTTAAACATACATAGACGGAATTTGCAGCAGTTAGAGAAGTGAGTGCCAAGAAAAGCAGATATAAAGTGCAGGAAATGATTTTTTCAAGCACATCTAATAGAAAGTGAAACAGGAATGTCTCCTGCTTGACATTTTTTTAGAAAATCCTGCTCATGTTCCATGTTATGCCTTTCCACTGAGCCGACGTCTACTGATGAACGCAATTGACTTTAGTATTAATCTTGGATGAAGTTCCCCTTTAACAGCCTCCACCACATGGACCTACTCTTTTTCTTATCCTACTCTTCATCCCTGACTTTGCACCTTATTCACATAACAAAGTCACAATTAAGTGCAGCACCATCAAGTGAGGTTAATTGGATAAAACAACCCCTTCCTGTTGTCTGTTCCTTGCAGTTTGCTTTCTTACTGTTCTTCTTCCTGAGCCCATCCATCCATCCATTCTGTGACCGCTTGTCCTATTCAAGGTCACGGGGGGGGGGGGGGTGGGGGGTCTAAGCTATGGCCACAAATGGCAGTGATTCCTGAACCACCTATGGAAAATGAAACAAGGTGCTCACAGACATTTTTGCTGTCTGTCTCTCTTCCAACATTCCAGCTTGGCCTGGACGGTTTGGTTGTCTCCAGCTCAGCCATCTCCAGGCTAGCGTTGGACTCAGAGCAAGGGATGCTGGGAGTAACAAGTGGACAGACGACCAAGGAGCTGTCCAGCCACACAGTGCGGGAGATGTATTCACTGACGGAGGGTAAGTATCCAGTGCTTTCCTCCAGGGAACACGGACCCATGACAACAACACAGCTTCCTGTCTGTATCATGATTGTTTTGTTTGTGACATTATGATTCATGCCTTTCTCAACCCAGTCCTTGGGGACCCCCAAATACGTCCACGTTTTTACTCAATTTCAGTTCCCAGCAAACCTGAACCAGGTGTCAACTGTTTACAATTGCTTGATTGTTTCAAATGTGCTAGGAGGACTGGGTTGAGAAGCAGTGCTCTAAACCAAATTCGAGTTGGATGTTTTAATTGAAGCAATAGGTTAAGTACTTTTCTTAAGTCCTTGTGCTGCTGTCTCCGCAGGGAAGGTCCCCATAATCGGAGCTGGGGGCGTGGCCAGTGGAAGAGATGCCCTGGACATGATTCGTGCTGGAGCGTCATTGGTCCAGCTCTACACTGCATTTACATATCAAGGGCCACCCGTCGCCATGAGGATTAAACGGGAGCTGCTGCAGCTTCTCAAGTGAGTGATCTAAAGTAGCGTAATCAGCCTTGTGGCTCGTCGAGGGTCCCGATGATCAAAGGCACAATGTTAACTGTGTTCCAGAGAGCAAGGATTTAAATGCGTATCTGAAGCTGTCGGGGCAGATGTCAAGACTGGTGGAGGGTAACTCCAGCCACGGCCATGCAGGGCCAAGATCTGAGTGGACTTCAGACAAATGAAGTAGAGAGTCTGTCATCTGCAATCCTGAAATTCTCACTGGATGCTTTTGCCGCAGCTTTAATCATGAATTCAGCAGCTGTTCCCCACTGTATTGAACATAAAAACAGGGGGCCTTAAAGTAGCAAGTGCCAAGAAAGTATTTACATATCATACTTATAAGAACTGCGGAAAACATTATGAATTTTATGTCTTACAATTGTATGCGATGGTAATTATCGTGTGTACGGAATATGAATTTATATATCAAATTCGTGAATGCAACAACAAAAATAAATTTTGAAATAAAACCCAGTAATGGTGCCCATTTCCACATAGCAGGGTGTGAACTGGGGGCACAGCACCTGTTAAAATGGACACAGATGGCCTGCTGGTGAAGTACATTAAACTATACTTACATGTCAGGTTTCAGCTACTGCCAAGATTTTATAACTAAGGCTGAGCTCGGCAGTGGTGTTAAGCGGGTTTCAAATGGAGCTACCTTTATGTGGAAATATGACAGAGCGGTAGATTAGGCTTGGTGGGGCTGTGATGACTCCTAAAAAGTGAAGCTAATTACATATACAGTAATGCTGCTGAGCTGAAGGGAACAGCCTTAACTAGCTCCCAGTGGACTGACAGACGTGCATGTGATGCCGGAGTGTAACTCAGCAAAGCCTGGCAGAGCTGTAATTAATTATATAACTACCCCCACCCAGATTGAAGGTGCAGGGGCTCCTGCGGGTACCTTCTCTAGGCTGCGAATCTGTAATCTGACTAACTTTTGATTCTGGTCATGTTTCTCCGAGAATGGCCCCCACCCAGCTTCCTGTTTCTCCGTGAGGTCACACTGTGAAGGCCATCACTGTAATCGCTTATCACTTAGAGCTGAGTGAGCGCAGTGCGTGGTTGCGGAGGTGCCACAACTAATCGCTCGCTGTTGCTAATCACTGAAACTTTCTCAAACGATGGATGTCGAAAAGAAACCAGGCGGGGCTGAAAAAGTCAGACTGCTTGAACAGTTCAATATGCTATTTATGATTTATTTTCCTCTTGAAATGTCAGGAATACATTTATCGTGATAATAAGACCTGAACTGCGGCATCATTTATCAAGGTTCCACCTGACCAAAGACAAAATGGGCTGGTCTTGGCCATAAGGCAGTGCACTGGAGATCTTGGACTAGATAGCGACTATGAAAGCAAGGGCAAACATTATGGGTGCCAGCTGCTGCAGGTGTATGAACCCATGCCAGGAGTGCATATTTCATCTGCAAGGACTGGCATGCTCCCAGTGTACGCGCACACACAGCCGCAAAGACTTACCTGCTCTGCCACTTTAATCTCCATAGAGGCCCTGCTGCATGAAACACCACCAACAAAGAGACAGCAGACACTGTAAAAGCAAAGAGGTCTCCTGCAGGGTTTTTCCATAAACATTTTTTGTAGCAGATGGCAAAATATACAATGGTTTTCCTTTATAAAAGATGATCTGGCCTACATCTGTTATGACCTTGCTTTAAATAATAGCTTGTATGTTTATGATTGAAAATAGCTGTCTCTTCAGCCTAGCAATATGCCTGTAACACAGTCCTGATGCTGAACTACCATAGCAAAGAGCATTTGTGCAATAGTGTAGTTAAAACTCGCATTTCTTTTAGAATTAAATGATAAATTACAGAACTACATATTTCAAACTCGGCTCTCCCTGAGTTTGGAAGCTTGTTTCTTGTTGTCGTGTAGACGGATGGGTTGTTTTCTACCCCTATGACTGGTGTTTTTGGATCCATTTCACGTTTGTTTGAATGCCTATTTCTGGATCTGCGCTTACCGTTTGTTTGTGATTTTGTTCGAAGGTTGTTAGGTTGATAACCTCAGCAAATCCACCCTAATGTGTCAGCGCATGTGTGAACCTTATCACGACCTGCTCAGTCTGCTAATGGTGATTCATGGCACTCAAATAATCATCATCATACAAATGCAACTGCTAAACACATACTAAAACGAAATGTGGAAAATCCCGCAGTTTTTTCTAATAAACCCTTTTCCGTGAGCCGCAAGTGGGTCGTCCACTCTTTCTGCCTGCACCATGCCTCGCTCTCGCCCGCACACCAAGTCTGCCCTGGTCCATGACAAAAAGTGCAAATACACAATGATCAACATGGGGAAACGTTAAAATAAATAATGATTGGTGGTTTGGTCCATGTCCCTAGGTCATTGTGTGTGAACTTTTCCATGTGTTTGTTGAAGTTTCTTCCTGTAGTCCACAAATGAGATGTTTAGGGGACATGGCATGCGTGGGCTCTGTGATGGACTGACCACATACTCAGGGTGCCCCCTGCTTTATACCCTGGGCCTTCTGGGAGGAATGGTTATGGAGGAGAAGGAGGGATGATCCCTATGATTGATGTAGCAGCTGTCAGTTGGGGGGAAACCTGAGAGTCGGGTAACTGAAAAACTACATAATGAGTAGAAAAACACCAAAGTTTTTATTTACAAAAAAGTGCCTGCAAGTTGTGAATAAAACGACAAAAGCAAGATCAGAGTTAAGCAAAATGTGTCAGTCATGGAATTATTATTATTATTTTATATAATACATGCATGCCCTGCATCACTGAGCATGACAAGCCGTTTAGGTTAGGGGATAGAAATACATAAAAATATTAATACAAAAATTAAAATGATACTGTTTTTAAATGATGGTCTTTTGTGCATGAAAAGAAACATCTGTTTAGACAGTTTATGCATGGTTAAATCATGGAACAATTACTATAATTTAACTAAGTAAAACATAAGACATTCAAATGTACCTCTGCCCTTTTTTAGAAAATCCTTTTGCTCGTGTTTCATGTTATGCCCTTCCACTGAGCCGCTGTCTGCTGATCAACGCAATTAACTTTAGTATTAATCTTGAACTAAACATTAATAGTGGTACAGTGCCAAAAGACTGTAGACATAAGTTAATGATTACCTCCACCAGAAAGTGCTGATTCATATCTGCGCCTTCACTGCTTATTCTATTAATAGTCAATTATGTTTGACTGGGTTTTAAGATTTACAGTGGATTAGTGCTCTAAAATACATCTGTGTGAGAAAGCAGGGTCAGACAGTTCGTGGTGCAATTAGGGATTAAGGGGCTTCTTGCCAAGGACCCATCGGTGAAATCATTTTGATGACCCCAGGATTTTTTGGCAATATAACTGCAAGAGCTCATTTCCATCTGTTTTCATGGCAAGTGAAGGGGGGGCGGGG
>JAODLD010000008.1:16560680-16584739 GCA_026781065.1 Mormyrops boulengeri
CTGTGTTCATATTCAAAAATCATCTCTGTGTGTATGTATATGAAACTTTTGTCTTTTTTCTTATTTGCTGCCATCTTGGCCGGGACTTCCTGGAAGAAGAGATATCGTATCTCAGTGGAACCTTCCTGGTAAAACAAAGGATAAAATAAAATAAATTACACACACAAATGTAAGCCATTAAAGGAAATTAAGTGTCTGGGCTTGGTCCAGTGCCTAAAGACCAGAATAAGAGATTAATTGACAGGAGGAAATTGACAGAAAGTGTTTGTGCTGTGATCATCCATAAGGGGAGACATCATACCCATCAGTTATCATACAAACCATTTGGGTGTGAATGAGCCCAGTCTCTACAGAACTGTCTGCATTCTTAATGGAAACAAGTCCAACTATTATTATAGCAATATATCTCTAAAACCAAATGCTGGAAATGATTTTAAAGACTGATTCAAATGTAAAAGCCCTGTCAGTGGGTATGAGTACCAGCCCAGCCTGCCACGGCCGCTTGTGTATTCTAAAGGTAAACAAGCCCAAGCAGAGATGAAAAATGACTCATCTCATTAAGACTCCTGCAGAAAACCTGGCTGGCACTCATGCCTTCGCTAGCAAAGTGTACCACACTGCGGGGTTAGGGGTCGAGATGCTAATGACTACATGATTATATGTTCAAATCCCACGGCTAGCAGAGTATTCATATCACCATTAGGCCCTTGAGGATAGCCTTAGTGCCAACGGGATCAGGGACGCCATCCATGCCCTGTCTGCTTATAAAATAAATGTATGTAATGTAAATGTGTTTGGGAGTGTTCCCTCTCACTAGAGCAGAAGGATGAGACACGGAGAGGTCTTTTGAGGAATGGTAGAGCGCTCTACTTACAATGAACTAAATGCTGCCCTCCCTAATATTCAGAAGAACCACCGGAGCTGATTAGTGTAGTAAGCGGGCATTCAGTTTCAGCAGCAACAAAACCCTTCATCTTATCTCTTATGGAATATAACATTGCATTTAAAAAGGCAACAATAACAATTCTTTGTGATACTCAATAATACACAAGAAAAAAGGCCACGATGATGTCATGCATCCTGCCTCTTTGGTTTAACAAATGTGTTTGGAATATTAAAGCATTTACCCTTTAATCCCCAAGGGATTTTTTCCATATTATCCAGCAAATCCTACCAAAGCACCTTCTCAAAAATACAGAGCAGTGGTGTCCAATCTGTTTTATAATGAGAACTACTTTTTCAAAGAAAGCTAACTGGGAGAGTTTTTTTCGCCACCAAGGCTAGGGGTGTGTCGGGGGGGGGGGTCTTCCTTGGGATATTTTGCTGACTGGGGTGGAATGGAAATTGTGCCCCAAACAATCACAAATGTCTTTTGATTGACCGATTGGGCGCCACTGGTGTAGAGGAAACCTTTAAGGCTCAAACCCCTTCCCACAAACTTCCTTCACCACTACCCCACCTGCTGGCCTTCTGCAGTTCCTTTGCAGCAAGATCCCATAGAGAACCATCATTTGCTCAGTAAATGTGGCCAAATGGTGTCAGGAATACAATATGTTGTATTATGCAGACACCTTATGATGTCATGATGATAGCTTTATAGATGTGCGGTACCGCTGCTCAGGACTCACACTTACATCTCAAACTAGTTTGTTATTTGCTTCTAGTCCTAAGAATATTCTTGGTGTGCTCACTGCTGTAAATAAACATATACACGTTCATATTGTTTAAAACTGGATGCTTCGTGAGACTTTTTTAAGTATAAAAGTTAAGCTTTTACACTGTTAACCAGTAATGTTACTCAGTAGTTTACAGAACAATAATTGTTTTATATGAATATTAATTGTAGAGACTTTTCTCAGGGCAGGCGCTTGACCGGGGTGGGGTCAGGTCCCCTGAGGGCACTTAGAGGCTCTGAATTGGGCCATTTTCAGCCTATGGACAAATGGGTAGATGTTCAGGCACCTGCATCGTCATTACCAAAGATTAACATGTAAATGATTTTATATCGAGATTCTGTTCACATGATTTTTGGCGAGTGATCATTCTGGAAAATTGGCACCAATGACACGCATCACACTCAAAGTACAAACAACTTCACCATCGACTTAACAATCAGACAGGAGGACATCCTGTCCTTCTGCAATAAACAGAAATACAACAGAACATAACCCAGGAACATTTTAGATGCTTCAGATATTATTTTTGATTGATCCTTTGGATAAATGCTGGCAAAATGCTGAAGTCTTTCTCATTATTTTGCAAACTGAGCAGGCTTCAAAACTAGCCTTGATTTTTAGGCTAGATATATTGCATGCATATCTTTCTAAAGCTTGTTTCAAATCACTGACTAAGTCATTGGAATATGTAATGATGACAGACACACACATACACACACACACAGGTTTATAATTATATCTTTGTAAGGACTCTCCATTCATTTCTATGGGGAAAAACCCTAATCCCAACAATGACACCCTTAACCCCCACCCAGCCCTAACCTTAACCCCTACCCAGCCCTAACCTTAACCACAAGTAACCAAACAAAATAAGAGGCATTTTTAGATTTTAGACTGCATTCACAGATTGTAATAAAATTGAGGTTTATATTGTGAAAAATGTCCCCACAATCTAAAAAGTAACAGATTGGTCCTCACAATGTGGTAAATACAACGCCCCCCCCCCCACACACACACAGGTTTGTAATTATGTGTTTGTGGGGACTCTCCATTCATTTCTGTGGGGAAAACTCTAATCCCAACATGACACCCTTAACCCCTACCCAGCCCTATCCTTAACCAGAAGTAACCAAACGAAATACAAGATTTTTTGCATTTTCACTTTTTTGATCGCATTTACAGATCTTTGTGGGGACCTGAAAAATGGTGCCCACAACATTAAAAAACAGGTTTTCCTTACATTGTCCGGGGCATTTGGTCCCCACAATGTAATATAAATATAATACACACACACACACACACACACGAGACCTGCATTTAAAAAGGTGCATCTCACCTGCATGTTATGAATGGATTTATGAAAATATCCACTCTTGGCTCCTTGCATGAAGCGCTGTAACTCCCTCCAAAGTCTAAACCCAAAGTGCATCCAGAAGCCAAACCAGGTCACAGAACGACAAGAGCATCAACCGCCATCTACCCATGCTGTCCACGGCAGTGTGCGGACCTCAACTTTATTGCTCATGTTCTCCAGATTTCCCTGCTCTACCTCCCTCTTGTGTGTTCTCTCTCTCCCCCTCCCTCCCGCTCCATCTCTCTGCCACCCCCCATCCACGAGCACAGCATACATCTGGAGTCTCCTGATACTACCACCCCTTCCTTTCCTCCCTCTCTTTCTCTCCTCCCATAAGTTTCTCTCACGGATTATGTACTCCCTCAACGCCTCCCTTCCCCTGAGGACCACACATCCTTCTCTCATCCTTCCATCCTTTTTCGACTCCCTCCCATGACAGCTCTCGACTTCCAGACCACACGCACATATAAGTCGAGAACACCACCACTATCCCGACACCAATCATCTGGCGGTCATCACGGCCGTGGATTTCAGTTCTGAATTCCTCTGATCGTAGCACCCAGTTCAGTTCAGACTGGCAGGAGCGTCTGGAAAACCTCAGGGCTTCTCTCTATGTGTCTCTCTTACTGAAGAAAAAAAATTGCACAGAAGATGCAGAGATAATCATGTTGCTGGTCTGGCTTTCGGCACAAAAATAAATGACTCTAGTTCCAGAAAAATGACATTTATGCCAAAACATATACGGATTGAAAGACAGGAAGAATAAATCAATACAATTAGAAATCAACAGTCACCCTATTTACCCTCTAGGTCAAACAGGAGCCCATTCAACACACACTCTTTCACATCAACAAAAAAAACGTTTCTTTGAACAACAATAATATTACAATAAAAGGATATCAGTTTCACATAAGCTTGACTGCAAACAATTACACTGCATTATCTGTTGAGTTGACTGCGTCGTTTTATGTGAATCTGGGCAGGGTAGAAGGGGCTCATGCTGGGACTCGAACCCACAAGTTTTCAGTGAACAGCGAACTCTGCTACTGGTTCTCCAGAATACCCTCTCAGGCTACCTTTAACTCACCTCAATACACCCCTCCTTTCCCCACATTTATATACCACCCTTCTTACACCACTTAAAAGAAAACACACCCATATAATCACACAAATCTGATTTCTTTAAGTTTCGCTGATTTTCTCAGTATATTAATTACTGTCTTTCCCGACTTTTCCAAATGGGGTTTCCTCTTCGCCCCGACACCACAGTCCTAAACCCTCAGCTTGCGTATGTGTGCTTTGTTTACACCTCTCCCTTTTAGCGAATGTTTCCCCGGCAACAGTTGCCGGGTCTGCACTCACATGACCCAAGTGAAGCGGGACTCAGGTTGGGAGGCCAGTCCGTCTTGGAGCTGTTACCACAATATCCTGATGCAGACATGGGATGATGTCTATGAAAATATGGTCAGAATGGTCACTGGCCCATACCTTTCTGGCCCTACATGGCCCCGGCGTTTTATCCCTTTTATTCCTCACACTGTCTCCTAGTCACCCCAAACATGGCCATTACACACTGACCAGGAAGTCAATAGGTCAGAGAAGTCACTAGGCTATGTCACTCTCAAACTTTCTCTATTACATACCTGTGACCGAACAGGCTCAGAATCAGTGACACATGGCAATGGACAAACCTACACTCAGTTTAGACCATGACACCCCCAACAGGACAAGGCTGCTGGTGGTATCAGTGATACCATCATACGTGTTGCCCTGCACATACACACACATACAGGGATGCGGCAGTGGCTGACCACACATGTCACACGATCACTAAAATAAAAAAGGAAGTTTTATTAGGACAATTTCATTGGAATGCGTTTTTTTTCCCCAACTTGCTTCCCTTTAAAGACATACACACGAGAAGTTCGGGGGTCAGCTGTTCATCCAGCACCCCAGCGGCATTTATGGGGGCATCAAGGGCCCAACAGAGATGTGGCTACATGACTGAGCACAGGATTCAAAACAACATCCTTCTGATCAGAGGTATAACCCGCTGAGCCACATCAAACCCTTTAGGGATTATGTCACAACCTGAAATTAGAATGACGACGCTGGCTCATGTCTATACCGAACCGCTACAGTATGGCTATGTAGATGGAAAAATATTATTTACAGGAATGGAGTTTGCTATCATTAATTAAAGCCCACATTGAAATAAATCAACTTAAATGTGTTTATCTTTTGCATAAACATGACAGTGTGTTTTTTTTCTCTCTCAATATTGGTTCATTGTTTGTTGAAAGACTAACAGCCTCCTCTTGGCACAGGAAACGAGGACGTGTAATAACCAACATTTCAAGATGTCATAATTAATCAAGTCAAATTATTGTTGCTGCCGTTTTTTAACATGACTTGGGTAGCACTGGGTGAAAGTTACAAGGTGCTCAGTGACCTGCGGAAGTACCCAGAATAAAACACGAAAACCAGCTGGACAGTCAAATATTCATAATTGTATTTCGCAGAATTTAATTTGGGAATAAACCAGAAAACAGAAGAAGAGCCCACTGACCTGAATGGCAGCTTAAATTCTTGCTGCCTGAAAATCAAATCAAAGTTCCGTGTCACAAAGCCAGGCCAAAACAATCCCCTTCCTACAATACATCACACTAAAAGAATGGAATTTCTTTTGAAAAGGAGATAAATACAGGGACGAGACTCTTCAGTTTGCTGTAATGGAAGGTAAATGGTTGCACACAGGTAGCATACAGTGGAGCTTTAAATCAGATACAGACAGCTATCCCTAGCAGACACAGCATACTGGCATGATGCAAAGCTAAAATCCAACAAGGCAATGATATCGTGCCAAAAACCTGCTCACAAAATCTCCATTTTTAAGGTGCTGGTGGTGCTGCACCCAGCCTGTCATCACGATCCCTGGGGTATCACATGTACATAGCTGAGTCAAATCCACATTACCCTCTGGTGAAGCTCAACATGATGGTCGGATTAATAAAATAATGGGATGCAGAGAACCAGATAGACTTCTTGGTCTCCACTCACTGTATATGTATGTCTGATTAAATGTTACTAATCCAGCTTAGGGATATTGGTAGTCTCAGGACCAATCAGTACTCAGGAAGAAGTTCCTGGGCCGATCAGTGCTCAGGAAGTGGCCTCTGGACCAATCAGTACGCAGGAAAAGCAGCACAGGAGGTAGTACACCCATGTGGTGACATGTGCAAGCTACAATGGATTAAGTCATCGGGCACTGGGCATCAAGGACTGTCCTAATTTACAGTGACAAGGAAAATGCAGAGGAAACACATCACAGTCACTGTTCGGAAATGTCTGGATATTAATTTTTGTGATTTCTTTTTTCTCTTAATGCAGCTATACACTGACACCAGCACATTCATGTGTTTAATTTTGTATTACTTTTCAAATGTTTCTTCTTACCTGCTTAGCTTCCATGAAGGCCTTGTGTCACAGAAGTGTCCTCCTGTCTGTCAATCCGACCTGTCAGCTCTGATATGTCAGTAGCTACCAGAGCAATATGCCCCAGGCAGATGGCCCTTGTTTTGAACACCGGGATCTGTTTTGTGATCCCTGATGCATCCTCATGCGCGGTCACCAGGAGGTCATACTGTTTACCGTCACACCCAGGCAAACTCGCAAGTAAGGGCGCAAAACCCCTGATGTGGTTCCGGCCCGGGGCTATTACAGCCAATCCAGCTGAGCTTAACAAGTCCAGAAGTGGCCCGTTGCATATTTAACTTCCGTATTTCCATATTCAAGGGAGAATGAGTTAGCAAAACACGTGTGTCACGCGCCCTCCTGTACCGACTGCCCTCACAACCTCTGCATGTTTTGCTGCTTGAGTTGTTGCCATAACGAGAGAGAGCAAAAAGCTTCAGGCACAGCTGGGGACTTTCTCGGGGCTGTGCTGCGCTGCTTTTCAAATCACATCCAGCCTCCTAGGCAGGGTCACTGGGAGAGAAAACATGCCATTAATGCATCAGGCTAACAGTGTTACACTCCTCTGTGAGACACAGTGGGGACACAGTGTAGGGTGCAGTGGCTCCATGGCTACAATGGACAATAAGAATGACACGTGCCACTATGTGGACAGTCGCCGATTAACTTCTCACAGATACTGTTTGTGGAGCAGTATGCGAGTTCCTGACCCTGGGCTCTGCAGAAACGAAGGTATCCAGGAACCAACAACAAAAGGGCGACAGAAAGGGATTTGTGGTAAACTATGCACACACTATATGCTATATTGTGACCATCACCACAGTCAAAAACCCGCACACACAATCCTTTGAAAGAATCAGAAAAATCTAGTTGTCAGAGATTTAACTAAGTGTTCCCTGGTTGTGCGTCATCCATGGTAGATCAGTAATAAATAGAATGGAGCCATCCGGGTTCAGACCCGATTACTGCTTGGAGATTGTGTTTCAGGGCCGATTGCGCTAATCGTCCGAGAAGGTAGGGCACACACTAAGATTTTTCCTGGACATTGTTAGTTGGTATTTTACCCATTATATTTCAATTTTGTCTATTATTTTATCAGATAACAGAACAATTCTCTTTTATTGAACCTGATTTTAAACTATTTTCTGCCTCTGTAAGGCAGAAAATAAAAGGAAGGTGTTCTGTTAGGTAAGCAGTTGGAAGATGGGTAGATGATGGATGGATGGATGGATGGATGGATGGTTACATTCATTTTTATTCATTTTTTGAATAGAAAACATAGGATAGTGCTCTTTTCTTTTTTCTTTCTCTGTAAAGCAGTTGACAAAGAATGTATATCTTTTATCATTCATTAATCAAGACCCAGGACTAGATAAGTAGTTTAGAAGATGGATTTTTCTTCTTCTTCTTCTTCTTCTTCTTATTATTATTATTAGTAGTAGTAGCAGAATTTTTATATTATTATTAGTGTTGCTGTTGTTGTTAATTAAAAATGTGGATTTTCTTGGAGGAGGAGCACATGGGTGCTAAGGTGGATGTGAGTGGTCACTTCTCCAAGGCACCCAACGGCAGTTACAGTGCAGGACTTCACCAAGACACTCTCTCCTGTCAGACACAAGTGAAACTTTCAAAGCCTGAGGCCAGACACATATGATGTGGGGGTTAACCTTGTAGTAGATGTTATGATGTCACTACAAAAGATATTATGATGTAATTCAATGCATAAAGGAGGCGCAATGGCTGAATTGAAGGCCAGCAGGGGCAGCGGGTTTTCGGGCGCAAGCAGCACTTTATTTCACAAATCTTTACGCCTTCAGCTCCACCTCCACCTCCAACAAGTGATGATCATACGGTTGGGACACAAGTGAATCATCCAGAACATTCCATCTGTAAATGCGATGAAGTGACCCACTTTTGCAGAGGGTTTTACCAAATACAGATCCAGATATGAAGGTAATTAGCAATCAGAAAGGTCCATATATAGAGCACAACAGATTGCTGCAAATGTTATACATCTGCTAATAATAGTGTGTGACTCAGCGGGTTAAGTCTTTGTGCCTGCAATCAGAAGGTTGTTGGTTCAAGCCTGGCATTGGCAGGTCTGGAGGTCCTTCAGCAAGGCCCGTTGGGGGAGGTGTAAAGTATCAATTACTATTATAATAAATTCAGTCCTGTGGTCTGTTTCATATAGTATATAAGCTGCATGACTCAGAAAAACATCAATTTCCACAAAGCACTAATTGCATCTCCTCCTTCACAAAGGGTCACTTTGACTTAATCCTTATCATGGCAGAGAGAGTACACTATGAGATTGTCAGGTCACTAGGAAATAAAAAATAAACAGTAATATACTGATAACTCAAATGTAGACTAGAAAAATGCAGAGTAAAACTGACATCATTATTGCATAATATGTCTCCAAAATACAAATATAAAATTTGTAAAAATCGAAGATAAACTTGAATACAGAATACAGCTTAGTCGTACATCAAAAACTGCCCTGAATCACTGTAGTATTCAGGCCATTAAACGTTCACTGTTCTACATTTTGATGATTTATTAATAAAATCTTTAATGAAAAAATAGGTAAGTAATTGCGTGATATGTCCCCTTTACCCGATTTAGGGGAAAAAGCTGTTATCTCAGTTTGTGCAACTCTAAACAAACATCAGTGGGATTGTGCAAAAGCCTGGTGTCTTGAAAGTGCTGAGAACTTTCGACACAGAAACGTTTGATACCGTGACTCGAACGCACCAGCTTATTTCAGATGAGCAAAACATACATGCTCCTTTTAAACTCAGTTTTGACGTGTAGGTTGGCCAACCCTGGCCCTAAATACTGGATATATGTGATTGAAAACATCCTTGATTTGTGATTGGACTGTCAATCATGGTGCATGGAACTTTCATCCAAAAAGACTAATAATAGTTCAACCAGGAAATATCATGTAGGTATCAGCAGGGACAGATCAATGAAAGAATGAATGTCACATTTACAAAGAGCTCTGTAAGACACCCATGGTGTATGGAAGAATTTTCTGAACCAATGGAAGGCAGGTCAGCCACCGCCACATTGCAGCACCCAGCTGGACAATGCGACAGCAGCCATTCTGCACCAGTATGCTCACCACACAGTAGCTAAGGTGGTGAAGGGGCAGGAGAGAATTCACCAGCTAGATACTGGAGATGATTAGGAGGCCAGATCTGAATGGATCACAGTGGGCGATTTTAGCCCGGGCATCAGGGTACCAGCCCCCTACGCCTTTGAAAGGTACCCAAAGATCTTTTAAGACCTTTCATCCAAAGTACAGCACCAGTTTAACAGCACAGCTTCACCATCACTATACTGGGACCCACACTGACCACAGGATGGGCTCCCCTGTTGGCCACACCAGCACCTCGGCCAGCAGAAACCCAGCTTTCCTAGTTTCCCATCCAAGTACGGGACAGACCCAAACCTGTTTGGCTTCAGATGGATTGCGTGCTTTAAACTGCAGGTGATATGCCTGTATTTTCCATCCCAGGCTACACCCCACCTTGGTTAGCTAAATTAGAAGAACCTGAGTGTCCATGCTAATGTCAGCCTATGGCCCTCAGATAAGTTAATCTATCCCTGGTTATCAGTCACTCAAATTTATCGAATAGTTTCAGGTCGAGATTAATAGATGAAGAGACTCAACATAATCTGGTTAAACGTGTACAGTCATATAGGGGACCAGGATAGAGAAATACTGATTGATCATGACAATATCCTCATCGCTATTGTACATTTATTATTATTGTTGTTGTCCCATTGTAGTCTATTCTTAGTAAAATTGTATCAATACGCCAAGTCATTGTATCATCATTAAGTAAATAAAAATAATATTAATGTAGACTGCAACTGCATTTGAAGCTTCATACTCTGGACCCCTACATAGACCTGGGTTAATTAAGAAAATCACATTCGAAATTCCCAAAATCCTCTTTCAAAAACCCGAACAACCTCACTTCCAATACGTCGTTTCGAAAGAGACAGACACAGCCGTACACAGAGACTGGCTGACAGGAAAACCCCGGACTATTGATCATCAGGAAAATGCTCTGTGTTCCAGTAAACATTTGGGCAAAGTTGTATTACAGAGTCGCTATAAAAGTCCAGTCCTGTTGTGACTGAGATCACAGCTGAACACTGACAGTGGAGTTCATCGCACAATGAGGTATTTATGCATCTATGCATGTATTTATGTGTGTGTGTATGCAATAGTATTAATATTATTATTTTTATTATTATCAGTATTTAACACAGTGATATCTAAAGTGAATTTCACAGTGCAAAATTTGTATCACTGGATATTTCATATGTTTTAAACATCTGAAAACCTATAATTTATGAATTAAACTTTAACACAAAGGGGATTATTCTGTGCTAAAGAGTAAGAATATGGGTCTTGCCTAAGACCTGCGATGAATTATGTGCTGTGATGTCATTCTTGATGAGGCGCTACTGGCAGTTTTTATATGTAGGTAATTCGGTCTGTGTTACTCACACTGCCCATGTCTGTCTTTGTCTTGCCAAGGTCCTGGGCACAGACTCTCCTTCTCTCCTGCGTCTGCCTGACGAGCAGCATTCTGGCCACGGATGCACACCGGCTCCATCTTTCCGGTACTCTGTCCCCTCGGTCGCTAAATTTTGGCTATTCCTCAGCTGCACTGCTAACCAGATTCCAGCCAGAAGCCCACTGCGATTTACACACCAAAAACAGTCACCAGGCGGGGGTGCCACAAGAGATGTTACACCCCATGAAAGCATATCATATTGGGCCTCCAACCCAGACCAGTCCAATAATTATGTTCCAGATATTTTAGGGCCCCTGTCACTCAGAAAAGTGCTTTTTGAGATGATGTGACCGTGACAGATACAATAGATCAATTCGCCAACTGAACACAGCTAATTTTAGACTTGTGCAAGTTTTGTCTTACTTACTGAAGCCATAACTCACAGACTGTGAGGCTGTAGAAATTATAATGCAAACATTTTAAGTGTAAATCCACATGAGGAACAAAAGAAAAAATCTTTGGGACAACCTCCCCTCCGAAGTTGGCAAGCTTAATTGCTTGGGGACCAACACCCCCACCTTACCAGCAATTTCTTTCACATGCAATGGCCCTTGGTCTTGTGTTGCTGATGGAATTTGGCCCTCTGGAAAAAAATTGGGGACCCCAATAGCAAATGTCTCCCCCCCCCCCGTTGTTACCAAAGGATGCCTATGCATGTCTGTAACCATCTTCCGCTCTCGCACCATGCAGGCCAGCGGTCTCGACGCACAGTGGGCGGCTTGGTGGCACCCCACATCCCCTGGCAGGTCATGGTCTATCTGGGGGACACCGCCTTCGACGGCGGCTATGCGGGAGGGGTGCTGATCTCACACCGCTGGGTGCTGACTGCCGCCAGGAACCTCTTTGTCAACAAGACTCGACCACCCCCTGCGTATCCGAGCGACAGCTGGGAGAAACACTCCATCCCAAAGGTGTATGTGGGCATCACCGACCGCGTTCTGGCCAATTCCTCCAACCAGGCAGAGGTGGAGAAGGTGAGAGCAGGTGGAGACTCCTTCTTTCTGCCTCCTAGCAGGTGACATCAGATTTATTTGAGCTGATCCCTGTATTCTGTCCCATAAGAGAAATCGTAAAACTAATAACACCTAATGCAAATGCTCTTATTAACCAGTAATTATCAGTGACAGAATGTGAATTTTGATTACATAGAAACTAGGCAATACAGCTCACTCTTTTATGGGCATCTCACAGAGAGTGGTAAGATACTGCAGCAAAAGTAAATTAACTCCAGAGAAGACACAGAAGCTCCCCTTTTCTGTTTTGCCCTGAGACAGAGGCAAGATGACTTAATGACTTCTTAGGCACAGACATCAGTAGTGTGTGTTTGCGGGGAGACTGTCAACCTCGTAAAGAGATTTACCTACCTCGGCAGCGACATTCACATCTCTGGTGACTCTTCCTATGAAGTCAGCAGACAGATTGGAAGAGTATGGGGGGTCATGAAGTCGCTGGAAAGGGGTGTGTGGTGCTCCCGATATCTTTGCAAGAGGACGAAGGTCCAAGTCTTTAGAGTCCTGGTGCTCCCTGTCTTGCTGTATGGCTGTTAGACATGGACGCTACCCAGTAAGCTGAGAAGAAGACTGGAGTCCTTCGGTACTGTGTCTCTTTGGAGAATCCTTGGGCACCGTTGGTTCGACTTTGCGTCGAATGAGCGGTTACTCAGGGAGTGGTGGTTACTTGTGAGGGAGCATCAGTTATAGCAGTTTGGCCATGTAACGAGTGTCCCTGAGGGTGATCCGGCTCACAGGATCCTCAATGCTGGGGATCCAAGCAGCTCGACCGGGCCAAGGGGACGCCCACGTAATACCTGGCTGCGGCAGATGGATGCCATTTCTGGATGATGGGACTGGACCGTGTGTTTGCCTGGGGGGTTGAGAGCCGGGATCCCAAGGAGTTTCGCGGTGTTGCCCAACCTGACCTGACCCCGAGACAGATGATAACATATTGTTAGATTTCTTACACATGAGGTGATTCTTAACAGCTTTAGTAGGGGGTCAGTATGGGGGCAGTGTGAGTCTCTGTGGGTTAAGACCCTGAGCTCGTTGCTGGTTCAAATCCTGCGGCTGGCAAAGTGATGCTGCTGTTGGGCCCTTGAGCAAGACCATTAACCCCAATTACTCCATGGACTGGCTGACCCTGTGCTGTGACTCTCATTCTTGCTCTCACCTGTGTGGCTGATGAAGAGCGAGATGGGATAGACGAAAAGACAATTTCCTCAAAGGCATGAATAAAGGCTAAAGGTGCTAACACATGCTACTTCCTGTCCCACACAGGTGGTGCTGCATCCAGACTTCCGAAAGACCAACGTCTGGGAAAATGACCTGGCTCTGATTAAGCTTAGGGAGCCTGTGACCTTCAGTAAGACTGTGATGCCAATCCCCCTGCCGGAGCGGGGTGACAACTTCGCAGAGACAGAGGGGATGCGCGGTGTTTTAGCTGGGTGGGGGTGGGGTGCTCTGTTAACCCCTGCCAATCAGCTGAAATACATAATTCTGCCCGTGGCGAACCACAAGGCCTGTAGGCAGGAGTACGAGGGCAGGAGCGATGGCCCCAAAGTGGACGAGAAGGTGTTCTGCACCAGTACCAGTGCCTTCCATGAGAACGTGTGCTTCGGCGATGCAGGGGGCGCTTTGGCGGTCCAGGATGCCGGCACCGGAAGGGTGTATGCTGCCGGAATCCTCTCTTACGATAAAACTTGCACGATGAGGAAACATGCCGTATATGCGAAGCTGTCCGCCTACGTGCCTTGGATCAACAGCGTCATGCGTGGCGATTCTGAAACGCTCTCAGAGCAGCGCAACACACTCATGAACTACTTATATTCAAAGCAGTGAGCCAGTCGCCATTAAACTGAGTATAGCGGTACCACTTCTCCATTCTGAGGTGTTCTCCAAATGCATCATAGCAACAATGTTCTAATCTCAATCTGCATTGACCAAATAACACAAATGGAAATAGTGAGATCACTTAATGAGTATATAATGTGAAGGGGCCTTCTTCGTCACCTTCAGTCCTGTCAGTATGAAACAACTGAGCAGCTTTCTCTGTCCAAATATTATTTCAATAAACAGTGATTCTCATGAGCATGTGTCCTAGTATTGACTGAGACTGTGGATAGGTGGATATTTTCTAGTACTATTCAGGCTCATGAGTTTCACAACTGGACTTGAACATTTGGCTTTCTTTCCAGACTCAAAGTGTTGGTTTAACCTTTCTGCCTTTCAGTTTAATACCCATCCATCCATCCATCCATCCATCCATCCATCCATCCATTCATCCATCCAATGATTTTCTGCACCTTGTCTGGGGTTGGGCCATGGGGGCAGCAGTCTAAGCAGGGATGCCCAGACCTCCCTCTCACCAACCACCTCCTCCAGCTCCTCCGGGGGAATTCCAGGTGTTCCCAGGCCAGCCAACAGATATAATCTCTCCAGTGTGTCCTGAGTCTGCCCTGGGGTCTCCTCCTTATTCGACATGGCCAAAACACCTCCCCAGGGAGCTGCCAGGAGGCATCCTAGATAGACGCCCCAACCACCTCAACCGGCTCCTTTCGATGCAGCGGAGTAGCGGCTTTACTTTGAACCCCTCCTGAATGTCCGAGCTCCTCACCCTATCCCTAAGGCTGAGCCCAGACACCCTGCGGAGGAAACTCGTTTCTACCGCTTGTCTTTGCGGGTTGAGTTGGTGTTTAAGAGAAATGAATACAGTAACACTAATTTACCAGAAGAGGGCCTTAACGCACAAAGATTCATCTATTATTATTTAAATACCAAAGCTTAGTATGTGGCGTAAAAGCTCATTGTTCATTTTATTTAAATTAAATTCTTCCCAGAGTAAGTACACCTGACCAACAGGAATAATTAAATCATAGGTAAAGTGACTTCAGTAGACACGCAAATAATATATACTGGAATAAACTGATGTTTTGTAGGTGTAATTTTGTGCTCTAAGATGTTTATCTAGGGTTTGCATGACACAGGAAATGGTGCTGATGAAGGTTGAGTGTAGTCCCCTTTCGCAGACACAGGTAGAATGTAAAAGACGTACAGTAGCTGTGTACACAATGGCAGGTTTTTAAATGATAGGAATCACGTGCCTGTCTCATTCCTGTACTGTAAGTAATGGGCATTGCATGGATAAATAATATCCCTGCTCCTTGATGGAAAACGGAACTCTGTTTGCGCTTCTGCCTTGGGCTTGAGTCTCTGGAGAACACCTGCAACACCACAGCCCTGATCCACCCATGTAGAGGGGGCTATATTCTGGCTCATCGGGGCCCGCTGCGAGCGCCTTACGGTGGACTGTTCGGTGTGCTGCGATCCGGGGGCAAGTTTTTCACGCTGGGGGGTGGGAGCAAGCCAGACCCGGTTTCAGTAGACTGTCTGAAGCCTGCAAATTAGACACCGCAGCAGGACCCCCCCCCTCACTGACATACCTCCCCACCCTCCCAACCCGCTGTGACTCATTCTGGTCAGGTGGTGCGGCTTCCTCGAAAGTTGGACCGGTCTGACTTTGTGAATTCTGGGGTGTGGGTGTATAGTGGCTACTACTGTCTAGACAGAATTCACACTCTCCTTTACCCAGGCTCATAAGTGTGGGGTGGCTGCGCATGCCCAAGCCAGGAGTTTTTATCGGCGTGGGTTATCAGGTGTGTTAGAGAGGTTGGAGTAAAGTAACCTGCTTTTTGGCATTCTACCTGCATTAACTACCTCTAACTACCTATTTCCTATTTCGCTACATCATGCCTCCACAAGATATGGGAAGATGTGAATTACCATTACCCCAACTGGGAGTAAGACCTGGAAGGCTTCGATGATGCAGACTCAAATATTCTGTGAACAGCACATTTCATGTGTAGAAGGACTTTTTGAGGAAAATAGGTGTGGGATAGTCTGGGTGGGGGCTTAGTGGGATTAATTTGTGTTTTAGGCTAAAGAGAATAAGATAAATGTCTGAATGTACTTTCTATGTGCTGTGTTATCTTAAAGGTATGCTTGGGCTACTGGCACGGAGTCTATTTGTCTGTGACCTTTCTAAAAGCGAGAAGCCTCCTCAACAGGCCTGAGAGAGAACAGGAAACATCCACGCGAGGCAATCTGACCGGCAGGAAGAATGAGGGAAAGTGCTATATAACCTTAGCAGCTGCTTTAATACATATATCAGCTGACTATTTTCCACTATGGAAGATAGTGATTGAGATGGTCATTCTAGAATTTAATTATAATAAGTGTGTTGAAGGCTGATTGCAGTGATCAAGTAATCGTTCACATATCATTGCTGAGTCTGAGGGATGTGTGTATTAAGTGGCTGGAGAGATTAAAGAAGTTTCAATGATGGTTTGTCTGGTGGTACAAGGTCCTAGGCACCGTGACCCTCTAAGGAATGCGGGAGATGAGATAGCTGGAGCCATAAAACGTGTTGTGCAAAGTGAAGGATGCAAGTCATGGGGGGATTACGCAGACCCCATGAGATGAAGACCTGACCAAGCCCACCAATAGAATGGAAGAGGATGGCCCTAGGGCTACAGTTTAATGGTATATAAGATACTCATTTTCCTTGTTCTGGGGTTCACTTTTTGGCACAGGGATAAACTGCCGCTTTGAGCTCTAAGTACACTCTGCAAATACAAGAAATCTTATGTACAGAGAGAAGTGTCAGTGAATTTTCTTTGTCTGTTCAGAGCAGGTGAATTAAATAGAGAAATTTCCATCTTCTACGCACTGAACCCAGAAATTTAATTACAGAGCAATTGCCTCATTGTGATCGGCACATGGTTACCTGTTGTGCACCAATCGACAGGTGGGCAGACTTTGCACGTAGCCAGGGATGAAGATACACATAAAGGACCAAAGGCCCCACGCTTCCTGTTTTCACGCAGCTTTTCTCAGAGGTAGGTCACCATCATTGTGATGTGTCTTCTTACAGAAAAGAAAAAAGTGTGGAAGCCACCCACAAGTCTAGCATGGGTTTCATTTCCTGGGTGAATCTTTTATATGTTTAGGGGAAATTAAATGTAAAAAAAAAAGTTACATTTTCAGATGATGCAGGTGCTTTGAAAAATGGGGTTGTGTGGTGCCTGCAATGTTTCCTAATCTGGTCCTTGGGGACACACATTTAGTCCATGTTTTTGCTCCCTCCTGGGAGCTGGGAGGAAGCATAAACAAGGACTGTCTGGTAGGGAGCTCAGAGGGAGCAAAAACATGAACTGATTGTGGGTCCCCGAAGACTGGATTGGGAAACCCTGCTCTGTACTATACCTGGAGCCTAAACAAGGGCCACAGCTAAATAACATTTAATGACAGATGGAGAGAGCAGCTGTAAGACAGGGAGAAATTAACGTAACTGAAGAAGCCACTGCTTCACGTGGGCTGCATGTCAATGAACGAGACCTTTGGCTGAGCAGCCTTTGTGAGAAACCATCTCTCTTTCCATTTGATAGCTAAAGAGCTGAATCAGTATGACAATCGATGTGTGTAATAGTTCAGTTCTGGGGTTTTGAAACATCTGACCATTCCAACAGGTTAATCAGCATTTTTTGGACACAGTTTTAAATATGTATTTGCGATATTTTACTTTGTATTACTATGAATCTATAAAAATGATAAACACTGTTCTTCATAAAAGTGGGTTGGCGCCCCATCCTGGGTTATTCCCTGCATTGTGGCCATTGTTTCCATGATAGGTTCCAGAGCCCTGTGACCCTGTATAGGACAAGCAGTATAGAAGATAAATGGATGAATGATGAATGAATGAATGAGGTATAGGTTGTCTTGTACTACCCGCCCTTGTCCCTGTGATGTCTCTCCTTCCTTCCCTGCTGCTGTACCACTGTTCATTCTGCTATCATAGGCAGCACCTGCCTGTCATCTCCTTCCTTGTCCCCCTCATTGAAACTCAAATCTTAAAATTTGCACGGTGTAAATTAGGATTTTGCCATCCTGTTCTTTTGACTTCCTCTGCCGCCCCCTGGAGGATAGGCTCCGCCTTTGAGTCTGGTTCCCCCCAAGGTTTCTTCCTTCTAGGGAGTTTTTCCTTGCCATTGTTGTCTCTGGCCTGCTCACCGGGGGCTTTGGACAGCACTTTGAGACTGTAATGTTGTGAAAATGCGCTTTACAAATAAAATTGAATTGAACTGAACTGAACTGAATACTATGTAGAGGTCAGCAGTAGTGCTGAGGGTGTTTCAGAACCCCCAGTGGTTGTTGGCGGTGAAGCAGTGTCAGAATACAGCATCCATGCCTATAGGTTTCGTCAAAGAAAAGCATAGTGTTTTCGTTTGTTTAAATCGCTTTTAAAACAGCACAAGTAAATTTGTAATTTCAAAATATCGTGGCTCTGTGGGGTTGGCTGGCAGGACCAATTATGAAGTTACCAGCATGCTTTGTACCGCACCGCATGATCTGTAAGTAGTGTACCATGTACAGTAATCTGTGCATTTATAGGAAATATCCTAACCCTGTCATATTTGCTGTAGAATGTGTGTAACCGTAAGTGCAATGTCACTTGAACTGTTGGCTTATGTTACTGTGAATGGTAGTGGATGTCAGTAAAGTCTGATTTACATTTTTGAAAAGACCTGCCTTCTCAGATTTGAAAAAGGCGCACACACCCACTACAATATGATGCCTTGCAGTCCGTAACTGTTATGTACTTGATCTCCGTTTCCTAGCACAACGCCCTCTTTGCGGTCATTCCTTATTGTGGCTGAGCTTCACGTTGCTGATACCGTGAGAGTGCTTTCAGCCTTCAGCAGCCTATGCTTCCCTACTTGTTTTCTTGTTAGCTGTTACCCAGCCAACTATTTTTCATTCTAGCAACGTTTATCGAGCGTTATGATTAAGGTATGGAAACGTTCAAAGTGTCCAGTTTTCTTGACGTTCCCAGAATGTTACACCATTACTGAAAAGCTACTAAGAATATTAACAAACAAATCAATCAAGGGCAAGGTAGAGTGGCGGGTAGCGCTTTCCTTTCACACCTCTAAGTGTGTGGGTTAATGTCTTGAATCTGGGTACCATTCTAAATACTTTAATGCCCCTTAAACACTATTTAACTCTCACGCCTACCCTGGGGTCAAATTCACCCCAAAGGCACATGTCAGGTGATTCTCATAGTAACATAATTATTGTAGGAGCATGTAAGAGATACAAGAGAAAATAAAGTATTACTAAACACATGTATTAACTGCAAAGTTTGCCTCTGCGATTTTGCCAGGTGTCCCATTTTCACAATATTCACACTACCCATATATCACAATAACATTTTAATATATTTTTCAATATTAATTACATTAAAAACATGTTCAGGCAATAATGTTATCATGCTAACATTGACATAACCTTTGTTAAAATGTAAAATGTTCCATTAATGTTACAGTGAGAGCATTCACTTTGAGAAGATCTTTACATAACATTGGCTAACGTTCTGGGAACGTTCCCTTCATCAGTAAAGTCTATTGGTTATTCCGATTTTAATAAGACTGAAAACAAGTTTCAAACTCATAACTGTTGTGAATTCTACATGCATCTTATTGCAATATTACATTTTGACACTTTGACACTTCACTAATGGCTTATTGCCATGATCCACTAATACCTTATATATCCTCTGTGTTAATGTTTCGGAGTTTGTATATACTGTACAGTTTGTGTTCTCATAATTTTGCACTCTATTTTGACTGCTAATTATATTGTTGCACTACATGTCGATTGTTGCCGGTTATAGTTTCCAAGAAGGTATTCCAGGAAATGAAGTTCATTGTACTTTGTACCAGTACATTGTACATATGGCAATGAACATTTGAAACTTGAAACTCGAACTTGAGACTTACTTTTAGCACCATGAGCTCAAAACATCTGTCCATGCTCCTCCCACAACTGTGTAATACTATATACAAAGGGCGTTTCTTGTCAAAGTTGAAAAAAGCCTGTGTGTATGAGTAAGGTATTTTTTTACATGCTGGGGAAGTACCTGGTGCATCTATTCACAGCAAAGTTTCAGAAAAGTGTCATGAGATCTTAGAGGGGAAGATTAAAGGGCTGAAAGGAAAACTGTTATTTTGTCAAATGTCAGCGACAGCATGGTGTAGGTGTGGATGTGTGGTCAGCTGGTTACTGTAAATTTAGCTACTTAACCATTGCTTGTCATTATATACATGATCCATTTTTAAAGGGAAGCTGAAAGGGCTCAGCTTCTAGATTCAAGTGTGAAATGTGCCTTCTGATGCACCATAAACACACTTTACACAGTTAAGACCCTGATCCAATATACAAACCACCAAAGCAGACCTGACATGCTACGTCCACAACATTAGTTTGCATTTTTGCCTTTGGTCCCCACTACTCTGGAGTTTTCAGCTCCCAAAGACAGAGACTTTAGTAAACATTCTCACAGCTTTACACTCCTGAAAACTCCACTTTACAGTTGCAGTGTGAATGAGTGAACATGAATACTTTTGAAAGCTTAAACGCTAAAGGCACCCTAATTGATCCCTACTCATCAGGTGTGTCTGAATTTTGGGGCTGTGTCCTTCAAAGGCTGCATTCAAAGACTGAATACGTCCCAGCGACATGACAAGGCTGTCCCATTTCGAAGGCTCCTTCAAATATGGTCTAGAAATACTTCCTTCTTTTCATTTGCAGCCCAACATATCCTAAGATTCATTTACTGTGTCCGAATTCAGGGGCTGCATCCTTTGAAGGACACGGTCATGAAGCGGCTTTCCTATCGCCTAGTCGGGACACACCCACTTTACCTTTGCGAATGAATCTTGGGATATGTATGGCTGTGAAGGATCTATCGGGTGGATCTTTAGCAGCTCAGCAAAAGAAGGATTCATTGCTAGACTGCAGTTGAAGGCACTTTTGAAATGTTCAGCCCTGTTGCAAAACAGACTGATTGCATCACTGCTGTGTCCGAATTCAGAGGCTGCATCCCTTGAAGGACATGGTCTCTGTGGCCCCTGTAGGCTGCATCCTTCGAAAGTTTGCACGATGATTCTTGGCCTCTCGGCAAAAGAATAATACATTTCTAGGCTGCATTTGAAGGAACCTTCGAAAAAAGGGATGGCTTTGTTGCGCCACTGTGGTACAATCAGTCTTCAAATGCAGCCTTAGAAGGATGCAGCTCCTGAATTCCCATTTCAGGATACGGACACAGTCAGCGTAGCCTTTGTAGGCCGCATCCTTCTAAAAATCCGCATCCTAATCTTGGGATAGGTTGTGCTGTGAAGGATCCATCAGGTGTATCCTTCATGGCCCGGAAAACAGAAGGACGCATTTGAAAGAGCCTTTGAAATGGGACAGCCTTGTTGCACCACTGTGATGCATTGGGTCTTCAAATGAAACCTTAAATGGCTGCAGTCCCTGAAATGAGACTAATTTACCGGTCACTTTGTCGCTGTGCACTTACCCAGTGTAGGCTAATAGTTACATCATATACGTTTTTGCTCATTTCATTTCATTTGAAACCTTTTTTTTTTTTCATTTTCAAACGAAAATGTAGCAATGTTGAAGTAGTCTAAAACTGTTAAGGCCAGTCACCCTACTTTAAAACACTTGAAAAAACTTAGGTGGTTTTAGGTCTCAAAAAACAAATTTACATTATAAGTGACTTTCTGGGGCTGTGTTACAACGTACAGAGGGAGCTGGACGGAAACAGCTGGGTTTTGAATATGCTTGGACAGAAAGGTCCTCACCTGCAATATTTCCCCAATCAATTAGAGATGATGTTGAACGTGAGAGCTCACGATCTGAATCAGGTTAGGGTTGGTAGAAAAGAAGGTCCCATGGGTAGTAAGCTTCTACATGGAGTATATTTAATATGAGAACAGTCTTGTACCCTCAGTGATGTCCCAGACATACTGCAATGTAACTAGATGAGACTAATCGATCTACATATCCTGGATTAGGTCACTGGACAAAAGAGTTCCAGTAATCTTAGCCATCATAATGGATACATTCATTTGTATCCCTGTAATGGTTTTGTCTGTCTTAATCATTAACGTCATATGGATACCACATTTAAAGATATCTGGGTTCAGACCCCGCCTCCCATACTACAGAAAAAACTGCACAGTAGAAAAAAACCTTAAGGGGAAACAAGGTCTGAAAGAGGGAACTTAACCTCCACCGTTTGGCAGTAGCTTGATGTTAAAATATGCAGGTACAGTGATCTTTATTGTGGAGAGATGGAAAGCGATGTGTTAGCAAGAGACGGAAATGTGTCGGTTGTGTGACAGGCTTATCTAACTATCTTATCAAAGGTTTTTAACCTAGTTTTGAGCATTGAATTCAAAAACATCTGCGGGAAGGCTGTTACACATTTGGGGAATTTCACACAGAGATGCTTTGTTCTCTGATGTGAGTTTTTAACTTCAGGAAATACTGGGTAACCCACTCCTTGTGATCAAAGCAAGAGAGGGATTATAAGAGAATTCATAATAAAATACGTTTATTGATCTCGGCAGGGAAATTCTCTTTTTACACCTCCCTCGGCAGTAGCGTCCAGGAAGCCAAGGCCACAGATGTGCTGAGGCTGGGTTCGAACCAGCGACCTTCTGACTACAGACACACCAGCTTAGCCCACGGAGCCACATCCTGCCTGATAAAAGAGCATGTTAGTCTTGCAACAACAATTTATATTCAATATGGAACTTCCTGGTTTTGTCAGTTCTTGTCAGCTAACTGATGTCCATTTAGGAACACTAAAGAGTAGCCAAAGAGTACAGTGTTGCAGTAATCATGAAGGAATAAACACATGCACTGATTTTTCAGCATCATGGACAGATGAATCTCCTAAGCTTGGCTGTGTTTCCCAGTAAAATTCCCTGTTCTCAGAATATTTTTAATGTGAGTATCAAATGAGATCAGATCGATAGTAATAATTAGGTCTTTAATAATTTATGATTGATAATTGATATCTCATTATCATTTTTCATCAATCTAATATTTACACTTACATATTTAGCAGAAGCTTTTGTCCAAAGTGACATGCAAGTGAGGCAAATAGCACATTACAAACATACGTGTGGTCGATTAGGCTTAAGCAAGGTTAGGCTGAGCTTCCAGTGAAAGTGTGAACAGTATTGGAGCAGGAGCTACACAAAAACTTTCTTGAAGGTGGAGAGGGAGTCTGATGACTTGATGTGGTTCGGCAGCTCATTCCACTATTGAGGAAGCACATATCCAAACTGCGTGGGGTGACGTGACACGGAGCTCTGAGCAGCCAGGGTTTGCTGGCTGCCAATAGCAACTCGCCTTTTTGCATCTTAACTAGCTGATTTTATGTACCTGCTTTATGAAGAGACCTATGCACAGGATGTCACCTTCCCTCCCCGTCTGACATGTATGTATGTCATAGTTTACCCTCAGGTCAATGTAATCAAGATGGAATAATTAAGTCTGATTCATATCCTGCTATTTTTCTATCGCCTCTCTGCTTCCTCTTCTGTTGTCCTTCTTGAGTTTCCCTATTTCTGACGTCTCAGATGACGATTCATAGTCGAGACATTAATGTGTCTGTACACAGAGGTTCCTTTCAGCGAAGCAGACATCAGCTCACAGCAAAGAGAGGAAGGTTATTCATGTTCCTCAAATGTCCAGATATAGTTTTGTTCTGTCTGCTGATGTGACACTGAAGGACACCGAAATGACCTTTATAGATGTTTTTTTATAAATCCAAAATCATATACTACCAAAAAAATAAAATATAAATATAAATTAAATACAACATTTGCATGATATTGTTATTACACTTGATACTGAGTCATGTTGAAAATAATCTTTGCATGTTTGTATCAAAATTTATACCATATGAATCAAAAGTCTGGACACACCTACTGAGAATTACCAAAGTGTACCTCCGGGATGTGCAAATACTGTATTATCTTGTGAACAAGGAAAGAGATGGACTGCAGCGACACATGACCTGGCCCCCACAACCCCCCGACATAAGAGC
>JAODLD010000008.1:16584839-16606974 GCA_026781065.1 Mormyrops boulengeri
TTGAAGGAGTGATAAGAGTGTGCACTGCTGTTGTTGAAGCAGAAAGCCGCTCTTCTGAAGAGGCTACATTTTTGAGATATTGAACACTCTTGGTTGGTGCTGTATTTGATACGTATTACATCATTGCCTTGAAACCTTTTACTATAAAATCAATAACTAAAATAGAGACAAACTTTTGACTGGAACTGTACTTTTAATTAAAACGTATTTTTGTAATATTATACAATTTCTCAATTATAATGTCTTTCATTCTAATTTTTAACTTTTTTCCTGACAACCTTCTCTACTTGTCCTCTCCTTCATAAGGTCTCTGAGGAACTTGTGATAGAACAGCACAGAGAAATACCAGTCATGTTGTTTTAATTACAGTGAGGTTGTGCCTCTAAAACAGGGCAAGGTTTTTGGGCTGGGCTGGGCTGGGCTGGGCAGGGCTGGGCAGGGCTGGGCTGGGCAGGGCAGTGGGTTAGGGGGAACCACTGCAGCCGTGCATCTCCAGGCTTGTGGGTGTGGTTCGAATGTCTAAGCTTTTCCCTTTTGTTTATGTGGGTTTCCTCCAGTTACTCTGGTTTTCGCCTATATTATCCTAAACAGACTGACAGACCGACAACATTACAAGTTATGCTCATTTGGTAATGAGAGGCCTAATATGTGCAAAGAAACATTACATTTACATTTTATTGATTCAACAGACGCTTCTATCCAAAGAGTCATTTTTTGAGAAAGCCAGTCCAGTCCTAGAGCAATTGGGGTTAAGGGTCTTGCTCAGGGCCAGGGCCGCCGAGAGAAAATCTGGGCCCCGGTACGAAGAAGGTGTGTGGGCCCTTATACAAAATTCTATAATATTATTTACTTTTAACAATTGTAGATTACATTGATATATTTAGATAAGTATGTATAGGTATAAATGTAATAATAAAGTAACATATTTATAGTAGTAAAAGATGTTTATAATAGCATTTATTGTCTGTTGAACAAAGGTGCTTTCCTGGCCTTTTTCCTGGCAAAACTCTGAATTACATAATCAAAATTAATCTGTTTTGCCAGACCCATCAGCGAAAGGTGAAAATCCGCGATATAGAAAGACCATATAAATAATGTTTTTTTAATATATAGTTTAAGCCTTAACATACCCCTCCCACACACTTCAAACACACGTAAACTTATTAAAACACACTTTGTAAACACATAATATGTGAATGTCGGGCTAAGGATATGAGTAATATAATAATAATAATAATAGTAATAATATGTAATATATATGTATATTTAGTTATGCTATAGTTATAAATTATAATAAGTTATTGTTCTACCAAAGTGTTGTCTAGCACGTGTAGTGACACATGAAAGCGTATGTACATTTCATCATGAATTGCGACTCTGCATGTCTACGTATTCCTGTACGTATGTTTTATGATTTACTAGTGTATTGCTTAAAAGTTACGTATATGTTAGTTATTATAAATTATAATATTGTTATAACAAATTTTTGTCTAGCACAAGTAGTGTCTGCTGAAAACCGTATGCTTTGTTATGAATAGGCTGCAAAGTACACTACAGGTAGGATGTACATATTGAATTTTTACTCCATTTTTATTTATATACAGTACAGGTATGTTATAATGATGTTATGATATGTTATAAATACAGTAATACATTGTTGTTAATAGTTTAGCATAGAAAAATGCTTATTTCAGCGTAATAAGTTGTCAAAAACCCATAAAAACGATCGCTATAATACCGCAGATTTCCGCGATAGAACATTACTCATGTTCCACAGAAAAATCCGCGATACAGTGGGGGGCGCAATAGCTGAACCGCAGTATAGCTGGGGATCACTGTATAATAATAATTATGGGATGCGTTGGGCTTCATGGGCCCCCTTGAGCTGCATAGGCCCTGGAGCGATGTACTGGCTGCAGCCCCCTCTCCTCGGGCCTGCTCAGGGTCCCAGTGGTGACATCGCTCTGCTAACTCTGGGATTTAAACTGGTGACCTTCTGATGAGCCCAAACCCTCACATGGACCACGCCTCCCCCAGGCTGCATATTCTTCACACTTATTCTGAGAAAATCGTGGTGGAAATTGTTCTCTGAGGCTGTCTGTGCGCACATGCATGCTGTTAGCTATTTTAATGCAGTTTTAATCAAACCCATATCACTAATGATTTAATACTCATTCAAAGAAACCTGCATTTTTTTTTACAACTGTTTAAGGGATGAGACGTTTTTACACATTTTGTTGACAAAGACTTGCTCTATTTCTTGTGCTCTACACCAGTGGTCGCCAACTGCTTCACATCCCAACAAAAATACTGCAGTGCAGTATTTTCATTTCTGTAAGGGATGGCTCAGAAGAAATTCAGGTGTGAATTCTACATTTGCACTTTGAGCTACATCACATGTATGAAAAGTGCTAATAATTATTATTGTGTGCTTGGCGTGAAAACTGGTTAAACCCCTTTGCTATGGTGGTATTAGTCTCATCCTCCCTACACACTCGCGTCTGCACAACACCCGTTCGCTCGAGAGGTTGAGTTTTGAGACTTTGGAGGCCAGAACAGTGGCTGATTCTCCACTGCGTTGATTGGTCACTTTGGATATTCCAGGTGAACTTCAGGTGTGAATTCTTCATTTTTGAACTGAAGATATTTTCAAAATGTTGATTCTGCTCTGGGGTAAAGGTGTTCTTCCAGTCCCCGACTTTCCCTGTCAATGTAACACCAATGATTTTTTTAATTTCCAGATTTAGGAAGGTGTCAAAATGATCTGACTTGAGAAGCGCTGAGATCTCAGCTGGCTCACCCTTTCTCATGAACTGCCCCTTGCTATGGTCCATGATCTCCTTGTCGACTGTGGTGTAGTTCACCATAGGATTCTCCCTCATACTGGCGAAGGTGCAGTGCTTCTGAATCTTCTGTATGTCATCCAAAATCAGGGGATGCTGGAGGAAAGTGCTGATCTTCTCCAGCGAGCCTTTGAGGTCCTGCAAATGTGATCATTTTTTTGCTCTAGCCATCAATGGTCTCACCCAGATAGGGAATGGTGGTAAACCATGCATTGGTCTGGGGCCCCTGATGTTTGGGGGCCCCCTTTGGGCCACAAACAGTCACTACACTAAATATTATATAAACACATTTCTTATTTAGGAGATGCTGAAGAGCATAATCCACTAACCAGCTAGCTATGATCTTCTGATTTTATTTGCTAGCTATTTATTTAATTTTTGAAAAATGAGGGGGCAGGGGGCGCCCAAAGTAACATTCTAAGTGCTCCAGAAACAACAAAGAGATCCTTCATGCTGTATGCAAGGTACAGTTTAACAAATGCAAACCAACTGAATTACCATACCTCCCACATCTCCTCATAAGTTATGTAGAGAAAGTTCAGATTGTTTCTTTTCGAACTGGTCCAGCCCTTCACGTGTTCGAACCAGGAACCATAATTTACTGCGAAGAAAAAAAAAAGTGCGTAAGATTTTGTAACAACGCAGTAAGTTACTAAGTAAAAACATGAGACGCCATGTAACAAGATGACTTACCAGTTCCCTCAAGAAAATGTTCCAGAAACTCATCAAAGGAGGTAGGGTTAGGTAAGAAGTTGGCTATTTTGTGGAAGTGATAAAAAGACACCACGACATCTTTTGGATTCCTCGCAACATAAATTACCTGAGAGTGAAGACAGAGAGAGAAGGAGAAACAGAGACAGAAAAAGACAGAGAGAAAAGGAAAGACCTGAGGTTGAATAGTGTCCTGTAATAAGGACTTTATGACTAGTGGCACAGCGGTACATGCAGGTGCAGCGGTTCACAAAGCCTAACTACCATAAAGAATCAGCAAAAAAGGACAGGTGGACGATGATTCTCTGAAGGAGAGATCCAGCTCCTGGCTGTACCTTGGCCTTAGATCCCTTGAGGACAGGAGCCAGCAGGTGGTACGGCAGATGGGTGGTGATGATCCGCGGCTCATTTAGTGTTTCCAGAACTTTGGGGAAGTAGTACTGCTCTAGCCACGGTGCCCGTGCCCAGTTTGGGATGGTGCGGGACACAGTTTCATCACCCTGACTGTACAAAAGTGTCAGAATCTGCTGCATCCAAGTAGTGCCTGGTATTGCGAGAGAAAAAAGAAATCTACTGTTTTATTAACTCGACTGATTCATCCAAAGCTAACTTTACTAATCAGGTATTCAGTTGGCACACCTTTTCCACAGTGGAATGATTAAGTGTCCCATTACAGTATAATAGAGGTACACATCTTACTCCTCAACTGCTCTGCAACAATATCAAATGCTGTTTAAAGCCAGGTATCTATTCTGTACCCTTGCTTATTTGTCGTACTCACCAGACTTGGGATATGATACAATGAGCGTGTCTGTGTCCTGGAACTGGAAGTTGACGGCGTAGTGGAGAGACTCCTGAGTGTGCAGATGCCCAGGGAAGGCGATGTTGTGGAAGGTCTCTGTTACATCCAGTCTGGCCATGCTCGCCGCTTGGGAGGGAACTGTGTGAGAGAGCTGTTCTCTGTGGTATATATGGGGCTTTGAAGTAGAAGGGGATGTGAGTCATTTTCTTGTAATACTATAATACTGTAATCCTTTGACATATCATCTGGAAATTATGGTGCAGAAAGGCTTGGCTGTAGCCTTATACACAAACTGGAAAAAAATAATCGCTACAAAATAAGCAGAAAAAATCCAGTTTTGAAAAACAAAATGAATAAAGAAAAAAAGAATAATAAAATGAATAAAGCATGCCAGTTTTCATTTTTACTGTAATGCTTTGATCCTAATATTTGTACACATTATTATTTTCACTGAATATATGTAAAGTGGTTGATCATTAATGCTCTTTGCTTTCAGCTTGCTTAATTTCGATGAGAGAATTTGATAAATATTGAAATGTGATATTGTTTTAACATCCCAGATGGGAGTAGTCAGTATGGTGCTTAATTGTCCCAAGGAGATTTTTCTTTGAAAACCTAACACACCCTTTCCCGACTGTCTTATATTACTTATCCTAATTTATACACGGGCCTGTGGCCAAGTCGTTAGAAAACTGAAAAATATGGGGGTTGGAGCTAGTAAAATCAAATTAAAAAAGCGAAATTGCCATACTTTATCCTCCTTCTGAAAAGTGTAGAAATTTCCAGATGGAGACTTGGTTTATATATGAATTGGAGTCTTGATACGTAAAAAACACAAGTACCTTGTGCAACTTCCTATTTTTAATCTATGTTTCTTAGCCCCTGCTCGATCGGCATTTTCAGTACCGTTTCTTGTGTTGCTGGCCTGTGTCCCCTCCCCTTCGAATGCTATGCCTCCTCACTGCAACTGCTATTGAGGCGCCAATCCCACATCTACCTCTGACTCATCGGTGGTCCAAAATCTCGCCCAGCCCCTTTTATCTATGGTATTTCCTATGGACTCGCTGATGACTGGCTGCGTGACTTGGCCATTTACTTGAAATATCTGGGTCAAGAGACACACCCTTTTCCTGGTTTTTGTGTCAGGCATTTGAATAAGTAAAGTGATGGTTAATCATTTGGGTCATGTTTCACTGTTCATAAGTTTTCCACGAGTTAAAAAAAACAATCAATCTATTGAAATAGTGCCTATTGTAGTAATATACATAGTCAGGTTCAGATAGTGACTATTCACCATTCAATCTGAGTGCATTTTATACAGACGATATTGTGGCAAATGAATGAAAAGGTGACAAGGACCAGACAAAAGTCGACAATGACATTTTCAGCACATCTAAGTTGTCAGCTTATAATCCACACAGTAGTGGGGGAAAAAACTGAGAAAGGATGTTTGTTTTTAGCTTAGCTGAAGTCATAGCTCAGGCCTAGTTCAAGGTTAGGAAACTAGAGTCAGCAGGAATAATATGCATGTCAACCACATCCACGTCATCTCCGAAAATATTTTTGTTTTCAGACAAATGGGGGTGGGCAGCGGGCTGGCTAAGTGGGTGGCACTGTTGCTTCACACCTCCAGAACTGGGGGGTTGAATCTCACCCTCCTACATGCTTGGAAGTTGCACGCTCTGCTGATAGTGTGTGGGTTAATTCCTATAGCACAGAGACATGCAATGAGTCTATTTGGAGTTTTCAAATCACAACGTAGTGTGTGTCTGTGTGTGTGTGGACTGCAATGAACAGGAACCCTGTTCAGGGTGTAACTCAGCCCCAAGCCCGGTGCTACCTGGGACAGACTCCAAGCCCTGGCTGGAAAAAAAACAGGTTGGAAGATGGATTGAAGAAAACCAGAGGCTTGAAAATGAATTACTCATGACAAAAAAGAAAGATGGAAAAAAGTGATGCCCAAAAATAATACGCTTATTGACTGCCTGATTTATTGCATGATTTTATTAGATTACCAAGCAAAGTCGAATCAGTTTAGATAACACCAGAGCCGAACCATATGAAATGTCTTATTGCTCAGAGGAGAAATTGCCACTGCTTTAATGGCCTTTGACACCTTAGCCATGTCTCTTGTGCTGTATTTATTTTAAGCTTTGTGATCCGCTGTGGCCAAAAAGTGTTCTAGAGTTCATTGCTTCATTTGCACCGTTCATTTGCATCTTGTACTGACGCTTTTTCTTTGCAAGTAATAGATCAAGCTATATCAACAAATCTTAGCAAAGGTCTGTTTCATGCAGTTCATGCACGTATCTCACAGCTTCCTACGCGCACAAACGGCCATCATCCGTACACACAATGGGGAGCAGAAGTGCATCTTACATCCACATGTGCAAACAGCTGCTTGGTCTATTTAATACTGTGGATTGAAGTCCTGTTTCTGTGGCCATAACACACTGCATTGATAAGCACAGCACATAAACACTCATGTCAGTATTTTCATGTTAATAGTTATACAGTTATCACATCAACCATCAAACATATGTATATAGACACATTAGCATGTACAACTCTAATGTTACTGTCTATGAAAGACATCTGTGCTCTGACATGTATGGATCTAAGCCACAGTGACTTAATTAAAAAAATTACTCTCTCATGCCTAAACACGCCATCCTATTTCTTGCAAATCCTCTACATAACTCCAAAATGCTGGAAGTGAACCACATTCTTCCGCCTCATAGACCCAAGGCCACTTCAGCTCTTCCCAGCCCTCCCTTTGACAAAGTTATGCATTCCTCACACTTTTATTGCCCAAGGTAGAAATTTAATGAATTTTATGGTTGCAGGCATTTCATAGGTTTATGGGGGTTTCGATTATTTTGCAACCAGTTGGTATCAATTATTAATAAGCTTTTCCTGAATTTTAACATCAGCAGATTTTTTCCCATGGTATGTTTCTCCTGGTTCTATCATCCATTAACTCAGGAGCTTTATATAACCAAATGGCGACAGTCAGACCTTTTCACTGCCCTGGACCCCAGCTTACAGAGGAGAAAGTCAGGGTAACTGGGGGACAAGTGGAGATAGCTGGGTCACTAATACCTTTAATTTATTTTTGCTTTTGTTAGCTAACACGTCCAATAGAAGGTAAGTATGAGGTTAACTCCAGCATTTTGGGCCGTGTTGGGAGTTCTCACGCTTGGCGCCGCAGTGGATCAGTACCGGGAGAGAGCTTTGGAACTCATGAAGACGACTCCTCTGATCGACGGGTAACTCTACCGCCGTCCATCAATGGCCATGCAGCTTGCCAGCAGACTCATCCTCATTTAAAAACAATTTCAACTGCAAGGCCATTTTCCAGACTATTCACCAGCTGAAGCAAACAGACATTTCCGATTCCATCCTCGAGTATTGGGGGTTAGGGTCCTGCCTGTCACGATTACATGGTTAAACTCAATTACTTGATTTTAACAAAAGACTTAATTTGGCTTCTCGTTTATTTGACAATATGGCGGAAGGAAGACGAGGCCTACATGCTTTATGGCGCAAATAAAAAAAGATCCAAAGCCTCAGTTGTGTGGGAGCATTTCACATTAACGATGAATGAAACTGCAGTTGTCGCAGGCCTTAAATATCACAACAGCACGACTGCAATGCAACGGCATCTTAAAAGAAAACATCCATGGAATAGCCCAATAATGAAAGTTAGGCCTAGATAACCGTAACCTATGTAGCCTGGCCTATGTTTGTCATTACTTTGACCTAATTATTTATCTAAATTTACTTTCTAGGATTCCTGTAATTGCTACCAATGTGAAGGCTACCCCTGTTGCATAGCTGCATCATCTTACTAATATGACAAAAAAAATAATATTACTTAATAACCATATAACATGTGATGTCATGTGATGTCAATATTATGTACAAATAATTGATAGTGACAGAAACAGGGGGACGGGGGAGGAATCAATACTCCTCAATGTCAAATTTCTTCTGACGCCACTGGGCAGCTCTGACATGACCTTATACTGGGTAAGCAGTTAGGTTAGATGGATACATTAATCCCACTGGGGAGGTGAAATCTTAGAAGTATCCCTGACAGCACACATGACTGACGTACACATGTATTAGGCAACATCACGGGAAGATTGCAAACAGGTTGTAATCGCTGCTGATCCAAAACGGACCTTGCATAATCATCTTACTAAGTAGGTAATGACATGAGTATTAGATCGTTTACACATTACTTGTGCACGTCGGACAGACAGATGTATGTGTGCTATGTGGGATTTTCTTAAAATACTGTTCGTCGTTCTTCAGAAACAAAAGTGAAGTCGTATTGTGAGAAAACAAGAATTATCTAGAAGGCTGTGAGCACTGCAGCTAGGTGTGAATGTTGAAACAGGTACTTTCCCTTTGCAGTAACATGCCACAGGTGTGTTTTTCACTACTGGTTTTGTTGAGGAACGAGAGGTGGGTTTTTAGGAGGAACCGTATCAATCACCCCCAGAGGGACATCAGGTGAAGCCTGAACATATTTTCTTCACAGAAGCAGCTGTGAATCGCCCAGAATTTTCACAAACTAGCATTTAGTTATAAATATATGCAGTTGTTGATAGACATTTAAAAGATAAAGATAGATTGGGCCTAATGTATATGATTGAGCTGTGTCCACCCATCTAGAGCACCCAGAGGAAAGCCCACAATGACACGGAGCTATGGCAGAGACTCAAACCCAGGTCCCAGAAGGGTGAAGCACCAGTACAAACCAATGTACCACCATGCCACCCCAGTACAACAATATGCTGAGGTTAATTGGAGTTGCCAAATTCCCCATAGGCATGAATGGCTTGTGTGCCCTGCGATGGATTGGCGCCCCATCCTGGCTTATCCCCATACGATTTTATCAATCCAACAGGTCCTAAATCCGAACCCAAGGCAATAAGTATGAATTAATGACTGTGATATCTGTCTTAACTGTGGTCAGTCTTTGCACATAGACGCGACAACTTATTTCAGTTAATTTGCACAAGGTTGTACATGCGCAATATAAATACAAGCTAGTACAACACTCCATTTTAGTAATCTCACATTGCAGCTGTTACAGTTTTCATAAACGTTTCAACAAACATTAAAATCTACCATTGATTGTTCGTTCAGACAGACTTCTTTCCTCTCGTCTGGCAGGCACAACGATCTGCCGTGGCAGCTGAAGAGACTCTTTAACAACCAACTCAACCATGTAGACCTGCACTCTCTAAACAACACACACACCAACATTCCCAAAATCAAGGCTGGCCGACTGGCGGCACAGGTATGGATGGCTGCGGGCAAAGAGTTGTGGAAGGGAGCTTTTAAACTGGCACAAAAATATGCATATTAATAGCAGGGATTATAAAAGTGCGCATTCATCCCTGCAGCATGGCGACATGACCTTCTTCGAGACTTACATCACCGGGAGAAATGTTGCTTTGTTATGCTGTCTGCCCTCTCTCCTTTCGCAGTTCTGGGCTGCTTACGTTCCATGTGAAACACAAAACAAAGATGCTGTCAGACAGACGCTCGAGCAGATAGATTTAATCCACAGGATGTGTGAAAAATATCCAGAAGACTTCACGTTTGCTAAAAGCAGCCAAGGTAAAAGGCTGAAACAAGACGTGTGTGTGGCGTCACTCAGACTAACACTAGCTCATTTATCTGGGGCGAATGGACAAACCCTAACCAGAAATTACCCTGTTACTCACCCCATGCTACAGATATAATGGATGCCTTTGTGCAGAACAAGACAGCCAGCCTGATAGGCATAGAGGGCGGCCACTCCATCGACAGCAACTTAGGCACGCTGCGCAGCATGTACCAGCTGGGGGCGCGCTACCTCACACTCACGCACAGCTGCAATACACCATGGTAAGCATGCACCTTGAGGACCCTGAGTTCCAAGCCAGCTATCCTACCCCCAGCTCACCTTGGGGGGGTACCTACTTTTCCAGTTATTTGTTGGTTAACCCTCTGAAGTCTGAGACCTCTCAGCCACTTTTGGGGTAGTCTGACATGCCTTGACATTTTAAAAAACGTTAAAACATCTAAAAAACATTTATCCCAAAGTGTTACATTTGCTTTTATTCAGCACAAACTCAGCACCAATAATCTGAGACCACTTAGAATGTTATTATTCTAATTTTTTATTAAGATCAACTTCAAACATATACTTTCCAAAAACCTAATTCTCTGTCATATCCTGCCGGCTTAACTGTAGGCTTTGGCAGTATGACTTTATTACACCGAGTGCATTAGACACGATACAATTTTCTATTTGGTGAAACTTATGATAGGAAACCCCCCACTGGTGTGACTCTGTAATGTGACTAAAAGAATGCTTGGTTTTGTCCTTTGCTGGCTGTGACATTGTTTGTGGATTGATGGTGAAGCTCCAGAAGTGAAACTGCCCAGGAACAGGCGATGTTAGGCACTAATCTGACCTTCTGTGATGTCTTTGTTCAGGGCTGATAACTGGCTGGTGGACACTGGATCCACGCTGTCTGACAACAATGGACTGTCAGAGTTTGGAATTGTGAGTTCATTACAAAGGAGCTCCAATGTCCTATTGATTTCCTGTTTTCCAGGTGACTGTACATCTACAGTGTAATCTTCTTTTGTGTATATTTCAAAGATCTGACCATATTATGGGTTCCAAGTTAAACAATGCCGAAACAAAATAATGGCATTTTTCAATCTATAAAAAAACCTTCACAACAAATTCAGCATTAGGTTTCCACTCTATTTAGAAACCTCCAGAAATTTACCTGAAACATCATGTTTCCCAGAAACTTTTGTCTTAAGGAAAAGAGGATGGCAATTCCATTAGCTTTTAGCTTCTGAAGTGAACGTGCCAAACTAGAATATTTTTGAATGATGCTAGAGGAATATCTCAGCTCCGCAGTAATAAAATACATCAGTGCTTCTCGGCACAGCCCTTGGGGACCCCCAGATGGTCCATGTTTTTGCTCTCTCCCAGCTCCCTGCCAAACAGTCTACATTTTTGCACCCTCCTACAGGAAGCAAAAACGTGAACTGTCTGGGAGTCCCCGAGGACTGGTTTGAGAAACACTGTATTGAATGGATGGTTTATTGTTCTCTGATCTGGCTTAATGGGAAAAGTTTGTGCCCCTTCGCCAGCGATTAATAAGAGAGATGAACCGCTTGGGTATGCTGGTGGACCTGGCTCACGTCTCCGTGGAGGTGATGAAGAAGGTGCTGCAGATGTCAGAGGCACCGGTCATCTTCAGCCACTCTTCCGCCTTCGCCGTGTGTCCCAGCAAGAGAAACGTGCCTGACGACGTGCTCAGGATGGTGGTGAGTGCAAAAAAAGGGGCCAGATTTAGTAAAGGCACCAAAATAGCAAATAGTCACATGTTTCCTGAATCATAACCACTCATACACTTTAATGAGCCAACGTAAAGCTGAGAACTTTGGAAAATATAGGACACAACAGTTTACTTATTACTCACACAGAACAAAACTAGGCAGCAGGAAGACGTCATGATTATGTTTACCGTATCTATACCAGGCAGAGGAATTATGTTGCAGTAACCCATAAAACCAGAGGAAAACGGGAACACTGTGTCACTGTATTGTGTAATAAATGCAGACAGTGCAGTGAGACAGTCTGAACACGCCAGAAAAAGAAAATGACCACACAGTAATGCACCTCTGAATGAACCTCCTGAACACTTGACCTTTGCAGAAAGTAAAACACATGTACAATTACTGTGGTATATGCAGCAGTGGGTCAGTGGGGGATGCAGTGCCTGTCACCAGAAGCTCACTGGTTCAAATTCCATGCTTGGCAGAGTGGTTTTCCTGTTGGGCCCTCGAGCATGACCTTTAACCCCAATAGTTCCAAGGACTGTCTGGCCCTGCTTTCACTTTAGATAAAAATGTCTGCTAAATACATTAATGTAAATCATACACTAATGTTGAATCTTTATCAATATGAATTGTCAGTTAAAGCTGGTTGCCAAAGATCCCCTTAACCGTATCAAATCAATTCTGGTTACAAACCCAAGAAGTCTATTATTCAATCTGCTCTGTCAGGGTGCAGGACGTATACGTTTTTGTATAAATATACTGTATTTTGTATGTCAGAAACATTACCTGAATTGTCTAGGTATATACTTGTATTTAATATATTTGCCTGGGTATGATTTTCTCTTCAGGAATTTCCCCCAGAGAAAACTTCATCTAATTTTAGATGCCAGACCCCTGAGCACAATGGCCACAAATGATTCAGAGCTATTAATATGAGAATAAAATGTACAGATGTAAAGTTGAAAAGGTTGGAAAAGAACTGAGGGCGTGAGAGATTGTGTGGGGGTGAACGTTTGTGGGTACGTTGGTACATCATGGGGTGAAGATGAACAGCATCCAGATACTGATACACAAACAGGACATCGGCTTCCGTCCTTCTGTCACGGGCCCCATCCTTTTCACCAGGGTAATCAACTCAATGCCTACCCTTCCAGAAAGAAAAACAAGGTGTGGTGATGGTGAACTTCTACAATGACTATGTGACTTGCAGTAGCAGAGCCAATCTCTCCCAGGTGGCAGGTCAGTGGCCATGACGACGGACTTGCGCGTTCCAACCGTCTTGCTGGGTAGGGGGGTGGGCAGTCTTCCAAGTTATTCTTTTTTCATTGTCATTCGCAGATCACTTTGATTACATTAAGAAGGTGGCTGACGCAAGCATCGTTGGTTTTGGTGGGGATTACGACGGAGTTGGAAGGTACGAGACTCCACAGCAGAGCAGATATTGAATATGTTCGCTCATCCCGGTTTCTGGTTATTATATTCAGTTGCCTTATGTAAATAGTTTTCAAATGACAATGCGGGCTAGCTGAAGACCTGATACCGATTCCCAGGGTTCCCGAAGGCCTCGAGGACGTGTCTAAGTATCCCGATCTCGTAGCAGAACTGCTGAGGAGGAACTGGTCAGACAAGGAAGTCAAGATGGCCTTGGGGGAAAACCTGCTGAGGGTCTTCAAAGCGGTAGAGAAAGTAAGCGTCACATGCTGTCACCCTGCTGTCTGACAACCGCCCCCCCCCCGCCTTTACAACTCTGTCTAAAGTTTAACAGCCAATCAGCAGTACCACACTGGTTACAGTAAAAAGCCATTACAGAAAATGTTCCGCCATAAACTCCAACTATAAAATCCCAATGACATCCCACGTAACCTGGGACGGCACAGCCCCTCTGACTCTGCACTTCACCCCCTTCCTGCCCGAAGGTGCGGGATAGCAAGAATCAGACTGCTCCAGACGACGAGCCGATCCCCTATCAGCAGGTCCAGAACCCCTGCAGGACCAGCTATGGCTACCCGCCTGAGATCAGTGCCTGCAGCCTCCTGCCCCTCAGCCCCATGCTGCTGCTCCTGGCGCAAACCCTGTCCCACCTCTAGATGGTAGTAACAGAAAGGTAGTACTGTATTGTACACTGATGGTTACAGGACAGAGATGACAGTCGCACAGTGGCCTCTTTAAATGGAGTAATCACAGCAATGCCCTTATACCCAAAAGGAAACCCACTGCCCTGCCCAAGCTGTGCTCTCACAGGAGACCAAGATGGGATATTTGAAAACCGAAGAACTCCTATGTGTCTGTACTTGTATATACAATTGACTAATAAAGTACCATCACTATATAATGGGTGAAGTGGCATCACACCACAGGGTTTTGTGACTGTACTGGGCCTGTATTTGATGGTTCTCTTATAGCATGGAGCCCAGAGCCTGCAAACTGAGCCCGGAAGCTGCACTCTTATCTCCTCTCGCAGACTACAGCCTTATCATGTTCACAGCTGTGATGTCACACTGCAAAATGCTCAAAAATGGCTTATCAAGTTATCTGTTAATCGTTTTGATGAATTATATCTAACAGGACCTGTGGCCTGAAAATGATGCAGACTATACCAAATATATGAGAGAAGTTTATGATTCATTTGTTACTGAGGTCATTTTGTGTCATAAATGGAGTATGAAGTTTGCAGAAGCAGCAGGCCTCACTGCTCACCCAATATCGTTTCAGAAAAGTTGCTCTGCTCCTGTTATAGTGTAAAGGGCTGGCTGAGTTTACATTCACAGTGTTTCTCAATTGTTTTGGCATTTCATGGAACATGCTCAACATTCTATAGAAGCATTTCTCAGAACAATTTATGCATACAGCACAACACTATGGTTTAGCTGCAAAAGGCCATATCCCACTCAAAACGATTAACCCATGTCTTAGAAGCAAATAATTCCACCAATGAATTAATCAGCGCCACCAAAATGAAAAGTACAATCAGCATCGTTTTAACCAAGAGAGCAAAATGCTTAGATATGCTGTCAGTATCAGTGTCAGTATGACAGTGTAAGTCTGTCAGTGTAAGTCTGCTGCTCCTGAGCTCCGCAATTCTGAATGATAGTCGGTTCCCACTTTCTCACGGTCACTGACTGATCAATTTTTTCAAGACACGGTACTAGAGCAAACAAAGAAGTCACAAAGAAATGTAACACAAACAGCAAAATGGCAACAAAATCATGTACTGTGGGAACCAAAAACAATGCTGTATCACTACAATTCATGGAATATGTTTTTGAACCATTTTGAAAACTTGGTGAACTATTTTGCATGGGGTGGGTAACAAGATGATCGCTTGCATATATAGTTTGGGGTGTAAATCTATTACTACGGCAAAACTACGGAATCAATTTTGACCAATGAGACTAAAGCAACTGAAAACCATATGATGACATCTGTATGAAATTATTTGCATACATATACTAAAACATTTGGAAATTTGTGTGAAGCAATGAGAAATGACATTTTGCCGAGCAGAAGTGGCATTATGGTGTGTGGATTATACTCGTTATTCTGCAAATGTTAATTGCCATTTGAGAAATGCGGCAAAGCAAAAACTGTAAAATCGGCAGAAATGTGGTATGAAAACATTATGTGAAAAAATAGCTAGCTCATCTCCCATCCCCTGCAGTCCAATCCATTTATGTCATTCATGTGCATAAATAATTAGTTTGGTCACAGTGATGAAAGGCTCCCGTCGGATCCCTTTGACATAGCCAGGCTTGCAAGGCATGTGGTTTAAGCCATAAGAGCTGTTAGATGTTACATTTATGCACCTCTAGCGCCACCTTGTGCTAAAAGGGAAAACTGTTAATGTTGAAGACCTTTTCAAGTGTCATTTGAAACGCTGCACAGCAGCCCTCAATTCAACCTGTACTTCTTAAATGACCATATCCTCAGTTTTAGACATGATAATGAAAGATGTATAAACAAAGCATTTATAAAAATAGGTTTCAAATGCGAGTGCAGGTTTTAAACATCGCAGTTTAAGAACAGCAGCCCCATTAATGCATCCAGACATGCAGAACCTGCAGACAGAGACTGGGTGCACAGTGGCTTCCAGTGTCATTTCTCAGCACTAACAGCCAACAAATCACTTGGTGAGGGCTGAACACTGTAATTGGGAGGGGGGTGCGCAATCGTTATCTAGAAAAATCGGAACATTTTATACAGTAGTGCTAATTAAATATCTTTAATCTATTTTAATTACTTCACTACTAATTACTCCAATTAGATTTTGGTAATGAGTTAATTAAAATAAGTAACACCATAATAAAATCCATGCATCTAAATTAGAATGATCTCGTTCATATACAGATATACAAACCCAGCTTTTCGGTACAGATCTTTTCATAGGATTTTATTGCAAAATAATAAAAGGATATTTCACTCTTAAAAATACAAAAACCATCACTTACTACCACAAACCAGGTAAACATGCTGAGTTGCCTAAATGTGAGGAAAAGTAGCTGCATAGGTAATGAGCATAGCTTCCAGACATTTAGGCCACACCCAGTTTGTGTGTTTCGTGGCAGTCCATCCAGCTGCAGATAAGAGGCACATAAAGAGCTTGACACTGACGGAAGATGCTAGCGGTCCTGTGTCCAGCTCCAAACCACACTAGAACTTCTAGGTTGCATCTACTGCAGCGCCAAAGTGTGCTTCCTCCTTACACAAGTTCAGCGTGCAAAGGGCACTGCAAACATGCGAGCCTGAATTTGTTTGCCAGAAATTCCCCCAGCAGTGTTGACTTGGTTTTCAGTGACACTGGGCGATGGCAAAATAAACACTTTTTTTTTTTATTTTTTTAAACACTTCCGGCAGCCTGGCACAGTAGCTGAACCAGCATGAGCAAACTGAGAAAAAAGTCAAGATCTGAGAGTAAATGAACAATGTTCTTACAAGTTTTTTTTTTTTGACCAGTGAAACAGACTGCAGACTGACGCAAGTTCTGCACTGCATCCTGAATCTAACGAGCATGGTGAAGCCAAAAATGAGAGCGATGTGCCAGAAACACAGGATGAGACCATTAATGGCTCTAAAACGGTACCAGTGCATGGAGGAAAGATACAGCAGGGAGACACTGAGCCACAGCCTCAGATCAACACCCGACAACTGAACGGTCATTTTTAATTTTGGCTCACGCATCACAACACTGATAGCACCTTCCTGTTTCTGCGGACTACTCCCGACATATCGGGGGGGTTCAGAGTCCAGCTCAGACTGTAGGCCCTTCGATCCCATGGGGAGACTTCCATCGGTTTTGGTGGTAACAGCGTGTAGGGAATGGGGGGGTAGGGGGGCACACCAGGGATGGACTTAGGAGGATGCTTTCTGCAATGCTTTTTCTTCCTGAGCATCCTGTGCACATTCATCAGTGGTCAGCAGGGGGCAGTGTGACGACGCGGCCATCTTGTATGGCCTGTCTCTCCCCAGCATCTTCTTGGTGACGGTGACCAGGCGCGAGTAGCTCTCAGGGTCGTAATCAGAAGCGGCTAGCCGTGTCCTGAGCAGGGGGAGGGCATCGCGTTCCTCCCGGGCCGGGAAGAGGGGGGGGCGACGCTGGTTCTCGCCGTCCTGCAGGGAGTCGGGCAGCGGCTTGCGCTTGCTCTCAGGCAGCTGCATGACGCACAGCACGGAGAGCACAGCGAAGGAGGCGAACACCACGTGGTACAGGAAGTAGCCACCATTGTTCTGGAGCTCTATGAAGGAGGAGGCTGCCATGCCAACACAGCCTGCACCCAGGACCAGGCCCAGGGCCCCACCGCTGAGGAGAGAGGCGGGAAGTACCAGGTCAGCAGGGGGCGATGGAGACACAGACACACACACACACACACACACACACCATATCCCTCCCATCTACCAGCTGGCAGCGGACACACGCTCTTCAGCACAGGTGATCGTGACCCTGCCGGACTGTCTGTTAAACCAGCCCTACTGCTGCCACGGCTTTGGAGAGGATGCAGGAACCACTTTCCCGGCCGCTGGCATTTCGCGTCCCTGGGCATTCACAACACGCTGAACGTAATCCAGTACATCAGTAGTTCTCAGCAGGTTTAGCCTCAGGACCCACATTATTCATTGGTCATTGTGTCAGGACCAAAAATAAAAATTTTAACAAAATCTTTTGTAAAAAAATGCCACAGTAATGACTTCACACACTGTTAAAAAGTCTGACACCAAACTTTTTTTTTTTTTTTCTTCAGGCAACCCAATTAACATGGTCCTGTGATCCACTTTCGGGTCGCAACCCACCACCCTTTCCTGTCAATGAACTGAAGCATGCAATGCCGCCATAGATTCATAGAGAATGCCTCAGTGTAAAGTAACCTGTGTCCTCAGCCTGGGGTACAGAGGGCGGGGTGGGGGGAGCTGGTACCTACCGGACCACGGTGGGCATGACCTCGCTGCCGAAGAACACGCTGAGCATGGCCAAGGCCTGCGAGGCCAGGAGACCGAGCACTGACAGCAGCAGGACCAGGCCGCTCTGCAGGTCTACGGGGCACAGAGTGGGACAGGGCGCTTTGAGAACAGGCCCCCGCGGCTCTGCTAATTACCTCAAATCATCACCAGGCGCCATCAGAGGGCAACCGTCATCTGTGATGGTGAAGGGCGCCTGGGCCGCGGAGTACCGGCGCGCGGGTGGGTCATGCATTTGAATAATTTACATGCAATTACACGATTATCAAATTCCTCTCAATATGTTCTTCAGTGCCATTACAAACTGCTGGAACAACCAACGTAAATCCTACATGCCATATCGAGAAATCCCACGTTGGACAATCAGATATTGAACCCAGATTTGTTTCCTCCAAGTGTTCTGAGGTGTCCCCCTATTTGTGCTGCCTGGGGTAGGCTCCAGGCCACCCCCGCGACCCAGACCAGCACAAGTGCTTAGAGGATGGATGGATGGATGAATGAATGAATGAATGGATGGATGGAAGGTGCTGAACGGTTTCTGGCTGTAGGTCTTACACTGGGTGAGGGCCAGCAGCAGGAGCGAGGACAGGCCCGTGACTATGGCCGAAAGGAGCAGGACGCCCCTGCGGCCAAAGCGCTCCACTGACAGGCAGAGCAGCATGCAGGCGGCCGCGCCGGACACCACCCGCAGAAAGTAGCTGAAGTAGAAATTTGGTGAGAAGCTGTGCAGGTTCCGGGTAAAGCAGTACTGGATTCCTGTGCCTATGAACCTAGGAGGGGCATGAAATGAAAATGAGATGAAGCTTTATTTGCCATTTGTAGTATTGTAAGGTGTGAGAAGAGGTACACTGGAATTTGTCTTCTGCTTTCCTTTTTTAAGACATAAACACACAGAGAGGTGAGAGTGAAGCCTGGCATCGGAAGGAAGGACCAGCTGTCCATCCAGCACCCCTGGAGCATTTTTCAAGGGGTGTAGGATCTTGGTCAAGAGCCCAACAGAAAAAATGGCTACACTGCCGAGCATGAGATTCAAACCGGCAACCTTCTGATCACAAATACAGTGTCCTATTCCCCCCAAGCCACACACCGCGCCCAAAAAAAGAAAGGATGAAATTAGAAAACGGGCATTAAGTGCTTCCCTCCACCTAAGTTAATTATGCTTAAGCACATGAGGTGAAAGCATATGACAAGAAGGACAGGAGCTGTTGCTTCTCCTCCCCATGGCGTCAGGCTGGCAGCACTCACAGAGTGAAACCCAGGATGAGGCAATTCCTCCAGATGATGCGAGTGTGCCACAGTTCCAGGATATGGTGGTACCGGACTGGGGAATCCTCCGGGTACGCCACATCAATCTCTGGGGGAGCAAGGAGCGGGGATGGGAGGAAACCAGAAACATCCGCCGTGAGACGGGAGCAACGGCGGTCATGCCTCAGCAATCACAATCACTAGCAGCGTTGCTAGGAAACCCTTCTAGAATGTATAAATGAGGTAATAGTGACAAGAATGTTCTTGAATGCAGAGCTTCTCCATCTCTGAGTGAGCCCCTGACATCCCCCCCGCCCCAGCTCCCCCCTGGCCTCTGGCATCCCAAACAGCACTGGAATCTGCAGCTCAGCCCACAGAAATACCTCACAGGGCTGCACACTGCACAGCCCAAATGGAATTAGAGCCAGAGACGGGAACATTAGGGGCATGTTTAAAGGCCACCGGCACAAACCGTGGCCTTATCCGCTCTGGCCGCATACTTCCACCCCCCGTCCCCGCTCGTCAAATTCACATGGGAGTCCCAGGAGGAATTCACCCTGGGTGTGAAGATTGGGGCGAAGGTGAGAACGAGAAAGGGAGCAGAGATGCAATAGGATTGAAAATAGGAATTCTGGGATACCGACGAGGGGGCTTTCAGAGCATCGGTGTCAACTATCACTGCGGAATGGACACTGGCATGGTCACATGACCCTACCTGACAGCAGGCTCTCAGCCGGGTAGATCTCCTCGCCGAGAAACACTCTGTTCTGGGTGGAGATGTTCTGCAGTGCCTTCTTGGCCTGAGAGATCTGATAGGTGGCTAAGAACCAGCGAGGAGACTCAGGGAAGCGTGAGGCACAGCTACAGGGACATACAGACACACGCTGATGTACACATATGCACAGACACACAGCCTTTCCACCCGCTAACAATATTACATGGCACCTACAAAAGCAGGGTCAACAGCCGCCAACTCACCACCAATAGGAAAGCAGCAATAACAGTGGCAGGGTGGCCACAGCTTGCAGTACTGGCCAATCACGGCACAGCACCGCCAGCCCTGGCAACAGCAACTCTGCACCAACAGCAAAGAACCCACCAATCATCGTCGTCATAAGTCGGTGAGGTGGGTCGCATATTTCTAGTCCTAGAAGAGGGAGAGAGAAAGTATTATAACTTAGACGGCATGTATCTGTGCTTTACTTTAAAATATCAGCCTGTATGATATTTCCTTGTACTTGGAGCATATGGAGTTTAAATATCTTCTTTTCATAAACCAAAATCAAGGAAATCAACCTTAACCATACTCTTTCAGTTCTTTCTCTTAATTGTTTTGCTGCCTATTCAGGGTCACAGGGTCATTCATTGTTTTTGAGACCTTGAGAAGAGGTTTTAGCGACGACCGCTCGCAGTACGTCAGTCAGCATGTATGGGAGCTGGTTTCCTGTTTAGAAACTCCTTTCAGTGTGACATGGGAAACATAGCAGGTTTAAACCTGAGAACCTGAGCAGACATACAAGGCGCCTGTGCCCCCCCCATTGGTCCAGACCAGGTGGACCTAATCTGCACGTTAGAGAATGTGCAAACAGCAGGACTGCTGTCTAGATCGCGCTCCCTCCCTCTACTGTGCTTGGTATTTCACAGTAAACCTCCCAAAACAAATATATCACCACACCCTAGGCACGCCCACCCACACGCACACACTGGCACGCATCATGACAATGACAGGAAAGTTCTTGGGAGAGAACAATGAGGGTAAAAATGAACAGAATCCCACTGCTTTCCCCACTGCCTGTGACTTCCTGACCTCTTAGCTCATGCTAACGTGAGCTCGCTGGTGTCAGGGAGGCCTCGCCCCTTTCCCCAGAACCATAAACACAGATCCCCACAGACAGGTAACCTGCAAAGTCACCTTGAAGCACAAGTGTTTATTTGGACTGTATATTGCTCAAAACCTCAACCAGCCACTATGCGGCAGCTGCCTCACTGACTGTGATGACAGGAAAAGAAGGGTATTTTCTGTACTGGACTGTCAAGGTGGTTTGTCCCACTGCACCTCATCCAAATGTCTCACTTCACGTACTTGTGTATACTGTATAATGTTGCTGGTTGGCTATTGCTCTATGCTAACACACTAGGGGGCGTTCCACAAAGCAGGATTTCTCAGTTATCGGAGTTAAGCTAGAAGTCATGATTATCCAATAAGAGTTTCGGTATGGAGCCTTCCTTCCCTACTGCTGTACTACTGTTCATCCTGCCACCTGAAGCAGCACCAGCACCTGCCCGCCCCTGGCATTGAGACTCAAATCTTAAAATTTGGAGAGTGTGAATTGGGTCTTTGTCATCTTGCTCATTTGACTTCCTCCACCGGTCCCTGGAGGATAGGCTCCCCCTTTCAGTCTGGTTCCTCCCAAGGTTTCTTCCTATTAGAGTTTTTCCTTGCCTCTGCCACCGCTGGCTTGCTCACTGAGGGCTTTGGGCAGGGATAATGTAAAGCGCTTTGAGACAATGTAACATTGTGAAAATGCACTATGCAAAAATAATTTAATTGAAACTGAATTGAATAATAGTCAATCATGACTTCTAGCTTAAGCTAACCCGGTGGTTCCCAAGCTAGTCCTCAGGGACCCCAGACAGTCCACATGAAATTTAACATAGATAAATGTAAGGTAATCCACGCAGGGAGTAGAAATATAAAGTACAGATATTTTATGGGTTC
>JAODLD010000008.1:16613046-16635961 GCA_026781065.1 Mormyrops boulengeri
GTGTGTGTGTGTGTGTGTGTGTGTGTGTGTGTGTGTGTGTGTGTGTGTGTGTGTGTGTGTGTGTGTGTGTGTGTATAAATAGGAACCAGTGATCTGGAGCAATTAATCACAAAACTCCCTCTGGGTGAAGCCTATGCACGGCCTGCAAGAATATTGCACAAAACAGAAGACCACACCAAGGATGTATTTTTAAAATTTATTTACGAACATAATCTCTGAGGGACAACAGCATTTTTCCCGCTCTCTGTACATGCAACTGTAGAAAATAATTTTTATTTTTTAATTCCGTTTAGTTTTTTCCTTAATTTTTTTTTTTTTTATTATTTTTTTTTTTAACTCATTTTGTTTTTGCAGTAAATCAACACAGCTAGACGTAACAGTACTGGAGATGTTACAGCACTGACGACAGCATCAACAAACCCCGCCCCCCTTCCAATAGCTGCTCTAACAATATGTACACAATTGAACTACATTGTACAAAAAAAGGAAAAAAATTACATTGTTACATCACCGGCAGCGAGCGCACTGTCTCATTGCCGTTAGAACCCCACATTCTACGCAAGTTTAAACTAGTACAAAGAGAAGGGTGCAAAATGTCCTGGGAGATATTTACATATATGTACAACGTCTCGCTTATGCATTACAAGAGGGAAATTTACACGTCTGAGACTGCTCCAACATACCACAGGTGTCAAAGATAATAAATAGGTTATCATTTCACCATTTAAAGAGTAGTTCTCCATGCGTTGTTATGATTTCAATCCTTTTAAACACAGCTACTGTCCGGTTTAGGTTAATATAGAAGGGGAAAGTAATAGATAAGCAGGGGCCAAGGCTTGAAACTGTGACTTAAGAAATGGTTCAGCATTCTGTCCATCTGAAAAAGTGTTAATGTTCTGAGACAAAGTAGAGGTAAGGTGTTGTGGGGATGACAATGCGAGGTCACGAAACAGGCAAGAGCACTGCCAGGTATTCGACTGCAATAAGTGCGAGGCTTAATTTTGGCCGTGAGGATGCTCTTGAAATAGTACCAAGTCCAATGTATATTTAAGATGCCAATTAGATGAAAGGAAAATGGACTTTATTTTTAGCCAAGCAGGACGGGTGCCGTCATACTGGATAACCCCTAATATGACAGGTACAAGGTACTATAAGCAGATGTGAACCAGATGGCAGGGATGCTGCCATTTAAATAGGATGAAGAGATGCCAAGTAGCCATATTGGTGCCAAGGTAACAGCATCCAAGCAGCTCAGACCTACAGTATAACAAAAGGTCTGGACAATGGATCCTTACAATTTCAAGCCTCTGTTATGAATGGAAAATAAATAAAATAAAAATAAAAACCGCATCTGGAAAAAATAAAACCGCATATGTCATAACCACTTAGTCATAACTGTTAGACAATAGGGATGCAGGACTTATGGAGGGAATACATTCTATTTAAATACCATGTCAGAAGTATTTATGCTTAGCACAGAGTTCAAGACTATCATCATGATCATCCAATGCGGGGGGGGGCAAAAATGCATAACTCTGCCAAATCCATTCCAGAGAAGTCTGTTTTGACTTCTTCTCTGGAATGCAAATGAAAATTGAGTTTATCCATTGCAGGTAACTGTGTATAACATCATCTTTCGGCAATATACCACAATAGCGGGATTAATACAATGGATGTGCATGAATTATGAGAGGATATTTATATAAGCTTCTGTGGTAAAACAAAGGCCCACAAACCAATTTTATCGCACATTTCAAACATTGAAAGGGTCAGTGTAGCAGGTAAAGGGACATGAATGACTAATCACACACAGTAAAAGATAAAACGTGATACTTTTACCTGCGAGTCAAAAGTGTCCTAAGATGTCACTTTTGTTCAGTTATACTGTCTTGTGTGTATCTGGTGTATTAAGATACTGATTATCTGTAAAATAATAAAAACCTTAAAAAAACATCCTGTTAAACTCCAAGGATTAGATAAAGACCCACATACAGAGTACCTAAACACAGGAATATACCTTAAAATCAAATTGTACAAAACTTAAAGGCCTGATTACTGACTTTTTTCAAACTGTGGCTTAAGAAATTGAATAAAAACGAAAGTCACGAATCAGTAAAACTAAATTTGTCTCCCTCCACAGAGCTGAAAGTTTGTAATTTTGACAAATGTTAGTATATTTGGTATGCAGCATATTATATCAGTGCGGTGTGCAGAGAAAATCTGCTCTGGGAGAGAAATTAAAAACAATTAAAAGCAGGTCCTCCGGGAAAGGTAAAAAGAATGTTGTGTCTACAAGATTAAGAAATACATTATTATAAATGAGCAAAGCCTATCCCCTTAACAAAAACAATTAACTGACATCTGGAGAAGGCTAGAGAAATATGCAAGTCTACCTTGCCATGACAGAAACGGCATCAATTTTAGTTTAGTAACCAATAGCTTCTCTTTAGTGCCACCTTCTGACTGTGGGGGGGAAAAACACTTAGGACAAAAAAAAAAATAATCGCTCTCTGGTTTGTAAAATCAGGCTAAGAAAATGCTTAGGGAAAAAAATAGCACTAGCTTTCTTCAAATTGAAGATGAAATTAGAAAAACTATAGGATGAGAACTTCACTTGCATGGCAAATGCAAAGAATGTGTTGCTTTTAGAAAGGATGTTTTATAACCTTTCACATTTTATACTGCAAATTAAAAATGAACTAAAACCTCACTCCACTCAGTTAAATACTATATGCAAATTATTATAACTACAAACTACAATAAGCCTACTGCACAGCTTAACAAAAAAAACGTATTAAAACTGGGGATAAAGAATAACAGGCAGGCTACCATATTCCAATGGATACAATACTATATAACCTATAGCATGTGTAATGTGCCAATAATCACAGATATACATTAACTAAAACTCAGATGTAATAATTAAAATTTTAATACATGTATATCACTGCATGGTATAGTGGAAATCTTTGCCATTTCTACAGAGGACAGAATTGACTAGAACCTTATTTGTTGTACATTAATTTGGCTTTTGAATTGCTTGACTAAGAAACTTCGACAGAAAGGCATTTTCTCGGTTTAGATTAAACTTTTAAAACTTTGATAATTATGTAAAAAAAAAAAAAGTGTAATACATCTTTACTAGACCTTGACTAATCTAAAACCCATTCTGGAGTAAGGTTGTGGTTTTTTTTTATTGAGAACTATTTTATGTGAAAAAGGGGTCATAAGCTGTGATCTGGCTATGAACTACCTTCTTCTGACCAGTTTTAACCAGGACTGGACAGAATGTGAAGGACCTTTTGAGACTGTGGACAGGAGACTGTCTTTAAAATACTGAATGTGGGTACACGTTTTGGCCCATTGTTACAGGGGAAAGTGCTTCCCAAAGGTGAACTGTACATACAAAGATAATTTTATTAATTTTTTACACTTAACTGAGAGTGAAGTTACAGTACATAAGTTATTTACAACTTTGCAGTAATGTGTGGCAAAATAAATTATCTAGAAGGCAGCGAGAATACATTGGTTAACGTATATAAAAACTGTACAGAATTTACGGGATACAATTTAGTTTTTTCCTTTAAACTAACATTGGCTCTGTAGTGTTTCAAGTCACTTTCTCAGAAAGAGAAACAATGAAATGCCCGAGTGAAGGTTTTGTTTCTGCTAACCGTTTAGTCTTTACCTCTTGTCACCATGGTTTAATTCTCCTCTTTTCCTCATGCATTTGTCTGCAATGAACAGGTGTGTGAGACGTGAAAGGAGAGACCGATTCAACCTGCATGCAAACTTGTGGTCAGACTCCCTCTGGAGCCAGCCCGCCTCCTCTCCTCCCTACGGGGAAGGCTGAAGGCCCCGTACGTGCCTGCGGCCTGGTGCGCGGGCCTGAACACCGCGGACAACCCGTTCGTGCTTTCCTGTGGTGTCTCCTGCACCAGCAGGCTGCAGGGCTGCCCTTGTATGACCGTGCGGGGGCTCAGCTGAACCTTGCATGGAAGGGGATACTGGTGGAAAGCCCCTCTCCCCACCCCCTCCAGGAGTGACTTGGGTACACTTCGCCCTTTACAGTAGGAGAAGCTTGAGGTTTTCTCTTGTCCATTCTCACTGCTGCCCTTTTATTTTCCTCCATCTTAGGTCTTTTGCAGATCCACCCCTTGGCTGGTTCTGATCCACAATAAAAGGAGGATTCTTCTCATTCTGGTTCGTATTTTCAAGAAGACTAAAAATATTTTATTCTCTCCTTACCAAGGATCAACCAAAGACGGTTTGCTTCAAAGCAAAGAACAAAAGAACTGGATGAAAGTGCAGTCGTGTTCTCCCGGTAAAAAAAAATGCTTCCTCCTCTTGAAGATGGGAATCATTAGCAAGTTTTGTTCTTTTACACGTAATGATCTTCGAGAAATAATTCCTTTTCAGATGGCTAGCCCTTACCATATGTTCTTTTTTAATGGTGACGTCACATAGGTGAGACCATTTCCCTGTCATGCGGGCAACAGCACAAAGTCATCGTTTACGTCGACCATTGGCACGTAAAAGGAGGGGACCTCGTTCACACACAAGGACTTGTGTCCAGCAGGGTCCAGCTCCTGCATCTTCAGCTGCCACTCCATCCTCTGCACAGCATTGAGGGCAGCTGCCTCGTGCTGCTGCCTCATCAACAGACATGTCTGGGGAGGGAACAAGAGGCCTCGTTTACCAAAGAGATCACTGAAACATAAAAATACAACGATCTCCATTTAATTTAATTTCCTTGTTTCCTTGTATTCAAAGCAATATTTTAGGTAGTCAATAATCCAATTATGTCATCTGGAATTGGCAACTAAATTACATTAAACAAAAAGAATTATGGGGTTATCATTCGTAGCTTCTGAAAAATATCTGAATGATTGATTAAATTTCATATGTAATTCACTCAAAAATATTTAGTGCAGTTAAAAACACAAGTTTCAGTTTAATGCACTCGGCCTACATCTTAGTCAAGGGTATCTGAGAACCCGAAATACCCCACGGCTCTGCAAGGTCGGGGACGCTGATGCGTCGCACAAAGCTGTACCTTCATACGGTCATACTTGTCATCTACGTCCTGAATCCAGGAAATAAACTGACGGGCGTTGAAGCGGTCTCTCACCGACTTGTTCTCATCACCCTGAGAAAAAAACACAAATGTCAATAAAAGAAGCAGACAGACTGCTGGGGCTCACATACCAACTGACAGACAACATGGAAACTGGAGTTAAATTAGATTTCCTTTTGCTCTGTGCAATTTACAACATGGTTTCAAAGCGGCTGAGTGGTCAGCATTGTGATGGGGTCTGTGTTCAATTACTGTCACACTTGGGTTTGCTTGGGTCTTCTCCTATAGTTCAATCACAGGATTTGCCTTTACCATATGCATTTATGTAGGTGACCCACCTGACTTTCAGAAGGCATGTTGTACACCTCCAAATCCAACAGCATGGTACAGGCACTGAAGGGGACAGCCTGGTTAGCTATCGTCCTTGCAGCTCTGCAATGGACCCGTAAGACTTCCTGTTCACATGACACTATCAGCTTCTCCTGTAATAGGGAAGGAAAAAAAAAGTGAAAGACAAACAGTTTATCGTAACAGCTACTGACTCCCCTTTAGCAAACTTGAAGTCAAAGATCGAAAATCTCATGCAAACATTACATCAGGAATTCCCCAGAAATTAAGACATGGTGGCATGATGCACGTATGTAACGATATACTTTCAGCAGTGAAGCAATGCAACCATTGACTAAAGATCTTCATGGAAAAGACAGAAGAAAAAGCATACAGCACAGCTAAAACTTACCCTCTCAATGCTATGCTGTAGCCTCAACTTCCCTCTGACTGCCTCTTGCTGTCTGAATAGCTCCTTCAGAGGCTCGGACAAAGAGGGTGGTGCCGCAATCTGAGAAGGTAGCAGAAACAGCCATCATATGGTTTGTCACCTGTGCTAAGATGGAAATGCTTAAAAACATCCTCAAATAATGACAGAAGCACCTACCACGGGGATATGCAATTTGCTGAGGGGCTTGCCATCCAGCAAGTAAGAGCCAGTGTAGGTAACATACTCAGCGTAACACTGAGGTGCCTGTGGAGTGATGTAGCACAAGATTTTCCTCTTCTCCTCGATCTTCTTCCGAATCTGCAGGTACTCGAAGTAGGGGTTGGAGCGGTCACTGTGGTAGGGTTCAATGTCATCAAGTTTGATGGCATTGACAATGACAGCCAGTGTCTGCTGAATCATCTCCCTTGTTTGCTGCATGGCAGTGTTAACCAGCTGAACTTGAACTTGCTGCGAGCCTGCCTTAGGTAACTTTCTTTTGCGTGGATGTTGTGCCTGGGGATCGTCCTCCTCCATGAGCCGGCTTTTGTTCTTGCTAATCACCACTCCAGTTGTGGAGTTGGAGCCAGGAGCAGATGTGGAGATGGGTGGTTCCTTTTCTTTTTCAACAGGAACAGAGGAGGCTGTGGTGGTGACGGAGGGGGTTCCGATGGTGCTAAGACAAGATGCAGATGATGTCACGCTGGAAGCAATAGCAGAGTTGTTCTGCTTGCTTTGGTTGGCCAGCATTTGAGCTCGGTTCCTGGTCATCCTCAATGGCATCTCCTCTGGCTTTTTGGGAACTTCAGCAGTAGTAAGTGGGACTACTGTCTTAGGAGCCACTTCTTGGGTTTTTGACACCGGGAGTGGGTTCGGTTGTGAGACTATCGATGAAACCGGAATAGCATGGACTGGATTGCTCTGAGAGGGTGACGTAATAGATGGAGTCTGTCTAGTGCTGTCCAAGTCCACAGTGCTTGCGGACTCAGGACATTGAGCAAGAGTATTTGGAATGGACTGGTCATTGTTTACTGTAGAGTCAACAGAAGAATATTCCTGGTTACTGTTGCAGTCAGCAGTGCTAAACTGCAAATTACCATGATGTCCATCTGTCTCATCCTCCATCACCTCATCCTTTGGAAGAACCATATCCACAGAATCATTCTCAGGAACTTTCTGCAGTTCTGGTTCCAGCTCCTGCTCAGATTGGCTGGTGCTTTCTGAACTTGGGAGGCATTGCTGTGCAGGTGCACTTAATGGCACAACGGCAGGAGAACAAGGGGCATCAGATTCACCTGGTAAGTCTAGTGGATTGCAGCTGGACTCATCTTTGACCTCATTAAGTGGTGATTCAACAGGAACAGGGGCATGCTTGTAGTCAGACAATTCTGGATCTTCCATAGAATGGTCTTGCATTTCCTTGTCTTGCAGTGGCAAGTCTGGCAGGGAGAATGGCAGATAATCTAAATCATCCACTGCACTTGTAAAAGGGTCTGGCCATTGTACGACTGGCTCATGCCTAATAGGTGGGGCCACACTGTTTTCAACTATGTAGTTAAGGGAATCCTGATGGCTATCTTCCTCTAAGCACTGAGATTCTGAAGCTACCCCACAATCTTCTGAAGACTGCTTGCACTCATTGAAAAAGCACTCCAGTCTGTTGGAGGATATGAAGTTTAATTCAGTCTCCACAGGTGCTGAAACTGACTTTGATGGAGTAGTGACTTCATCTGCAGCATTCCTCTGGCCCTCATAATCCGACTCTGGATTGTGTGAAGGACAGTAAGACCGAGAAAAAACTGGGTAGGGTGGGGTTGCTGAAGGAGGACAAGGCAATGCCATGGAGAGATGCTGTTGCAGACCATCTTCAGGAGGTGGGCCAGGAATGATCTTGGAGGGCAGTGGCAACTCCATAAAAGGCCTTTGGGGTGATTTCAAGAGTATCTCAGTGTTCACTGTCCAGCTGATTCCGCTATGATCACTGGGATCTTCTATGGTGCCCACAGGAGGCTGACTGGGTATATGTGACTTTATATCCTCTGGTTCAGCTCTCTCTGGAGATTCAGACCAGTCTCTTTTCAAATTCCCGGTCACACATGGAACGAAAGTACAGCTCTCCCTTGGATGCTCTGCTGGCTTTCCAACATTATTGTCATCTTCTAAGTCTTCTACATCATCTTCCTCATCGTCATCATCTTCCTCCTCTACTTCATCCTCTTCTTCTTCCTCTTCCTCATGTCGGTCCTCAAGTTTTTGCTCATTTGGTGGCACAAAGACATCTGGATTGACAGGATCAGAGGAGACCAGACTTGGCTCGCTGTGTGGTGAGGGAGGCAGAAGATGGTGGGGCTCTGACAGATCAATTTCCAGTGGAGGAAGAACCGCGGGGGCGGGAGTAAGAGGGGCAACAATATCCATACAGGACTCCTGAGGATCAGGTCTGTGCACTGGAGTTGATGGCTTTAGCAACAGGTTATTGTAAATGTTGTCAGGGAGGTGATCAGTGCCAGCTGTGGCAGCAATGGCAGCTGAAGCTCCATCTGAAGCAGGCTCAGCTGGTTCAAGCCTCGGGGATGGCATTCCAATATCAGGTGAAAAACCTGGATGAGAGATGCAATCAAGCCTGTCAACTGACACAAGCTTATCCTCTGGGGGGTGTGGTGCCGTGGGCTCAAACTCAGTATCGGGCATACTTTGTTTTAGAAGGAAGTTTTGGTCTGTGTCCATTTTGAATTCCTCTTCCAAAGGTCTTTTGACATCATCTGAAGCAGAATGACTAAGTGTGGGCATCTGAAGGTTCTTTGCTGGAGTTAGGCAGCCATTTTCTTGGATGCTATGTGATGTGTTGGAATACCTATCGATATAGGGCATAGTACATGAGTTTGGACAGTCAATGCCATCAAACATGAGATCATGATAGTCTTCTGCACTGCAGGATGGAGTGCGTGGAGTTTGCATGACTTCTTCACACGAGTTCACTGATGTAGGAGTAGGAACACCAGTTAGCTTGTTTTGATCCGGCCTTGGTGATGCAGGTAGGTTCTCGGTCATTGGATGCCCAGATAGCCAATCTTTTGTATTTTGACTGTCCATAGGCTGTGACTTCCTTTCTGGAGACATTATCTGTGATGGAAGGCTTGTGTCTTTGAGCTTCTTCTCTTTCAAAGTTTCAAATGAATTTGTTTTCTTCACTGATGACTCTGTGCGATTCTTGCGCAACTCTTCACTGGATTTGGTTTTATCTTTCAGTTTAGGATCTCCAGATCTGTGTCTCAGTTTTTCCATCTGCTTCATTCTCTCCTTATGCCTTTTATGACGCTCTTCAATTTCTTGGTCCTTCTGGCTAAGCATTTTTCCAAAACTTGTTAGCCTGAGATCACCATCGACCAGTAGCTTTTCTCGTGGACGGTTGTCTTTGCGAATTGAGTCTCTAGACTGATTAACTCTGTCATCTTCTTTTGATTTCATCTTAATAGAATCAGTCCTTCCATCTTTGTCCAAGATATCTTTATTTCTGTCCTTGTTTTCTTTTGACTTTTCCTTTAAATTAGTTGTCTGAGGACTTTCCTTTGAGTGTTTCAAAGTGTTTTCAGTATATTTGTGTTTCTCCTCTTTTACTTTTTCCCTAGCCTTTTTCTTCTTGTCTCTGATGACACCGCTAGCTTTATCCTTGGCAGCTTTTTTAAACATCTCCTTTTCAAACTCTGTTTTGTCCAAATCATCCTCACCATCAGGCTTAGTCCCATAGGGAAAAGTATATGGGTCAGCCTCCAAAGGCATGGGCTCCTTTTCAAAGGGTAGGCTCTCTCTTCGCCTGTAAGTGTCTTTGATCTCCTCTAGCTTTTCTCGCTTGTCAGCCTTCTCTTTTTTTACTTTTTCTTTGTCCTTGTCATGGCTCTTCTTGGAAGAGGATGATGATGAATGCCTGTGCCTTTCCTTCTCCCTTAACTTATCTTGTGGATAAGAAATGGAGAGAGAGTCCCTCCTCTCCTCAGCGATATCTGGTAGGCTGTTGTTGGAGGAGTCGTAGAAGCTGCTGAGCACCGGCTCATGGCCACGATCCGTAAAACTGTCTGAAGAGATCTCACTGATTTTATCATTGGAATCATCCTTGTAGTCATTTAGGGCCTCTTCTTCCAGTTTCTCCAACAGAGATTTCTCATTCTCACCACTGCCCTTGAAGGGCTTCCTGTCCTTCAGGTGGTCTTTGTCAACTTTATCCTTGTATTTTCCTTTGAGCTTATCTTCAGTTGAGTACCTCTTGTCCAGTAGCTTTTGCTTATTTTTCTTATCCTGGTTTGAATCAACAGATACCCGCTCCTTACGATCTTTGTGTTTTAAGCCATCTCCAGAGTCCTTTTCCTTTTTATCTTTGTGTCTGTCAGAAGAACCCTTTTTCTCTTTTCCTCCATCAAATGAAAGTTTCTTTTTGTCCTTATACTCCCTTTCTTTCTGTTTATCCGAGTGCTGCTTCCCTTCTGTGGAGTACTTTCTGTGTCTCTCAATTTGGAAGGCATCCACCTCATCCCTGTCAGGTGTAGGATCTTTCCGTTGAGAGTCTGACAGACCTACACAACCACTGTAATCATCTTCTTCGTCTTCACTCTCATCTGTGAAGATATCTGCAATATCGCTCCAGGTATTTTCCCTTACCTTCTCGGGTTTTCGTTCTTCTTTCATTATGTCCAGGAAGTCTTTGTCTCTCTCACTGTGTTTATCTTTCTTTTCTTTAATCTGCTCAGAAGACAACTTCCTCTCTTTGTCTTTACTGTACGAGTCTTTGTATTTCTCCTTTGCTGCTTCCTTCTTATCCTTTGAGTTTCTGTCAGTGTCCTTCTCCTTTGTGGGTTTTTCAGCAGAGCTTTTCTCTGTCCTTTCCTTCTCCGAGTCCTGGATATTTTTAGGTTTCTCTTTGTTTTTGTCAGTTTTTAATTTATCCTTCTTCTCCAAACCATCTGCTTTCTTTTCCTTATCTTTTCCAGAGTGGTTTCGCTCTCTGGCCTCTATCAGCTTTCCAGAAGAGTCAATATCAGATTTATCTTTAAAGAAGTTGTCACTACCATACTCATCTCTCAAAGGATCATCTTGTTTAAATCGGAAATCTTTCCTTTCTTTTGTGAAGTCATAGGGGTCTTTTCTGTCTCTACCACAGTCAATGGAGTCCTTCTTTTCCTTGATGTTGTCAGTGGACTCTTTCTTCTTTTTGTCCTTTTCAGAGAGGTAGCTAGAATTCAGCTTCAATTTATCAGAATCCTTCTTCTTTTCACCCCCTTTCTCTGAAAACTCTCTCTTTTTGGATGCAGTCTCTCTCTCATTACGCTTTTCGCTGTGTTCTTGCTTTTTGTCCTTTAGTTTGATGTCCTTTCTCCGTTCTCGATCATCTTTTACCGTCTCGACAATAAGCTTAACTGTGTTTGACTTATATCCTTTGTGCTCCTTTATTGGAACATCCCAGCTATCATCTCCATAGAGAGAGGATTGAGAGGACAGGTCTGAGACCCAGGGATCATGGTCATCATCCGAGGCACTGAGCTTGCTGTCCTCTAAAAAATGGTTCTTAATATCATAGTCCTCATAATCAGGCTCCTCCTTAGGTACTTTGTCCTTTTTCGATGATTTTTCACGATCTTCCTTTACACTTTTTTCTTTCTCCAATTTGAAATATTTCTCCTCAATTTGTTCAGGCTTCTTGTCTGTTTTAGAGGATTTGTCCCTGGACTTCTTCCTTTTTTCATCCTTGTGGGTCTTTTGCTTTTCTTCCTTAGCCTTCTCTTTGTCCTTTAAGCTTCTATCTTTATCAGCTTTCAGGGTCTTGTCCTTGTCTTCACGGCTTGTCTTCTCCTTTGAAATTTCTTTTGATTTCTTCATTTTCTCCTCTTTAGATGCTCTGCCACTGTCTTTTCCAGGAGTCCATTCCTTATCCTCCAGTTTGCCTTTGTACAGCCTGTCTTCCTTTTTAAAATGGTCTTTTTCATGTTTAGAGAGCCTGGCTTTACTTTCTGCAGGACACTCTGCTTCCATGATGAGTGACTTTTGTCGTGTGTCAAAATCAAAGGAAAAACTTTTCACAAATTTTTCATTCATATCTTGGTTAAGTACGAGGCTAGGAAGCTTCTCCTTCTCTTTATTTTTGTGTTTGTGTTTTACTTTATGCTTTTTTAACACTTTTCCATCTTTGTCAGCCTTGGAGACCGATCCATCCAAGTTGGAGTTCTTGGTGAATTCCAAAGAACTTTTCTTATCTGACGAGTTGGCATGCACACTGTTCCTCCTATTCTCCTGTGCTTTCTTTTTCATGTGTTTTACAGACTCTATGCTTGAGTCAGCCGATGAGAAGTCAGACTCACTTGAGAGTCTAGTTCTCACAGAGTCTGAAAGGGAGCTGACGTCTGACCACATTGGAGAGGACACAGTCTTCCAGCCATCTGTTCTCCACTGCTTGGGGTGCTGCTCTGCCAAAGACTGCGGCATTTTTTGAGAGCTCAGGCTGCCATGAGAGGAAGTGGACGATGCAGAGAGTGAACTAAAGACACACGATTCTTTAAGGCTCAGAGGATTAGAGTCCTTAACACAGTTTGAGCTCTTCATAGAGCCTTTCTCATCCTCGCTCTCCACATCCCCACTATCTGACTCAGAAGTGCAGAACTTGTCACTGATTTTTTCAAACCGCACTTCCTTGTTGGCGTTGTTTTTAGTTTCCTTCTTCCTCTTTTTCTTGACTTTATTCTTTTCTTTCTGCTGCTTGGAATTCAAAGTTCCAGAGTCTCGCCTTTTGGCATTTGCTGTCGTTGTCGGTTGCCTTGCCGTGGGAGCTCGTGAAAAGGTCTGGTCATCCTCATCTGAGCTGTTGGTATCAGAAAGGATTCGCCGCGGAGTCTTCTTTGGTGTCAGCAAGTTGGTTTTGGAATAGGTTTTAACTTCCATTCTAGGGATGGAAATTAAGCTGTTGGCTTTGCTCGTAGAATCCTTGCGGAATTCTTTCTTGAGCAAGTGCTTGTCATCAACTGGGGGGACCCGCTCCTCTTCATCATCCTCATCAAACTCATACTCGTCCTTCACAGGGGTCACTGTGGTTTTGGGTGGGTCTAGGTTCTTCCCTTTCAGTTTCAGGCCCTTCTCAAACTCAGAGTCTGTGTTATTTCCGTCAACAGAACTTGATGGAGCAAATGATGGTGCATCTTCTTCTTCGGAGGATTCTGTTGAGACAAAAAACTAAAATTATGTCTTACCTTACAAGTAAAGTCCCACACAAAATTGAAACGCAGCAAAATGTTTTGGTCGGGTTAAAAAAATAAATAAAAAAATCGAACATACAGTCGTGATTAACCATACACTGACCTGAAGAGCTCTCCTCACTGGTGGTGTAAGTGCCTTTACCAAGCAACAGGTTCAACATGGTGGGAGAGTTGGCCACTTTCAGAGGTGTCTCCCCTTTCCTGTTGATTTGGCGCGGATCCCCTCCATATCGCAAGAGTAATTTTACTACCTGTAAAACAATCCAAACATACAGGCGCAATCAGGAGTAGACAAGAAAAACCCTAGAGAAGTTGCAGGCCCTCGTTTCAGCCAGGTATTAAAAACCACCTCTAATCCTGTACTAGATATAACTGAGATAAATATTTGTACAGAAAATAAATTCTAAAGATAAATGTTGACAAGTGGACCATTTTCTCTCTCCAGAGATAGACTATGTGCCCTTTAAGCATGACAACGTGAACAAACGTTTTAAAACAAAACTACATAATATGTCTATTGACAGTCACTGCCAATGAGCCTACCTTGAAGTGCCCATTGTTGGACGCATCATGCAGCGGAGTGTCATCATCCAGGCCCTTGGTGTTGACCTCTGCCCCGGCTGCCAGCAGCTGCTTTGCGACGTCATAGTAACCCCTGTTGCATGCCTCATGCAGTGCGGTCCAACCTGGTGACAATCACATAGAGAGCTTAACACCAAAAGGTGACACAGGCGGGACAAGAGATAGGCATGAGCCTATCGACCTGGCAATGGATTTAGGTACATTTTCAGGTGCTTCTTGAATCTCCAGGCTTTTGAGATGGAGTATTAAGAGGCCTGCAAAGAGCTCAGGCTTCTCTGCTCCCTCTGAGGGAGATACCACTCTAACCATACACAGGCCTTAAATGGCACAACAGGGTGGCGAGTAAGGGGCGGGGCAGGGTCGGCTCACCTGCAAAGTCTTTAACGTTCACGTCAGCACCCTCGCTAATGAGCTCCTTGATGCGCCGTGCCTCACCGCGGATGGCCGCCCTGTGCAGCCGCGTCTCTCCCCTCTCGTTGCGCTTGTTCACTTTATCTTTGGTTTTTGAGGCAGAGTTTGGTGTTCCCTTCTGGCCCAGACTTGACTGGGACTGGTGCTTTGGTGTTGTGTCTGCAGGATGGAAGTGTTACACTAAGCAAATCCCAATTCAATTACAAATGGACACGAATAAAAAGAATAAAAATAAAAACCGTTCATCTTTATGTAAACTTCCATGTAGTGATGCTGCAAAGCCATTTTTGGTCACTGTGTGGTGCCCTTGCACCAGGCAAAAGTGTTCACGGAGTCAAGTAAATTTGGTGACATTACAGAAGGAACTGGGAGAGCCTACAACATACATTCCATATCATCTTGGAGGTGTCTACCACAAACTGAAGAAATAAAACTACTGATTCATGAAAACATCTTCACTTGAATGGTAGAGCTTTGGAAGGAAAGCATCATAAATGATCTAACTGGAGAAGACCAGGAGAAAAAAAAGAAACCCCTGGGTCTATGGCTATGACCCTGCAGAATGGCTCCCAACTCGTGATTTTACAGCCCCCCCAATGCCAACAATCTTTACGATACCTAATGACAGTTATCTCATTATAACCACATGTATGCAGAGAAACTATCCTAAACTCTCAAATTGCATTCAGGAGACCACACTACATGTAAATGTAGAAAATATTCCCTAGAGCTGGACCCACCCGGACTGTTGACCGACTCCTCTGCCGTCATCTGCATGAGAAGGGCCACCTGCTGCCGCTCCGAGAGAGGGTACCCAGCCCGGAGCCCCGGCAAGCCCATCCCAAACGGCAGGCTTGACTTCCTGGTGTTGGTGGGCTCCTTCTTGATCCGCTTGCGTTCTGGGCCTTGTTTCTCTGAAAGGGGACAGCGGCACTAGTGCGAGTCTTGGAAGAGAGACTGAAAGCTGAGGAGTAGAGAGAGCTCGGGGTACAGAATCAACACCGGCCGCAGAACAAAGAGGTCAACCGGACCGAAACCAGAGAGTGGTGTTCTTTACATTCACTTCATTAACTGGTCTTGAAGGTTGCCTTGAATCGCCTACCAGCTACAGCATAGGGACGGAAGCAACAGACAGGTGCATGGGCGTGAGGTCACATGCTGGTTTGTTTTTCTTAAAGAGGTAACATCGATACAATAAGCCAGGCGCTCAAGGTCACTGCTTTGGCAACGTGCTGGACAGCAGCAGGTGCAAATCAGACACGCCCAACAAACACTCCTCCCCTTTCTATTTTCACTGTAATTCACAATGAAAAGGCATGGCACCGCTGGGCCATCCAACACCTTGTGCCCCAAGCCTCACAATAACACTGGTGTCCAATTTCCCGGAAGTCGGAATCTGTGCTGGGGGCCCCTTTATATATTCACTGGTATACAAAGGAATGCAAAACAACTATTAAAATGGCACCTGTATCCTCAAGATGTACATTTTGTTAACTGTGGCACATGACAGGGCAAGGCCATGATCATAATTAATATGAACAGGAAACATGTCATTGCTTGCTTCCGGTCACTAGTACTTTCCAGGAATTCTGCTTCACAGTCCCTTGTAGTGAACTTTCACTCACATCTGTAAATGCTTATGCTAACTTTCACCCCCCACCCCAAATGCATTTTGGAACATTCCTTTTATTCAGGCTTAAATAACATGAACCACAGAGGCAGTCTAAACATGTTTTCAGGTTGGGAAAACTGCAGAGTTAGCCTTTCCAGGTTTGGCACAATGCGAGGGCCCCAGCCCACAGATGGGACTTGCATTATGGACAGCCGAGAGGCCGGTTTCATGCATTGCAATTCTGTAATTGGCGAGGGTTTCCGAAAGCTCATTAGGAAGCGATACTGAAAATCCCAAGAATCTTCATTGTTGGAAGGGGAAAAAAAAGACTATAAACTATAAACTGATGGACATCCAATACACTATTTTTCAGAAAGCTATCAAGTGCACAGAACTGGAAAAGCATCAAAGAAATGACAGACACGTAAATTGCAGAAGAGTAGGACAAGAATTCCAAATTCAAAAAAAAAAACACAGGGGAATAAAGGCAGACCATATGAGGGGGAAAAATAGTCTTGTATAGGATAAATCATTTTACTGATAAAGGCTTTCAACAAATGTTTATTTTAAGCAATGTAAAAGCAGTCTTCTCTCAAAAGAAAGTGACAAGAATAGAAAAGAACTTTTAGCTATCTTTCCAGCCATTTTTGTTTAATAGGACAGCCATATATAACAGTACAGGAACATGCAAATGCACAGAACACGCTTTATATACATCACATGCCCAGACACACATTAGCACACACAGACAAGCAGAGGCAGGCACAAAACTACCTCCAGGAAGAGCGGCAGCAGCCTGACCAAAGGCGGGACCACTTCTCTTGGAATGTTTTCAACTCGGCCACCAGAGGTGTTGCTTAACCCATAACAACAGCCCTTAGCACAAGTGGCAAGGGGGATTCACCGCTCAGTACTGCCGAGTGAGCCGACACTCATCACCCATCATTTGAGCCATGGGGCCATGCAGCCACTTACAAGCCTTCAGGTGTGTCAGCCTCAGGCCAGCACTACTGAAGGCTCATTGATATCGCCACGATATCAGCAAAGACAATAGATACCAGGGGATTACATGCTGACAACACACACCCCACCCCCGTCGTCAACATTTTCAAGTGCAAAACGCAGACGACCTTTCCATAGTGGTTGTGGGCAGACTTGTTTAACAACAAACTCCTCCAACGACAAAAGCTAAGCATTTGAACTGACGGGATCCTGTTTAGCAAAACGGCACATCTCTGGGTTTTCCCCACCTGACACTGTAAACATTCCCCAGGCACAAACTGTGCAGACCTGTTCCAGGAGGGCACAGAGCACTGCCTTGACAGGCCTAATCTCCCAGCTAACCCAATTCTCTCATTCTTCCAAACACAGTGCACAGAAATGACACCGTCTTTTGCCCCCTATGAGAACTGACGTTTACAGCATGAGGGTTGGCGCGTGAGCATGCTAGCCAACGTTCGGAGAGGATCTGAACCCTAGAGGCCTGAAAGGTGTGAGGAATGCGGGTCAACAGCTGAGGGGGAAGGGCCTAGGGCCTTGTACAGGAGGCAACTCCGCCCCTCCCCCTCAACAGGCCATTCCAGATCATCCTGTGGATCCAATTCACTCCTGAGGTTATTCTTAGCAGCACACCTGCCCCCCTCAGCTGCTGAAAAGTCCTGGAGCACAATCTGTGACTCTGGAACATGTGCTTTGGATCATGGCAACAAGGCTGCACTGACACAAACACACAAGCTTGTGCAAAGGGCATTTACAGGGCAGATGAGTTTATATAAATACAGACGCTCCTCTACTCACGAATGAGATACGTTCCGAACGGCCGTTCGCAACTTGAAATGTTCGTAAGTCGTTATTCAACATCATTTTAAGGGCATATGCAAGTACAAAGAACTAGGATGCCATGAGTAGGCACGCTACACTGCTGCGCGGCAGGAGAAGTGGCCAGAAGTCGTACTAGGCGGAACTGTAGAGCAGAAAAAAAAAATGCTGTTACGGACAGGAAACGGGAGCCCAGTGAACACAATTTGGACTTACAGTCCTCTTCATTCGTATGTCTGAAAGTTCATAAGTTGAACATTCATAAGTAGGGGAGCGTCTGTATAAATAAAGTTCTTTAAGGAGTTAGGTGTTCTTCTAAGACACCACCCACAAAACAAAGGCTATGAGGTCCAGCAACCCACTTTCACTTCTGAAGCAGTGCTCCTGAGCTGGCCAGGGAGAGGAAACAGGAAATGAAGGAACAGCAGACAGGAAGTACCTACAGGATGTTTGTGTCACTGTCTTCTGAATCACTCTGGAAAGGAAATAAACAGCGCAGATTTTTGCTCAAGAAAAAAGAATGACGATTTGTGTGAATACCTGTGAATGTTCATCAGACTAATGAGCGTTCGCAATGATTAAGCACCCTGCTAATCGCTTGACCTATTTATCTACATATTTTGCACACCAGTGAACACTGGGAATTGAAAACACACTGATCTATTCTTAATGAATGCAATAAAGGAACCCCAGTAAAGCCCTGAGTGCTGTCTGCAGCACAAAACCTTTAATCCTCTTTATAAGGGTATTCATAGCAGTGGAAAAAGCCAGCACATTACCAGCACGCTAACTGAAAACAACACTAGCGATGTCCATAAAAAGACCATCTTTAGGATGAGAAACGTGTCGCGTGACTGAACATTTACCGTTGATGTGTTTGTCCCAGTAAACTGGGGATGAATGCAGTGAAATGCTGCAGAATGACATAAAAAGGTACAAATACAAATGTAACAAAAAACAATCATTACTCCTGCCTGATAACACAATTTCCCCTTGTCTTCAACCCTGAACGTTCTGCTGTCTTTAAGCTGTGACTCATCACAAGAGTAATTTTACACACAAGCAAACCAATTAAGAAACCAGACCTGGTTTTAAACAAATGGCTCACTAATACAGGAAGCACTGCAGTTAAGCCACAGATGTAAGCTAAAACGTTTCATAAGTTTAGACTGCAGAAATGTCATATGGATATCATGTGCAACAAGTAATTTTTGTAAAGCTGGAGCTGGGGTTATTACTGCATTCCTGTTGGTTTGACTAATTCAAAGAAATAAAAAGGTTATCTTGAGTTTGTATCTGTATGATTTATTGTATTTAATCTAATGCAAATAATCAGAAACAGCCTCCCCTCTTTTTGTTTGTACATTTAAACCTTTTGGTTACTTTGTAACCCATTTAAGTAAGTGCAGCTCAGCAAACCAGCTATTTGTGCGCATTTTTTCTTTTTCTCTATGCACTCTATGACAGGTTGCCCCAGGCTTTGCCCTCCTCCATATTTTAATCAGCCATAGACATAGACCTCAAATACCAGATGAGGATACTCACTGGGAAATATTGTTACTATGATCATTAATTTAATTGATGTGATTTATACAGAGTTACATGATTTGGTACTTTAAGATTTCTATATTTTTCTGACTTTGAAATTCTTTTGCTCTCTCCTCTCTCACACACACACACTTATTATCACATGAATGTTATTTTGTGTAGATTTCATCCTGCTAGTGTGATTCATGACTTCACAAGATGCAAAGAGCTGAAAATGCTTATTAGGAAGTATTTATTAATAACCCTGCTTCAGATAAAATGACTACCACCTAGATAGCAATGCCTGACCACAGACAAATAGTGATTCCTGTTTTTGTGGTTGGGACATGCTTCAGTGTTACATTTTGCATTCTTATGCTGACATAAATTATTAGTATAACACCAATGAAAAACCAAAACCAAGATAAGTGGTTAGAAGATGCATGGTTGAAAATATATTTAAAAATGTTCAACTATATTAATCAGCCAAGTCCCCTGTGCAGTGCTGTGTTGTTAACTTTGCACTTTAAAGAAAGGAGACTCTTCGGTGAATACAGACAGTACAGAGAGAGCAATCCGTTGGCTTAGTAAGGCAGCTGCACTGCCTCTGAATGTGTGTGAGTGAGAACAGGGCTTATGTAACAGAGGCAGCACGAGCCTCCCACCCATTCGGCATTTCCAGCACACGCACGCACTGCAACCGTTCACCCTCCCTGCACATGTGCTGTATGCCAGGCCAACCGCACACCGTTACTCGTATACCTGTACAGCTCTGGTACCATAGCGTGGTACGTGTGTTACGCGTCTACCTTTGATGCGTCTGCCACACCGGCTGAGGGACGTGCATTTTCACCTGTGAGCTACGCTATGCTGTACACAGGAAAAAGCGAACGAAGAGCCACTAGGGCTGTAGCCCCACCACCCAGTATGCATCAAACATCTCTAAATTCCTCACCTGGTCTCAACCTTTTGGGATTGGACACCATAGCATTTGCAGGAATGGAAGACAAAAAGTAAAGTAAACAAGATGCAAATAAATGAAACCACTGGAAGCCTGTGTTTTATGGGCCTGGACACGAACACATGCATACCGCAGAGGAAACATCAGTCTATTTTTAACGGCACATACTGCCCTGTGTACCCATGATACAATGGGAGAAGGGCTGAGAAGCAAGAACACAGCACATGGCAGGGCTGGCCAGACACGAAAGGAAATAGAGCCCTACGTGTTAAAAGACAAGAAAAATACATCTTGGGTTTTAACTACCCGGACGTTCTGTAATTTTTCAACAATAAGGAACTTAACATTAAAATTGAATGTCATAAATTAAATTTGAAAGTTTTGCTCAACAATGCTTTTAATAAGCATTGTTAAAACATAGCTAATATAAACATCCAAGTCACCGTCACTTGCCCTGAACAAAATCAACTTTGCTCATTTATGCTCTTAAAAAATATTACTAATAAGTTTCCAGAAGAATAAAATCCAAGTAAAGGTAAGGCAGAAGTTAGCCATCTGAAATTATTAATATTCATCCGAAAAACAGTTCATCAACTGTGAACAATCAACGCTCATATAACGACAAGAACTCGAGTTGTAATGAGCTGTGCATTAATTTAAAATGCTAATGGGTCAGAAGTATTGCAGCCCATCTGAACACAGGAACAAAGCTCACACTGCTACATGTGCTGCAAAGTAACATTTTTAGACCCATAGAAAAACTTCAGGAAGTGCTCATGATGCAAACATTTATGACTGTGGTATTGAAATGAACAATAATCTCACCATCCCGCCTTAAGAACTAGTTAGCAACCCTTCTAAATTTTTTAGACATTCGTTGACAAGCAACTGTTAGTGATACGAGTTTCAGCTCTAACTTCTTTACCCATATTTTAATGCTTTACTGCCAGTACCCAGATTTTCCTCGCAAATAACTCCTTACATTGAACTTCATGAACTTTACTCTTTAGAAAAAAAAGAAAGTCATAAAACTGCTTCAGGAAGTCTGGACCCCTTCTTTTTGTAGGAGATTCCATTAAGAGTTAATGTTTAAAAACAGTCAATGGATAAACATCAAATCACAGAGAAGCCACCAAGCTATTTGAGTTGGCAAACTTTGACTGAGACGAAATTAAATGATCGCCACACGCTTGACCTTCAATGAACCCACATTCTCAGTTTTCCTGGAGAAGCTGGTGTACACAAGGCCTCACCAGGGTTGGGTTCAGCTGACGGAGGTCCAACACATGATTTGCAGAGAGCCATAATTAGGAGCAAAGTCCAGTGTTCACCATCCAGCGCCCCCCTAAAAGTCTTAACACAACCACAACGGTATCCCCCCAACACCACCATAATCAAATGAAATGGAAACAGTACCACCAATGATTCATTGGATTCTCGACATATCACTAAAAAGTCACCGAAAAAAGAGTTTCTGAAATGATGTGTTACCATCAACATTTAGCTTGAGTCACGCATGCAAATAAACTCCAGGTTGCAAGCTGTCCCAGTACCCACAGTGTGGTATCAGGGCCACTATGAGACCGCCTTGGAGCACAGGAGGCAGTGGGATGGGGGCCCCCCACTTCTACAAACACTACCAAACCAGAAAGAGCTAGTCTCAGTCTGTGTGATGTCAGTGGGACACAAACATGAAGGATGCCAGCTGGCTCATGACCGGCAGACTTACAGAAGTCAATGCATGTCATCACAGGATGATACGTTAACAAAAGAGAAGAGCAGTTCTAGCCAAAACATGGCAGTGGTTAAACCAGCAAGGAGCTGGGGTTTGTGAGTATATGAGAGGCATGACGTCATTGTGGAGATCCATCAGCCCCTCTATCATTTTAAACCACACTCAGACTGATGATGACCACAGGGAACAAAAATGTGAATGCCTCTTTGCTCAGCACGAGACGAAACTGCTGCAGCTGGCTGCATGATAAGTTTCTAGAAAGAGGCTGCATTTTCCTACATCCTGATACAATCTTATTTAATGGTTCCCTTACCAGTCTGTCAGCGCCGAACATCATGCTCACACTCTGCAAGCCGTTCATCTCTTTCTCCCCGTGTGCACAAACCGCCCTGTCACATGCTCAGCCACAGATAACAGTGCCAGCAAGCACACAGGAAGCGGGGTGGCTGTGACCTTTGTTGCTACTATCGACAACCTGTGGCACACTGGGCCTTGGCAGAAGAGGAGAAGCAATGAGGCAGGAATGCGCAGGCCAGCTGAGACATGGACAGAGGAGAGACAGCGAGAGAGAGACAGCCAATGGTTGACAGGAGACAGCCAATGGTTGACAGGAGACAGCCAATGGTTGACAGGAGACAGCCAATGGTTGATGACCGAGGGCTGTACTGAGGACACATAATGAGGGGAATAGGCCTATGGCTGCCCACAGAGTGAAGCTCGGTGACCGGGGAGGGGGTTCAGAGCACAAAGTGGTTCCCAGACCCCGGTCCACAGGCCGGGCTCAGAACCTAATGGTCCGGAAAGAGGGAGGGGGACAAGCATGCACACAAATAGATGTTGGCCTCCAAAAAAGGGACACACACGGAGTGGGCAGGGGAAGAGAGACAGCAAGAGCCAAAAAAACAGAGCGTACAAAGCAGGCCACGCAGCGGCAGATGTCCACAGATTAAAAAAGGGGGTGCGGCGGGACGAGGCGCAAAGTGGCAGGCGGATTCCACTGGGAATGGGGACGCGGGGGCGGGAGGACAATAGCACAGGGAAGACAAAAGGGGGCCGAGGGAAAACTCGGCCAAAACGTGCGTGGTGATTAAGGGCAGAGAGTGCAGCACAAACACATGTGGGACAATGGAGACATGACGAAAGAGGGTACACATCCATGCAGCGGGTGCTGGGAAGGGGGGGCAAGGAGACAAAGATGGGGGG
>JAODLD010000008.1:16650160-16669586 GCA_026781065.1 Mormyrops boulengeri
TGTGGCTCATCAGAAGCCAGGTAGGATAGAAAACCTACTGGACAGTAGCTCTCCAGGACCGGAGTTGGAGACCCCTGATATAGACTGAAAAAACAATGTAGACCACAGTAGCCGTACTGGGCGTAAAACACTGACTCCTGTATCGTTCTCCTGGGGCTGGTCAGCTTGGCAGCAGAAAAGCTGTTGATGATCAACTATGGGTAAAAGGCCCCAAAAAATTCATCACAATAAACAACACATTTTCCTTTCACGAATATGGGAAGTTTTCTACTGGTGTAAACCTGAAAAAACCCTTGTCCCTTTATAGCTGCTTAACCCACAAAACATTACCACATTTAAGTTTGTCATGCTCACTCACTATTTTAAAAAGGAACACAACAGACCAAATATGTGAAGCAATTTGTTGGTAGCCCGACGATTCTTTATTAGCTTCTTTGCAAGACAAGGCTACGTAAGCAGGGTAAATGAAAATAAATGAGAGCTTTCGCCTTATCAATCTTTAATCCTTCTTGCATCATCAAGTGCACTGGTTGACCTACACAAGATGTACAACAAAACAATCAGAATATAATTTGGTTAAAAACAGCCCAGCTCTACAACAATCTTGCTTCAATCTCAGAAGCCTAACTGAACATTTTCCTACCCGACCTTTTACCCTCACCACAACAGTGTTTATATAAGAAATTAAGCTACCCCAGTTACCTGCTTACCGTAACACATAAGAGTTCTTACACATAATTACCTGAATACAATTAGAAAGCAACTTGCCAAATGTTATTCGTCCTATTTGTTTGATATATATTTCAACAAATCCATCAGGAAAATAACTGCTTGTTCTACACATTACTTAAGTGGCATTTGACTTAATGAAAATGACCTTACCAAGGTAACTAACAAAGTAGAACGATGTTAGCTGCACCTTATTTGGCAATTTCTTCTCCAGTCCCAGATGCCAAACCAGTCTCCCCTCATTTTAGTTTAATGGCCTTAGCAGCTGAACGAGAAATTGTTTCTCTTTTCTCATTTTTGTTAAATTTAGCTCAGAACAACAGGTTAAATTGGTTACTAGTGTTTAGATCCGTTTCTCTGGCCGATTGTCCCTATTCTCCAAAGCTAGATGGGCAAACAACTGCAACTATCTACACATGTGGACTCTGCACATGAACCATGCAGTGGGTAAGGTACACACACCAAAAATAGCTCAGAGGAAAGGGGAAAATGAGCCCTTCAAAGTCCAAAATAAGGGTTCGAAAACATTACAATCCATACTGTTGTGGCAGTATCTGGTCACACCTGCGTCGTGTTGCCCGCGCCTACCTGGTCATACCAGCTAGACTGAAGGCATGGGCCCTCTGAGGGCTGCTATTGGAAGCAGAGTGGATTACCAACTTAAGTGACCAGAATTGGTTAGGCTCACGCAAAGCTTGCATCTCCATATGTCCTGTCCCTGCTGTTAGTTTCTCTACAGCCCTATGACATGTACTAACATTTTCAGCTTGACAGCTGGATTATTACATTACTACATGCATAGTAAAGGCTGAATAAATGCTGCAATCATTGGAGGGAGGATCTATCCAGGCTCTACATACTGCAAAAGCCATTTCAGAGCAAAAGCAGAGTTGTTGTTTGGTCTGGTAATTTTCCATTGGGCCTCTGCAGTCAAGTGACTGCTGAAAGTGCCCAGAATGGCTCTTGCATCAGGAGCAGTTCATACTAAACACATGCACTTCAAAATATACACAACCGCTTAGGAAAAAGGGGGGGGGGGGGGGTGGAGAAAAAGTACCAGGACAAAAAACTAGGTCAGAGCAGTAAGCAGTTTCTAGCCTGGCTTTCCATTCCTGAGCTCCCACAGCAGCCCCAGTGGCACCCCTCCCCCATGCCGCATTCCTCCAAACGCAGCCATTCCCAGGCTTGCTGTAAAGAGAGGGGGATTGCATAACAGGTCCTGGACATGGTGAGGCCCCGGTGACCAGCGGAACAATGGGAGGAGACAGAAGGGTTGGATTCATATGCAGATGTGAGACCATGTGTGCCCAAAAACGAGAAGAATCACTTTCCCACATGTCAGGCAACCAGGCTCTTTTTTTTTTTTTAAACAAAGAAAAATATATCTGTCAATTTCTTACAAGCCACCTCCCTCCCTACAGCTGTTTCTAACAGAGGTAAGGTTATGAATGGCAGGAATTTCAGAGAAACAGATCGAGAGGAAATGATACAAACCTCACCTAAAAAACGAGGATTAAAAAAAAATAAAAAGTAGCACCCTGGATTCTTGCAGGTTTAACAATACTTCTTGCAAAGCCATAATTCCATAATTACAATGCCAGCCATATGCCCTGCAGATACTGTACATCAAGCACAGGCAGCCCTGTGCTCAATAAAAAGGAGTCAGTTAAATCATTTGCTACTATAAGTTTCAGAGAGGTCATTCATTGCACAGACTTGGTATGGACAGAATTCTTTATTTGGCTAGGATTACAGATTAATCCAGTGATCATCACCCAGCAATAATCACATTCAACCTGACTCAAAATGGGGACAGATAAAATATTGTAATAAACATCTAATATAGTTATGAGCTCAAAAACACTCAAAAATATTCAGGGTCTCTGTACAAGCAAATTCCCCTATGAACGTTCTGGACCGGTTCTGGGAGAACCACTTAACGCTTTGCTTGGCACAAGGGCTTCTAGGAAAGCTTAGAGGTAGCCAGTTAAGTATTTCTGCTAAATTAAGGAAGCAGATCACAAACACAGAAACAGCTTGTGCAGAATGGGGTGAACTAACCAGGTTAAATACAACACCACCATTTCGTATCACGACCAGCTCACTTCACTAGGATCTTCTTGAGCAATCACTACCTTTTCTGCAGTAGCTGACAAACCGCTCCAAACGTGAGAGAAAAAGACCCTGAGGCAAGCAGCAGCAAAGCGTGGAATCACTAACCGAAACTGCCGTGTTTGTCACGCTAAACTACAAAACAAATGGCACACAACGGAGGCGACATGCGATGGGAACAAACCACATGTCACTCAAAACCGCCCCATTTTGGTATTTCATCACTGTCAAAAAGAAACATTGCTGGCTATGCATAAAAATAATCTTTTGGTCCTTGTAGCTGTAGATTTCTACAAGGCAAGAAACAAGGCCAAACGCATCAGCTCCTGTCTAAGCATGAACTGCTCCCAGTTCTTCAGATTGTATTTGAAAGGGACTCCACGGCCACAACTCATCACGAGGAGGGAAAAAAGCCAGCGATAAACAGGGCACATAACCACACAAGTGCACCACTATAAATCCTTTAATCTCTTTCTGGGAGGCAAGATCGAGCAAAACAAAAAACAAAGTGAGCAAAATGCAGCTGATGTGGAGAATGTGTTGAACACTCTTCACTCTGGACTCATGGCTTCCTACTTTGTCAACATATTCAGAAGAGGGGTTTTGCATGTGTCAAAGACGATGACCAGGAGGCTAGAGGACAGAGGATTTGAAGGGCCCCGAGATGGAGTGGGGGGAGAGGAAGCCAGCAGAAGAGAGGAAAAATAAACTGACTGAGCAGAGGAAACAGCCAATGAGACTACAGAGGAAACAGCCAATGAGACTACAGTGGAAACAGCCAATGAGACTACAGTGGAAACAGCCAATGAGACTACCATTTACACGCTACTGACAGTATTTGTGCGTTCCAATTGCCTTCGGATCCGAGTTTCGGTTGCCGAGATTGCGTCACATCCACCACAAACTCAGGGAAAACCGAGTCGGATGCATTCCGTTTGCCACAGAGTAAGCAATACCATGGACCAGTATCAAAAAGCAATATTTTTGCTTAGCCGGACAAGTTGTCGGATTTAAGGTACCTAAGTTTAAATGGCATTATCTTCGTTCACTTACAGTTAGCCCCGAACTACCTTAAATCCAACAAATAATCCGACTAATCATGAAATCCAATTCTAGCCCGGTTAATTGTTAAAGCCATTGTTAGCAATATCAGTTGATAACATTACGCGCGGTGCTTTATGTATAAAACTCCAACACGTCCACAGATAAGTTGGAAGGTATGCTGTGTGCGACCGATTTAATGAGCCACAAATGAGAATTAAACATTATAGAACTACAACTTTACTTCTGTTGATAATAAGCGCAGCCATCTTGGATTCAAAACTCGGGATCCTCTGTGCTGCTCCGAGATATTTCTCGGCTCTCCGAGAAACGGGAGCGCGCATGTCGTCACTTCCGGCTTCAAAATTCGGAATCCGAGTTCCGAGGGCAAATGGAACGCACCATATGTCCTGTAACTAAATCGTCACCACTTACCCACCAGCCACTAACAGCCATCGGCTTTCAGGACAGACACTGGAACCAAAAGCCTCATATTTTATATACAGCTGGAAACAAGTTCTACTCAGGAAACAGGCTTATAAATTAGACATTCACAACAGGAAAATCTACTCATCTTCAACTATATGGTAATGCCACCGTTTAAAAAGCAGCCGCTGGCCCATTTTAGCAGCCATTTCACAAAATGAGACCAGATTCCAGCAATTCAAATGGCATCTGACAGGCCTGGCTAATGGTTTTGTTCTACCCGTCATAACGATGCCTATAGTTCTCAATCTTCAGCAGTGGTCAGAAGACTGAGGGGCAAGAGGAAAGTAGACTGAGGCCATTTGGGGGAGCAAAGACTTTGGCCTTTAAAGGAGCCACCTTCCCAATCTCTCTAGTGCTCAGAGAAAAGTAAAAGCATTCCACATTTAATCAGCTGCCTTTGCTGCAGTATTTGGTTGCCTTTGATGACAGGCCTGGATCAGATTACCTAATGACCCCTCCATCATCCCAGCCCCTTCCTTTCCAAAACAATGGAGATTTCGTGCAAGGCGTGAAGCTCTCATTGAAGGGGGCAGTGGGGTAAGGGCTGGGAGGGGGATGATGTGTTTACAGAGGGGAGGCTTTGAAATGCACAAAAAGGCGTCACGAAGATCAGCTGAATTGCGGGCTGATAAAGCTGCAATCCCACCCAAAGCAAAGATGGGGGTCCTCAGGAAGCAAGCCGGAAGGTGAGCTCCTGCGTTGCTGATACCACAAGCGCTGGCTGAGGCATTCAACACACATGCCACAGCAAATCCCCTTTAACTCTGCTTCAGAAGGAAAAGCCACACATCAAAAGGTATCATTCCTGGTGCACAGTGTGACCATACAGCCTCAGAGAGATGCAAACCATCTAATAGACACACCTCACAAGTCCTGATGGAGCACAGACCAGTGACTGTCAAGTGCAACCAGGTTACCTGTTTGCATGATGAGATTCTTGGCGTTCACGTTTAGAAAGGCTCCTTTAATACAATTCCACTGCCAAACAGGGATGCTCTGAACGGTTGGACACAGCTGCTTGCGTAACACTGCTGTTCAGGCGGCGCTCCCCTGGATCAGATCCTCGCTGCAGAGTCAGAAGAGCCAAGGAGAGCTGCAGGCTCCATCGAGAAAAAGGCGCCCCGCCGATGGCTGAAAGGCGGCCAGCTGTCTGCTATGGTGGGCTGTCGTGGAGCCCCCCCCACACCCACACATACATACATGTCTCTGTTGCACACAGCCATCGCGACTCCCTCACCACACCACATTTGCTGGGCTGAGAACAGAAAAAGTCCATATAAGGGTGGAAACATTTTTGCTTTCACTAGACACTCCCATGGAGAGCTGGAGTCAGGGGGTCAATTCAGGTGCCAGGTTCAGTGAGCAGCAATGTCTGAAATCCACTAAAGCCTTGCATTTCTGACTGCAGAGACTCCTCTGAACTGGAATACTCATAGAGCAAACAAGCTTAGAGCAACACTATCCTGTTTGTTCCCCGCATTTCCCTACTCTGTTGTTTAGCATTAATATACAGAGAGAATCCAAGGAGCACCGCAGAGGACGGTGTGGAGAGTGAACGTATCTGCTTTCACCCAGAACATTCCACTGCTGCTTTAGAGAGTCAACCGGCAAGCAGAAATGTTGAGAAACACACTTTACTGAAACTTCTTCTATGACCCAGAGTCCCTGGGAAAGTCCCTTAGAAGGCTGGAAGAAAACAACAGCGTTGTTGATCTTTCTCTTTCCACAGAGAGGCCTTGTGAGTGACTGTCATGTGCTCTGTTCTAAATTCACCTATCAGTGAAATCCCCTCACTGAAACTCCGTTGTAGCTCCAGCCCACTTCCTGGCCGGCCTCTCGGAGCAAAGCAGACCAGGGAAAAGTGGCCGCCGATACAGTTTGCCTCACCCCAGCGCACAGTCTATGGCATGCTGGGAAGAGAGGAGGCAGAGCTTTCGAGGAGCAGCTGCATGCGAGATGGAAACAATGGCAGGAAAGCAGTGGCACAGTGCAGTTAGGAGTAGGGGGGAGATGGGGGTGAGAGCGGCGGCCATTGAAAAGATGCTGTGAATTATTGATGGCCGGAGCCGAGGGCCAGACCGGCGCCTGTTTGCACTGCTGCGTCATCCCGCAGCTTGCCAGGCCCTCCACCTCCACACGCTATTGCTTTCAGCCTGCCTCCCCCACAGAAGAATGCCTTTCCTCAGCAGCCTTGCTAATCAAGGCCGGGGATCCCAGAGGCCTGCTGGTGCTACTCCGTCTCATAATGCAAAAAGCTGACTTGCAGAAAAATAGAACAGTGTAAAAGCACAATTCCACTTAGCTTTCGGGTCATACCCTGCATGGATCTGAGCACATTTACAGGCTGGGTGGACAAATAGCTCCAGGAAAATGGGGAGAATTACTACATTCCTGCCCTAGTGTGACTTCACACATCACAGTCTTCAGGAGGGGCTACAGACCAGTAGACACACTCCTTCATGCACCGCTGATGAAAGGCTGGCTGGCAAGTTAAAAAGTGTCCCACCAGAAACCACCTGAACACGGAGGAGGCATTTGAAGAAGAGTTAGGATTGGGGGGGGGGGTACCATAAGATAAAAACAGAGAGAAGAGTGGGACTGGCCAAAGGAGGGAGTGGGGGCACCACGGGGTCATGGCCAGCTTCACATCCTGAGCCAAGTCTAATATATGGCACCAGGAAGTAAAAAGCACTTCTCTTGTAGGTACACAAATAGCCACACCTATATGGTATAGGTGTGCCGAGAGGACGGCGTTCCCACAGCTCAGCGTTCAGATGGCGTTGAGCAATGCCACAGCAGAGCCGGGACTTGTTCCAGCATGTGTACCGGGCGGACCTCCCACCCGTCTCATACGCACCAAACCCAAACAGCTCGAGCACTTGGCCGCGAAAGACACCAAGTTACACAACGTCTTGGCCCCTGTGTCTCTGCCCTGTCCCTCCCAGTGTGAACGAACAGAGCGTAGTGAGAACTGTACAACTGTTTGAAGCAGCTTTCTTGGAGAAAAGGACACCAAGGCAGGAAACAAATGGGAAAATTGGAACATTAAAAACGTCTGGGGGGTGGGTGCACTGTAAGCTCTAAGCTTTTGAGTAAGAAATCAGACAAGGGAGGCCATTCAGACAGATCTCTGCTGTGTGCATAGCATGTTTGTCACATGATACTGAACCAACAGTATTGCAAAGCTCAAGTCTCTAAACCAAACTACTACCTTTTTTCAAGATCACACTGGGCCTACAAACCCATCAACACCACAAGACGTTGGCCAACAACCCATACAATTGGCACAGTGGCATTCACTCTACACAACAGCTGAGCTGATCAACCATATTCGTGCATAACATGTCCTGAGGACCAATGGTTAGCCACAAATTAGTTCATTGGCCACTTTTAGACCTGGTGCCTAAAAGCAATTCCTAGCCTGTCAACCCAATGCCATTTTCAGCAAGTTCCAAGAACAATTAGCAAATATAAGCAGTTTCACAAGCAGCACAGCAAGATTGATTTTATGGCAGGAGCTGCTCTCCTACAGGGGCACTTTGACCAGGGCACATCCTGTTGGGGGTAATGAGGGTCCAAAAGGCTTCAAACCCCAGGGTTGAAGGCCCAGAAACAACCCAAAAGGAAACAATAGTATGTTCCAAAAAAGGTAATAAAAAGAATAAGGGTAATTCTGCTTTTACCACTCCTACATTTATCACGGGAGTCTATCCCTTGGAGCCGGGGGGCACTTGGAGCAAATCACCCAGCTAACTGGTGCCATTGACCAAGTAAAACATTAACCCTGGTTCACTCATTGACAATATCTAAAGGAAAATGTACCCAAGGACATCAATGACATTTTACAGACAAATGGAACGATACAGTGCACTCAGGATGCACATTACGCAGGGTACACTGGAATGAACATGGACAAACTGCTCACACTGGCTCACATGCATGCCAAGTCTGGGCATGGTGCCATGCTCCCAGTGCCGCCCATCACCCGACCTGTTCCCTCGCTGAAGGCAGCCCGCCGCAAACAGGCACCGCTAAGCTTTTCCTTTCCCTTTTGCTTGGGCTGACAGGTCAGGAACATAACCAGACAAGCGGACAGCAGGTGACCTGAAGCCATCAGAGCCTTCAAAATAATACTCACTGTCAATGGAAGCTGAGTGGAGCAGCTTCCCACGAACACGTGACCCCAGATACTGTGACTCCGTGTCCATTTCAGTACGTTTCACCCACCACTCTCATTATGAACTCACTGACAATGAAATACTTCTGTGACAGGCCCAAATTCATGAGTCGCATTAACTATAACTCTATACTATAACAACTCATGAGAGAAGAGCGTATTGTGCTTGCGACCTCCCACTGCCTTCTGGGTAATCCCAGAGTGCCTCGTCTCAGTGGCAGCCACGCCCGTTGTTGTGTCTCCTCTTCAGGTAGAGCTGCACCACACCCATCCTCCACCCCGTCTGCTGGCCTAAATAAAGCTGCCAGGATAGCGTCTACCAGCACATGTGCACACAGCAGCAGGGCACAGTGCTACACCACACTGCACATAGAGATGGGAAAATGAGGAAGGGGCATGCTGGAGTATATGCACGGAAGGATGTACTTCAGCAGAATTTAATAACAAAAAAGAGACTACTGCATTTCTAATTAACCAAGAGTCAAACTAGGGAGCAGAAAAGTTGACATTTTAACCACAATGGGCTATGCTAATGTGCCTACCATCTGTCTTCCGGCGGTTTCGGCAAAACTTTCTCATCTTGAGTCATGTGTGCTTGAGAGCAGGTGTCCACTCCCTACAAGCTCTTTGCTTTCTATTTTAAGGTCTTTTTTGATGCTTATAGGGTATCTTAGGTAACCGTGGGCCCCAGAACAAATAACCAAAAAGTTCCAAGGTACTGACTTTAAAACACGAATTTAAGAGGGATGAAGTTTCACAAAACAAACTCCCCAACTGTGTGAGGAACACGTATGGAGCGCTGGACCGCTGCTAACTCAGAAGTCAAGAGTGTGGCTCACAGATTGCAACTTCACCTCCATTTCTCATACACGGCACAGCTGTTTACCATCAAAGCAGCACCGGCATGAGTATTACCTGATCCTGAGTCAGCCCCCCAGTCTGATGTCACCGGCTGATGACATCACAGCACTAACGCCAGGCTATATTTAGCCCTACTGCCGGAGCCTGAGTCGGACTCGGCCATCAGAAAATGCCCTCGAAATGTGCCTAGCGAGCTTTTAACTTGACTTGTCTCTGAGGTAAAGCTGCTTGGGCGTGCGGTCAGTGTGAGAAATTAAAAAAAATTTGGGGGGGGGGGGGCAACTTCTGCCCAGTATCTAAAAAAACGGCGGCATTCACAAAATTTAGGGGCACTTTAAAAATAGTCATTAATGCAAAGTTTGTTTTTAATATGAAATAAGTCTAGATTAAAATATATACAGTAATCATCACCTTGTGCCAAAATAAGTAAATCAAAAGCATAAAATTGCTGTTCCAAAGAGAAGCGTGCAAAAATCTGTATGTGTATACAATACCATCTGTATGTGAGCAAAAGCAGGAGACAGTTCTATTAAGGCTTTTATTTAGCTATTAATATATTGCCTTTTATATATATATAAAAAAGTATATATATATAGACAGACAGAAGCTCCTCTACTTATGAACGTTTAACTTTCAGACATACGAAGGAAGAGGACCAAGTCCAAATTGTGTTCACTGGGCTCCCGTTTCCTGTTCGCAACATCAATTTTTTTTTTCTCTGCTCCAGTCCCACCTAGTACGACTTCTGGCCGCTACTCCCGCCGCGCAGCAGTGTAGCGTGCGTACTCTTGGCATCCTAGTTCTTAGTACTTGCGTATGCCCTTAAAATGATGTTGAATAACGACTTACGAACATTTCAAGTTGCGAGATACGTTCGCAACGTGTCGTTCGTGAGTAGAGGAGCGTCTGTACACACACACACACACACACATTAGTTTGTCTTTCAAATGAACTAGTTTACTTTTTTAAAAAAAATCCTCTTTAGAAACTGTAAACCACTCCCTGCAATAAAATACGTATTGCAAATTACGATGCTCTTAACCATTTGGCAATGTTTTAAAACAAAATGAAACAAGCACCAATTATTCTTTGCCTCCATCAACTACCCTGTGAGACTCATGTTGAACAGTTTGATTTTAGCTGTGAATTCTGAGATTCCTATCAGTGAAATCCCCCAAAATCCCCAACACTTATGTTCTTTTCAACCAAGTAGGAATACTATTGCTTTTAACAGACAAAGTTATATCGTTATAAATGGCATTGTGTCATCCTATGTCATTTTGAAAATAACTACTACTACCCAGTCGTAAGCAACTGTAAAAATTGTTAATGGGTGGGTGGCAAAGTCATGGGCAAGCTGACGATTGGTAGCCACACAACCAGGCAGAGATCGTTTTGTTGTTGGATGAATGCCTTTATTAGAGAAACATATATTTCTTGGGGAATTTTTGCTCTTTGCCCCCATTACCTTCCCACTTTGGGTGGGGTAGGGTCCATCCACCTCCATCAAACAGCCCTGCTTACATACTACTCCAACCAAAGCTTAGTGTACATTTTTAAAAACAGTTTTATAAATAGCAAAGGCAACTATTTCAGTTTGTTCCCTTAACTCTACAATAAAAACCTTCCCATTTCTGGAATCCTCCTTTGTCAGCAGAAAACCTGAATGCCTGCTTTTACGATTTTTTATGAAGTTTACGATTTTGTTTGAACTACTGACACAAAACAAGACCAGGAGATCAAGTCTTTTTCAATGCATACATATCGCAGGGTGGTGGTCAAAAGCGAAGCATGTTTAAGCACATTTAAAATATCTTGGATTTGAAAGTGCCTGAAAACTATACGACACATACAGTGATGAGGTTATTCACAGCAAATTAGTCACGCAAGCTCAAATGCACAGAGCCATCGGCACATTCAGGCCACGCTGGTAGCAGTAAGATATCCGCGTTGCTCTGCGACTGACTGCCTATGCCACAGATGGCCATTTGTACAAATGGTTTCATCCACAGAACCTCAGGTTCTTTAAACATCTGCTTACAGTTCCCCATTGCTGGGGCTCCTGCATCTGTGCCCGTTTGCGGCCCGTACAGCATGTACCGTACGTCACACAGGGTTACTTCCTCCAGTCCAGATTGGCAGAGCGCTGCTCCCCACACAGTCTCCAGGGCGGCATTTTTGACCCACTGGCCAATATGGTGAGGCTATCAATGACACCGGCCAACAGGGTGAGACCATCTGCCACAGTGGCCTTGCTCTGACTGGAGGGGCGGGAAAATTCCAAAAAGTCCTGGAAATTCAGGCCCAACTGATCCCTTTCCTCACTACCCAAACCCCACAATGTCACGCAGGGGGGGAAAAAAAAAAAAAAAAAAAAAACAGAAACCCTTGTCCAGGCCCACACCTCCTTATTGAAGTCCTTTTACAACACTAACATTGAAGCATGATCTTAAAATGAGAAATAAGCATAATATTTTCCTTATTGCATGTTTAAATAAAACAACCAATTAAAAGAGGTGAATTAAAAATAGCCCACTCACGGCAATGCCGGCCCATAGAGACAGTTCAGACACACGTCTCGGTCCGTCTGCTCTGTGGTCGAGCACTTCCAGACCAAACACCGTGTTCCTGCAGTGCTGCGTGTGGCCACACACTAACAGCTGGATCTGCATGAGATCCGGGCCTTAGGGGGATGATCTGCCTGAGCCCACAGAGCTCCCATCCCCTGCCTTCCCTGATCCAGCTCGTCGCATTCCTCCTCACGTTCGTCCCCTCCCTCGCGGCTGGGGCTTTCAACCTGCCGTCGTCATGGCAACCCCCAGCACATTAACCAGCTGGGGAGACGTGTCGCCGGAGGCCCAGTGCTGCAGGCCTGTCCCCGCAGGCAGGACCTGACCAAATGTGGCCCTGCTCCTCTAAACGGAGCAGGAAGACGACTGGGAGGGCATTAAAAGCCACTTATAAGGCACAGGCTTGCGAACAGAGGCTGCCACAATGACGAGAAAAGCGACGTCAAATGCGGCTGCAGAACGGGCCCCATGGGGCCTACTCCTGATTGGGGCAGAAGCCAGTCAGGCCCACGGAGCGCAGCACCAATGCTAGATTTCCACAGGTCCCCATTCCACTGGGTGTCTTCATCATCCCCGCATGAGAAAGAGCAAATGCGGCCTTGAAATCCATCTGCTGGTCCATGCATGCGATAAGGATCGAGCAAGTCGCTACCAGCACTAGGGGCCTCTGCGAGGCCAGCAGCTGAACTCCATGATCTGCTTCAGAAGAGAGCAGATTAGGTCCATGCCCTGCTCCTTCTCTGGGCTGTCCCTCCCCCAGCCCAGTTTCCCTGCCAGACCTTCTTCCCGGCCCTGCCCTTCTCTGGCGTCCTTCCCCAGCACTGGTCGTCCGAGGGCTGCGGCAGCTGAATGTTGCAATGGCATCATAAACAGCAGCCCCTAACGGAGGCATCTATGCAAATGCCGCATGGCAGGTAACGGCTTTACTGTCACAACACAACTTTCCAACACAGGTGTGCTCAGGAGATCTATCCAGGTCATTCATTAAAAAGAAACAACCTAGCCAACATCTCAAAGCAGCTCTTTAAAACCCACGTTTAAAAATTCTTCAGCCAGTATGGGAGTCACCTGACCACGGAATCTAACAAAAATACAGCCGGTGATTAAAAACAGATTCAACTGAGGGCAAAGACATGGAAGAAAGCACAGCATCTCCACTTTCTACGGCTCCATTTGTGTGATCAGTAGGCTTCTTTTTGGGGGACCTGGTGTCAGCAGAGACTGCTGCAGCCATGTGGGGCAGTGGAAAAACATGACAGGCTCTCCCCAATTTCTAGTAATTAAGCAAAGTGCCAGGTCCTGACCAGAGGACTTTAAAAAAGCAACGTGAATCACGTTTACGCTCAGCTGCGTGGCTTTCCACATTCAGTTCAGGTGGATTGCTACATCAACTGTTGTGTGAGGTCTTGGGGCAGAGGAGGGCTGAATCACTCTCATCCATCTAGACATTTCAAGTTTCATCGCAGCCTCAGAGTCTCTCCACCCGCGTATTGATAGCATGCACCACCCCATCGTGACACTGCTGGACAAGGAGCATCACCGCACCACCAGCGTCCTCATATCCCCATGCTAATGGCTTGCCCTTCCACATAAAAGGTTTGCAGATGCTGAATGAATGTGCAGGCTGTGCTTTCCCATTCTTGGCCACACACTTGTCTTCCAGCCAGCACGGAGTACCGGAACCCACATCTCAGTGATAGAACTAAGCCATACATCTGGCTGATGCAATCGAACAGCACTCAGTATCCCGGCATACTCTGTAAATAGTGGGGTTATTAAGATAAACCCCACTCCCAAATTGGAGTTTCAAAGTCTGGAAAGAGATTCAAGGGACTAGCATGGTGGTGGGAGGGAGGATTGGTCGGTTCAGAAGACAAGCGCATGACTCAATGGCAGTTTTTCATCTTGCCAGGGGACAATGCTGTCATTCTGGGAAAAAGAAATACAGGATTTGCACAGCCCTAATCAAAAAGAGCCATAGTCAACAGGGCCCCAAATAGAGCTAGAAAGCACCCCCTAGCAGAGCAACAAGGTCAGATTTTTCCAATTTAAGGAAGCACAAATTTTATAATTATTGTCGTTTAGCTGCACTGTAGCATGTAGCAGGGAAGACTAAAGCATGTACATGTTTGGTTAAATCTGGGCCAAAAGGTACCAAAATGACAGCACGGGTAAGCCGACAGAAAAAAATGTGAAATCAAAGATGGATCAAAACTGGCATTAGAGGGGTGCTCAAGCACGGGACTTCACGCACGGAGCAGGGCATACTCTCATCGGTGAATATCCTGCCTGCACAGCATGACGGAGTGAAGAGTAAGAGACGGGAAAACACATTGGCACCAAAGCCGGCGTGGTTTTTGCAGTATGAACCTAAAGGAGGCGAGTGCATTGTGAGAAACGCGTGAAGTCAGTCAACTGACACAGATGATCACACGTGTGCAGACAAGGCACCTAAACAAGTTTTTAAAATAAATTTAAAAAAAAAACAAAAAAACACTGCAGCAGTACTGGGTGGCTGCCTGAATCGAGGCTGATAATATCTCTGAAATGCAATTACAAGCAAAACATGGGGAACCAGCGCTTGCCTAGAGTGAGAGGGAGTGAGAAATATAATAATTACCTTGCTATTTTGGTTGAGAAAATATTACCTATTCCGGCATGATGAGTCACTCTGTGGGTACTTCCATGTAAACAAGCAGGACCTGAAGTGCTTCGAAGCTCGGTGAACTCAGTGAACTGAGGAGGACTACATTCCTCTCAAAACACAGGGACTTGGCCGGGGGCCCCCCCTCCACGCTTACAAATCGCAGCCAGTCTGATCCGCATGGCACTATTTTTGTGCTGATCTGGGGCCTGCAATGAAAATACCTGGGGCTAGAAAACACATTCAGCTCACCGAAGCCCATGCTCACCAACAGCCCCAAACCATTTTCTGAACCACTGTAACGCTCTAGAGATTAATTATTCTTATGCCATTCAGATGTACATTACACTGCTGAACTTGATCCCTAAAACTGACCAAATGTGACCGAGTGAGGAAGTTTATCATTTTAACATGACGATGAGGCTCTTCAGTGAACGTCCTAACTTCGCACAATCGTATGTGGTTTCCCCTCTGATGAGTAAGCTCAAAACAGCCATTCACAAACCTCGTGCTTTGCCTCAGAGTACATCTAAGACTGATTTTTAATCTTGGGAACACTGACTTTGTTACTTTAATCTGCTGGTATTATTACTATTTTTATACTGCTTAGAAGATGGTTTCAGTCACACAGCCAACGCTTTTACCCAGAATGTTGTGTAACTACTTAAGTCTGTGACGCAGTTGTATGTGTGACATTGACACGTCACATTAAAGGCGGCGCTCAAAGTTTTAATGTTTCTGTATTAGAGCCTTGATCTCCATGTCAGCAGTCAGCACAGGACCGGCTACATACACATTAGCTAGCTGTCAGACACATAAAATGCAGGGCTCACTGAGAGCACCTCGCTGCACAGCTGTCACTGCCCATGATACTGATCTGTTGTTCTGCACAACGGGCAGCAGGCAGCATGGCGCTTTCAAACAAAAGGGCCGGATCTGCAGTGCCGGTTAAATCTGAATCTCTGTACTTAATCTATTAAAATGCCTTTATAAAACGGACAAAAACAAAGGGTTTTTAGATGTTTATGTACTAGAGCCGCAAAAATGAACAAAGAACAAAATCACCACTACATACTACAATCTACATGCTGTCTACACTCTAGGTTGGTTTACACTCAGTCACACAGTTCCTGCCAAACAGGAGAGAACCTACAATATACTGTGACATGGAAACATGCATTTTATTCAGCAGATAATTCTGATTAAATATGAGGCAATTTTAACCATCACTTTACCATTTTACCATCTTACACTGATATGTATAAACATCCAGTTCTTCCTTTGCAAAAATAAATTAAATAAATAAATACAGCAGCCCCAAGCCTCTCCTGGTAGGGAGGCGATGGCCCAACGCTCTGAGAACTAAGTGCTCATCCACACACCCCCAGCATCCCAGATATAAAGGGCCTCTGGTCTGTAACAGGAATAGTTAGGAATAGTGTCATGGCACGTAGGTGCCTCGGTATCATGCTTTAATGCCCAAAGTGGAGGCAGTCAGCTCACCATTTCCTCAAAGTCCCTTAGGCAGAGACACCCCTGGAGACAACCTCCAAGGGCTAATGCTGCATTCCATTTACCTAGGAGGTTGGAACTCGGCACTGGGAATGACGTCACACACGAGTTAACAGTGTTCCAGTGCAGAAAGTCGGAAAGCCATTTAGCAGTGCCAGGGACCTGATTCAAAAAGCAAGATTTCTTGCTTACCTAGATCGCTTGTCAGATTTAATTTAACCCAGTTTAAATGGGCTTTATCTTCTTTCACTTACATTTAGCCCAGACCACTTTAAATTGGACAAGTTGTCCGCTTAAGCAAAAAGTCCTGCTTAATGAAACGGGTCTGGTCAATTGTTAGCTATTGTTAGCAATATCAGTGGATAACACATTACGCGGTATTTTGCGTAGCAATACGTCCACGGATAGCGGATGGACAATACTGTGTGTACAACCAATTTAATGAGCCACAAATAAGATGCAAGTGCAGTATAAAACTACAGCTTTAACTTCTGTTAATAAAGGGTGCAGCCATCTTGAATTCTGAGCTCAGGGTTGTGTCGATTCCTCAGAGTTCACGAGTCGGAATTTCAACTTCAGGAGGCTTTCCGGTTCCAGTTTCCAACTAGGAACTCTGAATTCACAAGTTAAGAGTTCAAATGGAATGCAGCTTGACCCCACCTTACCCTTACATGCTATATCTACACTGCGAGGAGGACTCTGAAACTGGGAAAAGCACCTCTGATTGACCATGGAGTCAATGCGGGAGATGAAATGGCTTGAGCGGTGAAAGAACAATGGAACTGTTGAGAGCTGGACTACAGACAATCCTGAGCAAGAAAGAAGGGAACACACATCCACAGGTAAGGTGGAATGATGAAGTAACTCTGAACCAATGCTGAAGCAGTGTTTCCAACCACTGTAAAGAGTAAACTAACTTCAGGAACGTAGACCCTACCTTTGAATTTGTAAGTACCCCCCCTCCCAGTGTCAGTGAGGCACTGGTGGGCCAGCCTCTCTCATCAATTACCTTAAGCAAACATTGATTTTCTCCCCAGGCTGCCTATTTTAAGCGCAATGAACACAGAGCGCTTCCCAAAAAGTAAACTCAGCAAGAATTGATTAGTGGTTAACAAAGGAAACATTAAATGCTTTCTGAGGAAAGCCTAAATTTTTGGGGAATGTAATTGTTTTCCTGCTATCTGCACGCTCAGCATGATACGGCAATGCCAGTGTCATACACCAGGGCTGAACATGAGTGAAGAAGAACCAAGACACCGTTTGTTGCCATTCCCTACAACATCTGTGATGTCAACTTCCAACGTTGGCCATCATGATGGCTGCCACACAAAGCAACGGTGTGCTGGCGGGGCAGGGAGCTAGCGGGGCGTGTCAAAATAGGCGCAAAAAAGACAAGGCAGCAGGGGATTTGTGGATCTTAAGGCAGCGGGATGTTGCTCCTACAGACAACAAAGTAGCTGTCAGCCCTTTTTCCACTATGCGCAAGTCTTCACAGCTAAGGTCGCTTCATTTTTAGATGCGTGCAAAGCCGCGCATGGCGCGGTAGAGGTTAACTTGGCAGGGATTCCCTTGCTGCGTCAGCCGTCCTTGGCGTCCCTGACCCATCGGAAAAATCATCACGTTCTTCAGGCGCTTAAGCCGCTGGCCTTGAACCAGGGCAGGGAAACAGAGTAATCTTCGGAAAACAGAAGCACTTGAGTGCTAAAGCTCCCGCCTTGACACTCTCCATCTGAAGGACAGTAATCGCATGGAAGACATGGGGGCTGACTGGACGCGAACATGCCCAATCCTCCTGTCCCAGACCTGCCCACGCCCTGACAGTCATCACACCTCACCTCCACCTACAGGGTTCGCCACCGCACAATATCAAAAGCTAAAAGGCATTTAAGTAAAAGACTTTCGCTCAATGTTTCTGGTCATAGAACAATCTTCACAAGGCAAAATAAGCTGAATAAAAATCTATAATAAAAACACTGTCCAGCTGTCATCTTCCACACATAATTTGCTATGGGATCAGTCAGAAACGGATGTTATTTTAAACAGGGGTGGAGAATAAATAAGAAATTAGCAAACCGCATCGGAGAGGTAACAGACAACTTCCTGCAAGCAATGAGTGCACAGAAGAGCAACTGTCTGCATGTCGCTTGTGTCCAGAAAGAGCTGCTTAATAGTCAGCTCCTACGCAATGTTTACAAGCCATAATATTTAGTCAATTTCAGATTTTTGCTTTGTAAAATACACATTCTTAAATATCTTAAAATCTCATCTGATCTATACATATGGGAACTTCAAATGGAAAACAAAAAAGCCTCAAATAGTAGAGTAATTGCAATTCTAAGCATGAATTCTTCCCGCTACACAAGCTGAGGCAGATCCTGAGATTACTGCAGCAGGCCAGCTGCAGCGCCTGCACGCCAGGAGGTGGGGGAACAGAGAGCGACCACATCCAGAGGCTGCCGGGGCCACAGAGGACCACCTGGATCCGGAGCACGTTTAACCCATTCAGTTACTGCCTAGCGATGCCACGTCGGAGCCAACACCAGCATGCCGCCTTTCTGCAGGATTAATTTATTGTAGTAAATGCTTAGAAGCTAATCACAAGGGGGTGCTGGGCATTCACACGACCACAGAGAAAAACAGGAGGTTAAAGACATGTGCAAGTTATCAGCTGCCCCGGTGGAAACTGAAATCATCAAAGCGAACAGAGCACTGCTAGATACGAGTAATCTAAAACGCCAATGGGAAAAAGGCAGCATTCTGTTGGAACAGCAGCAGATAAAGGCCTAACACTAAGCGAGCCTACATCTGAAGAACTCCGAAGCTGGTTTAAACCCAGAGGGCAGGCAGCTTTGGGAGGCATGGTCCATCGCTGGGGATGTTTATGAGGCAGCCTACCTAGTGACAATGCGCAGACTCAGCACAGCGTAAAATCAAAGACAAAGCTATTAGTGCTGGCACAGCGCACACGCAAAAGCTAACCACCCAAAAGGCTGGAGCTCACCGCTCCACGCAGAGTCTAAGCAGAATTCTTCAGCTGCAGATACCATAACAACACAGTTTTATCAGGATTCAGAGGATCATCTTTCAAATAAACGGGGGGGGGGGGGGGCTTTTCAATATTCTTAAACCAAAAGGTTTTTTTAAACCAAATATTAATAAAGCAAAAAAAAAAAAAAAAAAATGAAAAAAAGAAAAACAAAAAAAAAAACAAAAATAAGAAATAAAAAAAAAAAAAAAAACAAAAAAATATAATATAAAAATAAAAAACAATTTAAAAAAAAAAAAAAAAAA
>JAODLD010000008.1:16669686-16684932 GCA_026781065.1 Mormyrops boulengeri
CCCCCCCCCCCCCCCCCCCCCCCCCCCCCCCCCCCCCCCCCCCCCCCCCCCCCCCCCCCCCCCGCTTACAGATGAGGAAGACCTTCTGATTGGTCTCTCCCTAGTAGTCTTCCTGCAAATAACACATAAAAGCCTGGATACCAGGAATCAGAAGAGACAAAATAAGGCTTGGAATAGGATTAATAAAAGGCTGGCCTCTGCTGAATTTATGCTGGGCACTGGTGTTGGATTTTTGGACAGAACAGCCGTCTGTCGCCCGTCAATGACAGCCAGACAAAGTCGGAGAACATTCTGTCTAACAGGTGAAGAGAGAAGCACCAGCAGAGAAGTATGGTAAGAACTCAAGGTACCAGCATAGGGGAAGGGGGCTGAAGGCCAGAGGCCCTGGTTGAGGCCTCCAGAATGCGACACAGAGCTCTGCAAACTAATAAGGACAGAACGTAAACAAGGGTTTCAGCTTTGAAAGCAGCCCTAGCTGTGTGTGAAACTTGGATTTTCCCCTGTGTTCATTCCCAAGGTTCCCCTCCACCTAGTAATGCTGTTCAGGTGAAGACTAAATTGTCTGAAGCAATGCACTCTCAGGGGTGTAACCTGAGCTCACCGTGACCCTAACAAGTCATAAAAGCGAAAAATAAAAGAAAGGGAAAAATGAACTGTGAGAAAAACTGCTGCATCCTGAGCAACTCTGGGGATTTCAGCTTTAAGCCGCACATCCATGAAAATAAAAAGACCCAGCAAGTGTAATATTCCAAGAAGACTTAGGCTAGTGGAAATAATCCCACCTGATACGCATGAGCATAGATCAAACCGGATCTGTGCCCCTAGAGCTCAGTGGAGACCAAGGACGAGCAGCACAATGCTTGCAGTCCACCAGAGGCAAGGAGCCCCAGACATGAAGGGGTGAGGGCTAGGACAGGCTACCACAGAAAAAACACATGGTAAGCAGAATTTAGCCCACGCAAGTGTCGGGGGGCCAGGCAGGGGAAGCTGACAAAAGGAGGAAGGGGGACAAAGCAGAGGGCTCTCTGTTCAGACCTTATCACTTGTGCCAAACATCTCTTCCAGCAAGCAATTCGCTGAAGTTTGGGGATGCTGTAATACATAAAACAGCAAGAACCCTCTTGGTCACAAACACCCTTCGGTACTTGAACATGTAAGAATATAACCTATACCTGGTGCTCATTCAGGCAGTTGGATAAGCAAGCATGTGTGCGCACATGCACATATGTAAGAGAGACTGTGAGAGGAACACAGCAGAATTTCTCCTCCCCAGGGCTGTGCACAGGCGATCATGGTCGAAGGGCTGACTCCATCAGCTCACACACAAACAGAACACTCACTTGTTCCGCTCCGCTTTGCAGTTTGTAGGCTGCATCAGCACCAGTGACCATCTTTTGATCCTTCTCTCCAGGGAGATGGGACTGCCGAGGGGTGGGAGGGGGGCCTTGGTTGGGCCCTGTCTCCTCCCAGTGACTCTAAAGATTAATTCTACATTTCCACCAGAGTGCTGAGCCAGAACAAAGTTGAACTGGATAATTTAGATGTACAGGAAAGGTTAAAACTTGTGAATTTATTTAACTGCTGCTCAATCCAGAGAAAAATGTTCAGATCAGGATCCGACTAGACATTCTTGTGTTTTATATGATATGTATTCATATATCCAGAACACTATTAACATATCGATAAAAACCATTCATTAAAAAAACAAACAAAAAAAAAGAAACACCAAAAATTGTTTGATGACACCTGAGGCAACGATGTTGACACATTCAAAGCTACTTGGCATGACTAACAGACCACAACGGCACTCTTTACTCAAGCTGCCCCCAGGAAGGAGAAAACAGCAGCAGCAAGAAGGGTTCATTAAAACAAGAGACCCAGCCACACTGAAGATCAGACCGGATCAGAATCGATATATGCATGTCCATGTTGGGAGGGGCCCCAGCCAGCAACTCTATGTGCAGAACCTGGACAGTGAGTTCCCGCCCTAGAACCACCACAGGTCACCTGTAGTGAACAAGGACTCCAGTACACGCCCCGCACGGGAATGCACAGCATTACAAGACAGGCTGCACAACTAGGTCTGTCCTGCAGCATTCCAAACCCTCCTTCCTCCCCACAGACACCGAGCTGCCTGTAACACTGGTGAGTGGTCTACTCAGGCCTCTTCACACAGGGGCCAGGTGGGGGGCAGTCCAGGGATGAAGCCCCTTGCCATTAATCAGTGTGACCAACTTAACCGGCTCCTGGGAGGCGGAGCTTTTGCTGTGTGTTGTGGCAAAGAGCAGACAGGCGGGGCTCCACCACAAAAACAGCCTGAGACCTTGGGCTCCGGGCATGAAAACTGGCCCTGTTCTCCTCTCAAGGAAATGCGCCAAAGGAAGCACAACATCTCTATTAGTGAAGGAAATCAGACTGGCTGTCTGCTGCGAGAAAAGCCAGCGCCTCTCCTCCTGCACAAGATTTTGGATGCATGGAGGAATCCGCACTAACTTCCTCGTCTCCACTTTGCGCTCTCTCCGATTCCCGCTGACCTGAGGCACAGATTCGCTGCTCACAAACGGCTCTATTCAGATGCCCTCCTCATCGTTTATCCTTTTCAATCTCACACCTATACACACACTCCCAAAAGCCAGGCGAACCGATCTGGTCATTTCCACGGCAACCATGCACAGAGAGCCCTGACCCCTAAGCGACTGCTTTCAAAAAAACAAGGGTGGGGGGGGGGGGGGGTTGGGGGGCGAGGCAGAGGGGGAGGTAGCAGCAGCTGTCTCCGTAGCACCCGGCTGTGCCACAATCTGCCGCTCAGAACAGGCCTCCCACCGAAATACCTGCCTGCCACCCCTTCCACCCTCCCCCTTAATGGAACAAAGCAGTTCAGGATCCCAATGGATTTAACTAACCCAGCGACCCCCCCCACGACCACCCCACCACTGTGGTGTCAGTGTCACGTGTGGTTAAACCTAACCACTTCCATGGCCGGGTGTCAGACGGCAAACAAGCTCACGCCCACGTCCACCTATATCAAGAAGGCCATAAACAGGGCCAACCCCCCTCCCCCCACTCGAGTGTCGGGAAGACACAGGCCCAAGACGCCAGTCGGGCGAAGACATCACTGGGAGGCAGCCACTCAGACAAGCCCAAGGGAAACATGGCAGTTCGTTTTTTCAACCTTGAGATGAGTCACAGGAGCAGCTCAAATCAAAACACCGTAAGCAGCGAAGATCGCTGGGTACAACCTGATATGCTGCCATTCAATTCTGACCAAAGGATCTATTTAAGCTTAAAAGAATGAATGGGCCCCAAAAATTCTCCTTTAGTTAAACATGTAATATACCAAACAACAGTAACACTAATTTGGTACATGCATCCCAAACGAGCAAGTCAGGATAGCAAACAGGAAAGATGATGAAAAGGATGACTGTGGTCAGTAAATATAAAGGTCATGTGTCAGGAATCTCATGTGGCTAACAGCACAGACGCTCCTCTACTTATGAACGTTCAACTTACGAACTTTCAGACATACGAAAGAAGAGGACTGAAAATCCAAATTGTGTTCACTGGGTTCCCATTTCCTGTCTGCAACATATATTTTTTTTCTGCGCTCCAGTTCCACCTAGTACGACTTCTGCCCGCTACTCCTGCCTCGCAGCAGTGTAGCATGTGTACTCCCAGCATCCTATTTTTTTGTACTTACGTATACCCTTAAAATGATGTTGAATAACGACTTACGAACATTTCAAGTTGCAAACGGCCGTTCGGAACGTATCTCGTTCATGAGTAGAGGAGCGTCTGTATACTGCAATAAAGATAATGAGTTAATAGGAGGGATGACTTTCTATGTACAAATTCTACTGCACCCAAGTCATTAAAACCCCTGATCATTTCCCCCCTCCTTTGGCAAGATACTTCTGTCCATTAAAACTTGCCTAACCGTGGACTAAGGAAGGCCTTTATTAAAGGCATTTTCCACCTTTGCAGAACCATTTCACCAGGCAGGAAGACTTATAGTAGCTGCCTGGCATTTACCAAAGGTTTAATAGGTCACGCGTGCACAAGGAAATCTGCTTCCAGCCCACTCAGGAGGACATGAAAGGAGTATTCATAGAGAAACTGCCCCAATACGCTCCCTCTCCTCCATGTCAAAGGCCATAGCAAATTGCCCTCCAACACAAACCAGGAGAGTGTTGCAGACACACACACACACAGTTCTGTCCTAACTCCATCAGCAAAGTTTCTGTTCAGATTCTAGCTTTCAAAATGCATATCATAAAAGCAAATTTGAAAACCCATTTCTTCATGCTGTCAGAGCGGAAGCATTCCACAGGACACGTCCGAAAAAAGACGAAAATCAGCCTCAAACCTGAGGTCTGATGAAGTAACATGGCTGCTCCAGCATACGGCTGGTTTGAGGCTAACAAAGGAAACGTCAGGTCAACGGCAGTTCATTCTGCACAGGCCAGAAAAGCATTACCCACCCCTCCCCCCCAGGGGCCTGACTGGTTCCTCTACTGAGCGAGTGGGATCCACGGCCAATCAGACGACATGGTGATGACTTCATCCCTATGCATCACGCTTTTAATGCCAATCCAGCTCACGTGCTTCACTGAAATGGCTTTAGTGACAAAGAGCCCTGCAAAGAGGGATCATTTGTTCCCACCTGCTGCCCCAGGCTTTCCGGCTAAAGGCTCAGCCACTTCATTTTAATCGTGACACTGGATAGGAGAGAGACAGTATAGGTTCTGGCCTTCAGTGTCCATAATTTTAAGCACAATATTACTATTGATTGATTAATTTTACAATTAATTCACTTTGTTACATTATCCAAGCTGACAGCAACTAATAATTATACACACACCCACCAATCACCTGAGTGTTTACAGAAACTAAAGATTTCATTTAAAAGTACAACCGGCTTGAGGGTCAAACGCTTTAGTTCACAAGTCTTGGTTGCTCACCAATGAAGACTACCGTGTCCAAGATGAACAAAAAGCCGATCCACTTAGCTGGGAAGCCGTTTAGGCCCTGGGGCCTACTTAAGCCAGAACTGTCCAGCAAAGTTCCACACCCAATACTGTGCACCACAGACGGGATCCTACGACCCGTAATTGCAAATGTTACATTAAAGGAAGAGCCTGACAGTGGAGCCAGCAGGGAGGGGCCACACAGGCAGAGCTCAAGACCAAAGTTCAAACACTAGAACGGTAAGCTTGCCATTCAAAATTCTGACAAATCCTACATTACTTACATATGGCATTATTTTTATGATACCCCATGGTTGGAAAAGTGCACTGTTAATAAAAGCATGCATGTACACCATGCATGTTATTGCTTTTCTGTATTCTGAAAAAAGACCCGGCAAAGGACAACGGGCAAACAGACAGAGAAGGCGCCACAAGGGGCTGACGATGCCACGCCGCAGCTCCTTCTGCGGCCAGCAGGACGGCTTTCCCCTGCTCAGCTATGACAGAAATGCTACTCTGCAGGGTAAAGCCCAAAGTTGCCCTCTCCCCATACAGAGCACTGCTTGTCTGAAGCACACAGGGCCCTTTAACGGAGCATTAGCATGGGGCCTGCGAGGAGAGGGGCGCGCAGCCCCGAGGAACAAAGACCCCACAGTCGTCTCGGCTCAGGCAATGCCACTTATGCAATGACTGGCAGCGGCAACTTCCCCGTTAGGAGCACCGCAGACTAATCCCAGCGAGGGATGGAGCTCGGCTCGGGAAGATGTTTAAATGAGCAGACCGGAGACAGAGTGGGGGGCGGGGGGGGATGGCAGTGGAAAAACAGCTAAGATCCCCCTCATGAGGAGAGGCAATCCACCCCAATGCTGCGAGCACACGCACAGTGGTGCAGGCTCAGTCACTGCTGCAGTGAACTACAATCTGGGGGAAGGGAGGGAGAGAGAGCAGAGGGAGGCTTACACTTCAGCTGAAGGCTTTTTTAGCTGGCCTCCATCCAACCGCATCTGCACATCTGAGGATTGAAGGAGGCTGAGCGTAAAGCCCAATTCTGATTTACAGTGCTGGGACTGGATGTCTGGAAACCATGTGACCAGTATCACATGGATGGAAGGGGTGGGGTGGGGGATCTGAGCACGTAATGAGCTCTGTAATCCGCCTCCCCGGTTCCCAGCGACAGTAAGCAGAGACTGTAAACACCGCAGGTTCGCTGCAGTCAAAGGCGAAACCGCACGCAGGCAAGAGAGTGGAGGCTGCCTCTCTCTCTCTCTCTCCCCCTCCCTTCGCAGGGTTCTGCTCACTCAGATGGAGGAGGGGGTCATGTCATGTGACCCAGAGGCTGGGGCGGCGGCTCCTCAATGGCCGTATTAGCTGGAAGGGGAGCTGGAGCTGTGACCCACTTTCTTGGCCGTCTCAGGAGAAGACGACAGCTCACGCGCATGCAGACGCATGCCTCGGAGCCTCCACACACACACCCACTGGCTGTGGTGGACACGGCCTGGCAGGCTGTTGGGTCCCCTTCATTGCCGAGCCACACCTCTACCTCTGCCGTCCCGTGACTGGCCAGAGGGCTCATCTGTGGCGTACACCTAGGCCTGCCTCGCTACTCCCATCTAGCACCAGCTTGGCCACTAAGGACAGATGCACGCACTCTTTCACAGCCCCTGATCCCCTCTTTGACAGTAGAGTGCCAGCCAGCAAGGCGCGGTCCTCCTCTGAACGCAGCACCTGCACCACTGAGTCTCGAGACGAGGGTGGGGGCGAGTGGCGGCCATTCTGAAAGCCCACTTCCTTCCGCGGCTGATTGGACCCCGGAGGGCGGCAGGGACCCGCTCGGCGTCGGTGATTAGAGAGCACTGAAACACTGCACCCTTCCCCTGCCCCGCTGACACCAGTCAGAGATCCCGCTGATAAGCCCTATTGTAGAGGCTGCTCGGGTGACACACGACGCCTCACAATCAGCTGCCATCTGCCACAAGATGGGCCAGCCGAAGCCTGCTGCTCGGCGCTAAAGCCAGCACGGCGAGCCCACGCCCCCAAAGGGCCCCGGGCCACAGCATGCTCTGTGGTGCATCCATAGGCGGCAGGAGTGAGGGAGGGAGAACAAGAGAACAAGGGAGAAAATTTAGCAGTCCAGTCCCTCAGATGATGGACAGGTATCTGGCACACAAACAGGGGTAAAAACAACACTCCCTTCCAACGAGGAGCCCGGTCTTACCGCAGAGTTGTTCATGGCACATTACTATACAACTGGCAATCACAATACGATACGGACCACAGACTCATGAGAAGCAGAAAGTCAGATATTTACCGATTCCATGGCCGTCTTCACTGGGGCGAGGTTTAAATCCAAAAGACTGCAGCGATCAAGTCCTTAAAAATACTAAAAAATACAAAAAAAAAAAAAAAAAGAGACATGATTAGTTCACAGAATGCTCCATTTTCACAATCCTCGTCAGCAAAGGTTCCCTGACACCATTTTCATAAAGTTGAAACGGAGACACCAACAAATGTCTGAATTAACACGCCATTCCGTTTGACGCACTATTCCTTTCACTGGTTAAAATTCAATCGAATCGCCGCCTCCCCGCTAACCCTGCACAGAGCCCCACCTGCCCCTCGCATTTAGACATGGTTTATTTGAATTCAGAGGGGGAGTTCAGAAGCTCTTCAAATACTTTGAGACACACACTGGCTACAACCCCACCCTTCAGAGGGGTTTCATTAAAATGCACGCTGGGCGCCCAGGGAGGCACAAACGTGTCCCGCGGCACCTTCTCGTTTCTCCGGCAGCACGGGTCGCCACGTTCCGTCAGCCGCGCAGAAGCTTCCTCGTAACCCAAGACCATTTAGAAAAGTCAGGCTCCAAGGACGAAACTGCAGTACGATGACATTTAGTTAAAAGGGCTTCCTGACATGCGTGCACACACAAACTTGCTGGACTGCCGTCAGAGCTGGCAAATGGGCAGCGGGAAGAGCACAGGGGCAAAAAAAAGAGGCCATTACAGAGAATCTCTGATACAGTTCGGCAGGTGGTTGCCTAGCTGGGGTCCACGGCAGCCACCGCATCCAAAGACCTACCTTCTAAATGTCATACGTGCTACCAGACTCCCCATCTCCTGCCGAGCAGCCCTGTAGTCTCCTCAACACAAGCCCTCCCTCCCTATGGCACGAAAACAGGGCTATATCCTGAATGATTCTCCAACGGGGCCCAAATCAGAGCAGCCACAGTCCCAGACACCCATGAACGGCCGTACATAATGAAATGTTTAAGGCCTTGAAAACTTCAGCAGGAGGCAGGAAAGAGATAAAAATTCACATATAGCCTTCATGAAGGGAAGCTATTGAAGAGCGAGTGAAAGAGGATGAACATACTGCCTTATTGTTCTCCATCCGGGGCAGACAAGGCAACCATAAAAGGACAGACAGGCTGTGGCATGTGCTATGCCAACTCCTCAACTCTTTGACAGGCAGTTTGCTTCTCCAGAGACGAAAAACCTGCTTTCATAAATGCACTTAGCAGCATTTGGAAAGGTCCCTGGGCCCAGTATAGAAGAGGCATTTAACCCTGACATGATTTAACCCTGAACTGGGTACCTCTAGACCATCAGTGTTGGATCATTTAGGAGGGGACCTTATTGTAAGCATCAGGGACCAACCTAGCCTACTTAACTAGACCCAGGATTACCAACTATTGCCAACCAACAAAAACACAAGAATAAGTACTAATCAGATAACTGGACTCAAGTTCCCCTCAAACAGTCACTATATAAATTATATCCTAAACAGGAGTGTAATATCATTGCATCCCTGTATCCCTAGCTGAAACAGATGAAGTAAATATGTGAAACAAGGGGTGGGTCAATCTTTTCATAAAATCATACTGCGATCTTTATAACGCACAATCATGATCCACAATCTGAATTACTATCTTTCTTCCTAGTTTGAGATGTGGAATAGCCCTACCCCAACAAGCACCATTTAAAACACTGTATTTTTTCTATTCTATTCTATAAAGTTCTGTCGGATGCTTCCTTTAAAAGGTGGTTGAAGAGATTAGTGGTATTACCTCCGGAAGTGCTAGCCGTGACCCGACAAAGTTTACAGATAACTAATGTATGAAATATGTGACTGCGCATGCCTGATTTGTACCTCGCACATCTGCGCATGTGCAACATCACCTTTTCTAGCATTTATAAAGTTGCACAATTTGTACCACTTTGCTTCATGACATTTTCACGACCCATCCTGATCCCGTTAAAATTTCTACACGACATCAGGTGCATTTTACGAGCTGTTTTTAAGCGATCTCCACTAGCACAGAATGGGATTTTCAGCCAGATATTCGGATTTTGGATTCCTTGTGTTCTTCAAGCAATACTCAGTGTCTGTGGGTCATACCTAAATGGCAGGATGAACGGATTGGGCAGTGCCAGTAAATATAATGTAGTGCAGATGTGCAAGTTGCAAATCGGGCAGGCGGTACGGACAGAGTAGTTACTGTCGTGCTATGTTCACAAACCAACAGAATGACTTCCTACTAGATGACTGTGCTGATTGGCCAAGTTGTATCATGTCTGTATCACAGGGTCCCTTCTATGCATGATATATTTGAAAAACAATTCAATGGCAGGTGAGGAAGTGTGTTATGGGTCAGGTAGTGACATGTTATAACTGACTATCGAAATGTTATGTTAGGTTTAGAAACATTATTAGACGGACGTAAAAGCTCAAGATATCTGATTTGCATGAAAAGTAGATCATAGATGGCTTCAAGACTGATCACGATATAAAATCAGATCGCCCATCCCTATGTGAAACAAATGGAACTGCAAAACTGCATTAGGTGCTTTGGAAAGAAGTGCATATCACTGAATGAAAGGAACGCAATGCAGCGAACTGCCGTGTAACAGCAGCTCTGTGAGGCAGCCTAATCTTGCCACAGACTGCTATGAACCTAGACAGATTTCAAACCCAGACTCCCTGTTAGAATTTAATAACCCTGTGATGCAGTCCTTTGCAGCAGGGGTCGTGTCCCCATCCAGAGCACAGAGTGATGCCCAGGGGCCTAACACTAAAGGCACCGTGCTCTGGCCTTCCGGCTGCCCAATGGCACAAACGCCCCCCCCCCCGCGCCCGCACCCGCGCCCGGCGGGGCCCCCGGCACGCCCGCGCCCCCGCCCGAACAGGAAACACAGCAACGCCCGCGGGTCGCCCCCACCTCAACCCAAGCAGACGGGCCTATCGAGTCCGACGGGTCTTAAAGGCAACCCACAAGGAGTGCTACTTCCGCATCTCTAATCCAGAGGATGAGGTATGTGAAATGGCACCGTTCCCCGATTCGGGCTAACTGCGTGCGACCGAGCAGAGCGGCGGGGCACCGGGAAAGTACCGGCTCTAATACCTTTTTGGCACTATTACAGTTTATCATCTCCTGTGCGCGTGTCGCTGACGAAATAGTGACCCTGAACAGGCCAGAAAGTCAACACAGACTAACGGCGCCAATCTGGGCCTTCACCCCCCACAGACCCCTCGTCTCCTCCTCCTCCTCATGAAAGGTTACCCGACGGAGCTACCTCCTCCCAAGGACCGTTGACGTACTTGTGAGACAGGATGTAGCTGTTGTAAACTCCATGGTTGAATTACACAAGTGCACTGCAAGGACAGTCATTGCTTTCTATTTTATGGGATGTCTACCAATTCACAGACAGTTGTTTATGCATTTGAATGTGTGAAGAACTACAAACTTGCCACCCCCCACCCTCCACACTACAAGGAGGTCAGTAGCTTTGGACAGCTAGCTTTAGAAAATAGAGTGCTACAGATATAATGCGTTACAACTTCCATAATTACACCCACACAAGTACAGGCACAGGTAAAATGGCAATATTCACATGAATAAGGTATATAAGACTGCATTCAAATTGCCCTGCACTTAAAAATGCTATTTTAATGCTCTTTTGGGGGGGAAATCCTCAGATGTAAACACCAGACATAATTACCAACTAATTGGCCCAGTTGATACAAGACCTGCTTCGAGCAGTACTCAGTGTGTGTGGGTCATACCTAAGCTGGTTGTGACATCACTATGGTGGTCCAAACACAGTTTCACCCATACCAAATCGCTTCTCCGGTTGGACTGCATGATTTCAATTTGCGATACAATCGCAATTATAGGGTATATGCGAAATAATTACCAGGGCTTTATATTATGGACATAAACATTTGTCCGGACGTCAGCTTTTCAATACAACACGGACGTAATCAGATTAGCAGTACGCCTAAAATATTAATGAGGGGTTTATTGTGACTCCCAAAAGTTAGTAATCTGTATAAATTTGACATAACCTTCTGTTTATTAAATTTGGTTAGTGAAGCGCGCCACACGCTACTGTTCTGGTCAATCAGGGATAAGCACTGAAGCCGCGGAGAAGAAAGGGACAGCTCAACAGCCACAACATCTTTTGACAGAGGAGACATTGTGGATAAATAAGGTTAAAAAAAAGACGTTGGTGGTATGGTGGTATTTTTTTTGCAGTTTAAGGATACACTGAATTTACACAGATTACTAACTTTTGGGCATCACAATACGCCTGTCATTAATATTTTAAGCATACTACTAATCTGCTTACCACATTGTGGGCGTAAGTAAATGTCCGTATAGTACCAAAAAGCTGGCTTCTGGACAAAATGTTTATACCCGTCAACTAAAGCCCATATAATTACAATGTGATATCGTGCAGCCCTACTCTCCACCCCACGCTGGAAACTGGTGTCAAGGAAGGTCTTTTCAGGGTTAAAGATGGAGCGTGAACACCAGACAGTTCTAAAAAAAGAGTGACACACACAGCGGCCAAGACACCGGGTCCCTCCACCCCCACCGGAGCTCTGCTGACAGATCTACGGCCCTGAGCAGCCTCAGTTCACGTGGAGTTCTTCAGCTCTGCCTATTCACACCACTGGAGGAGAGTAAATTAGCTTGATTAGGGTGGAAGAGAGCAGACCACACGCCTAGACCCTTATGGACAGGTGTTAGGAGCCTGCAGCTTTACTGGGAAACACGAGCAACGAATAATGAATACTGCAACAGAAGGTAACAGATTGGCTATGACCACATCTCTGGATGTGAAAGCAAAGCATTCTGGGACTGCTAGAGAACATGGATACTGTTATGCTCTCCACAGTGCAGCCATCCCTCCCTGGCCTGATAGCTCACTGTCACTTCTCCCCTCCTCCTGCTCTCCGAAGCATTGTTTTACAGGAACTGCACGCTTCCCACAACCTGGTCTGTCTCACTTATCTGTGAAATCAGGACAACACCCCCCACCTACTGCTCAGCATCTTCTCTGCCTGTATCGAGCACACCTGCAAACCAGCCATCTTCTCTCCTGATCATAAATGCAGTGCTTTGGCCTAACACGACAGGCACTGCGGAGCTCAGGACAGACAGCTCCGCAGCTCACAGCCTGTATATATTAGTGTCTCCAGCTTTTTCATATCCATTTAATACTACATAACTTGGTCAATTGTTTAATGATAAAGGTTCTGCTTAAGTGTCCTAGTGTTGGGTTTAAAATCTGTCTGGGCTCATGACAGTCTGTGGCAAGTACACTCAATTTAACCGTTTAAGTAACTGTTAGCCTGAGACTAGCAACATTTGGTGAAATTACAATATTAAGCCCGTAGTACCGTAACGCACATCAGATCTACAAACACGAGTCCGATTTTTAGGCCATATTGTTCCTAACACAGAGCAGTCGGTCCAAATGAACAACAGGGCCAAGCTGTGAGGCCCATTTCATATTTCAAGCATTGTGTATTAGCAGGAAGGGACCCATTGTTATAAGCAACACAGGCCAGCTTAATACCTGACCCACCATAAAGGGGAGCAACTTGACCCAGCTACTGGAGAGACTGGCAGGAGGAAATAGACAGGGAGGGGAAAAGGGAGACTGAGAAGCAGAGTGCAGGGCTCGTCTCCAAAACAACTCCAGTATTGATCGGCCAGTTTTCCATGGGGATGACGCCATGCTCCTTCACCTCCTAGATGACCGGGCAAGCAAAACTGCTCCTGAAGGGTGCTGAGAGTGGGATCCCCGGCAGACAGCCGTCACAACCCCCCTCCCCCCCCCCCCAGGTCCCCACAGCTAAGATGAGGCAAACGAAATAAAATACGCACTAATCGAGGCGCAGTGACGATATCCAGGACATTTCTGGATCATTCTTATCTACAAATACTCAGGAGGACAGGCCGAGTTGCAGTCCGGGACCCCAACATATGGGCCTCATTGATTTCAACACTGATACCCAGCAAAATCAAATTCTGAGCACCAGCACTGGTACGTGCATTAAAACATCAATACACATCAGATGGCCTGTCTGGGGGGTTTTAGTGCATTAAGCACAGCCCGAAAAGAGCAAGGATGGAGAGTGCCAAAGACCCTAGGGCCGCTAACTGAGGTGCATCAAGAGCGAGGGAAGGCAAGGACCTGCTGGGTCTCAGAGCGGTGCTGAAGACTGGGCCGCATCGCTCGACAACCGTGAACGAGTTAGTGAACTACCTGGCCTCACTCTGACTCGTTGCTACAAAGTGGCCATGATGACCCATCACACACCTGGGAGAAGCCAGGGCGGGATGTCAAACTCAATCAATCATCCAATGAGCTTGCAGCTCTCCCGCACAGCGACCGACGGCTGGCCACACAAAAAAGAGGCATGAAGCTTGTATCAATCGTCTGCTTCCCGATAGGCACAGACAAGTTAGTCAGTGGGAAGTCACTGCAGACAGGCGAGTCAGATACCAAAAGGACACGACAGACCTACAGACACTGGAAGAGAACGGAGAAAATGCAGTGTGACCAGTGAGCTTCTGGTTCAATTCACAGCAGGGACTGTTGAGACGTTATTTAAGTTAAACCACTGGATAATTACCGAGCGTTATATCTGGGTACATCCAACCTACGTGCTGACGAGAGTCGGCTAAGAAAATAATTAATGCAAGTTACTTTGAAGAAAAGCAAAAGCTGCACAGATAAAATATAGAAATGAACTGCAAGCATGGTATACTACCAGCACACCCTCCTGTCCACCCACACACACACAACGAACCTGGAACAGGCATCACTCCCGTCGCACTAGCCACTTTGTTTATACAGTGCGGCTGCGCTCAGCTCACGCGCCTCACAAACACCCCACGTTCGCCCCGTTGCCATGGCAACCGTTCCTCTGTACCACCGGCCCCGCATTTGGAGACATTCAAACACCAGCCTTAATTCAAGACACGTGTTCTGTCACGAAGACCATACATCTCTCAGACTCCCCTCCACACAGTGACATGCAATTATTTTTCACACGGCAGAGGATTGCGATTTTTCTTTCAATTAAGCGGCTGCGGCGTGGCTTTGACGGGCAAATGGAACGGCAAGCGGCAGGAACACCTGCAGCGCCCGCGTGTACCTGAGAGCCCTGGCCGCCTGATCGATACGGTCGGGCGATTTATCCTTCTCACGGTAATGAATAGCCCCGGCATCATACCAGATTGATCCGCAAGGTCAACCGACACGAGCAAAGGACTCGTACGGCACAACTCCACTCCTGCTTCCTGCTGCCAGCCAACGGCAGACTGTCAGCCCCCCAAGTGGAAAATTTACACGCGACTATATCAAAGCGGGGGGTGGGTTTACGGACAGGACAGAGTCTGTTTTTAGGAAGCAAGCTACATAGGGAACATAATTCACGAGATGCAAAGGCGCTAATGCAGCTACTATGATGCACTCCGGCTGACCGCATGTTAAGGTACATTCCAGATAAAAATACTGCAGCCGATGGGAAAGGCCTGCATGCCTTGCAGTGGCTGGGAAAAGACGGGGCATGCTGAAACGGTGGGGGGTGGGGAGCCTAAATGTCAGGGCGACGTGGCCGCGCTCTGCTCCCTCCCTCACACTGCGACGGGACACTGCCCAGGCCCATCCCCCAACCCTTACATGCCCCCACCATCTTCAGCAGAGGTGGATTACGTGTCACAGAATGCGTCCACTCCCCCACCCCCATCATCTCATTTCACATCAGATGGAAGGAGCACTCTGCCTTTCATTTGACAGTGAGCAGCCTGGCAAACCCAGCAATGGGGTATTATATTGCTCTCATTATAATACCCAATTAAAAGAACGAAAGACGGGGGGGGGGGGGGGGGGAAGTGTGCCAGGAACACCCCCAACACAATTTACACCCCAAAGCACCCCCCCCGACAGACAACGCCCACCCCCAACCCAAGGGTAAAATAAAC
>JAODLD010000008.1:16685032-16697934 GCA_026781065.1 Mormyrops boulengeri
TTTCTCCGAACACACATAACCCCTCCCTAAACCCCCCCGCCGCGGGGGGGGGGGGGGGGCATGAAGTGTACGATGAACCCCACAAGCACATTTTCCACCCACATGCACGCGCGCGTCCGTACACTGCCCAGCCCATCACCATGGGAATATTTACCGTCAATTTGCCAAGGCTATTTGGAGACTGAAACACCAGGCTGTCATAATGCCTTTGCAGGTTCAGTCATGAGGTTTAACGTGTACAGTATTTACGGCATTCAGCTCGCTGAACAGAAAAATATTGAATGTTTCTTTCAGCCATTTTCAATGCGAAACCCTGAACTGCATTCATTCCAGCCAAGGTTAGCAATAAAGGAACAGATAATGCCTCGGTGAAGCCTTTAAGAAGCGCTGCAGCCAGGGAACGAATAAAATCAACCGAGATCACCTGGAAGCTAAGAAGCGGCACCCAGCCTCTGTAAAAGACCAGGAAACTGGTGAATAATCAAGGTTCCGTGAACATTCATCCACTGAGTAACCAGGCCGGGTCTGTTTAGCCAGTCCGGCTTGAGGCGGTTTAAGGCTCTGGGTGCAACCAGCCTGTCGCACAGCAGCTCTATGAAGATCTAACCTCGGATATGTATAGCGGCAGCTGCAGGAGTGCTAAGGAACCCAGCTGTACGCTTGAGTAAGGTACTTAATCCAAATTGTGCAAGCAAACACCCAGCTGTGTAAATTGGTGTAAAATAAGCACTCCGCACAGGCGTTCGTGCTAAGCTAATAAGTAAACAAGATGATAAAAGCAGAGATTCTGTGGCAGTAACACAAAGACACCCAATATAAGACATGGAAAGCAGAGTAAGTGGTGGGCAGATGAGGCCTCAAACTGCGAGGGGGCCTTGGTCTGGGGGAGGTCACGAGGGAGGTCACGGGGGCCTTGGAGCTTTTCACAGATGTGCGGGGCAAAAAGCCCATTGTTCTCCTTCAGCTTCTCTTCACCCCCATGAGGCGACACCGGGGCGCTTGTTCAAGCCATGTCTGAAAAGCATCCATCTGCCATGGCTTCCTCACCCCGGGGGTGGGGGGCTGTACCGCAACATGAAGCGCGCCATGCAGCTCCAGGACAATCCCCGTATTTCCACAGAGTTACGCCAAGTGGCCAAAGCGGCGCACCTGGAGGCTCGGAGGCATTCAGCTTGCCGTCTCCTACCATCGCCATGGCAGCAAGCACTGGAGGGTTTGTGCAGTATTGACAGAGCAAGGCAATCTACCACCTACTGTCCCCACCAGCCCTAAGCCATGCTAACACCTTTGATTAAAAGCAGTAAGACACACCTGAGTCTTCCCAGCACAGCAGAAATCAAACCAATGTAGGGAGACATGTCTGATAGACCCCTCACCCTCCCTAATGAGATCTGTCTCACCCATTGGGACCAGTTCAGGCCATCAGTAATGACATCTGTTCAGCTGCTCTCTACACACTCTCTGAAAGCCATGACGTCCCAAGTTCTTTTTTTCCCCCATCAACATTTCCCCCCAGTCTTCCTTCCATCTCGCCGTTTACACAGAGCAGAGTAGAGGGTGAACGAGGTGGCGCCGAGAGCACATTTCAGACACCACGTCGCATCATCCCGGGCGACTCCGCTACCCACCCCCCCATTCTCATTTACGACTCATCAGAAAGCCTGGAGTGGGAAATGCATGAATTACAGATAGGAGAAAATCGCCACCGGGGTTGGGGGGGGGGAGTAAACGGATGCAGAGCAGAGGATGACTGGGCGTGCTCTCCTGTTTGAGCTTTGCATGAGAGCACACATTATTTATTTAAAGGCTGCAGCTCGCCTCCCATTCCTTGTTCAAAGAGCTAGCTACAGTTAAAACTCCAGCTTCCTCCCCCTCCCTCAGTAAAAGTGTCCTGAGAGACTGACACATGCACAGGGGTGCACCACAGCTAAATAAATCACCACGCTGCACTTCAGAAACAGGGAACTTAAAGAACCGACATAGGACAGTCACATTTCATCCATCTGCTGCAGGGAGGCAATTTCACTAACTCAGACTCACAGAAAGCTCCACTGCACAGCGCCCCCATGATGAGGCCGAGGTCACATGTTAACAAGCCTTTATTTCACCACTCCTCTTTTCTCAACAGAGTGCTACGCCTGGGTCCCCCGCACTAACCAGCAACATCTCCCAACTGTTCGGCTGTACCAAGCTGGCCTGACAAAGCAAAATAAGAACACTCCCCTCTGGGCCCGCGCTTCCAAGCACACCCCCTTGCCAGGTTGTTCTCGGGCAAAGCGGCGCCGAGCAACACCCCGGGCGACCTGGTATCGAAGGGGCGGGCTGCCGGGAAGCAAATGGAGTTAGATTTCTGAGTCTCAGTGCCAAAAGTAACCGTAACCGCTAGAGCGCAAATTTCACACGTGCCGGATCATTTAAGGGACGGCATCAGAAATTAATCAAAAACCGAAAGAATGGCTATAAACATTTTCATGCCTTCAGAATTGTATTTAAAGTAACACAAATTTAATGCAAAGTCTGACGAGGATAAGATTTTACAGCCAATGGCAGACGTGCTGTATTCTGCCCTGCGGTGCAACAGACAATTTCAGGGAAATGCGGCCCGGCACACATGCAATCATCCCGCGACCCGCATCTCATTCTCCCCTCACCAGCTCTGCAAACCAGAATTCAAATTAATACCACTGAAATGAAAGGAAATCTGCCAATCATTTATAGACTTCTGAGATTCCTGTTATGGAGAAATGGGGGTGAGAAGGCGCCCCATGACTGTGATCAGTCAGATGGAAAGCGTTCTGAAAAACGCGACAAGGCTTTCGGATTATGTCTGGAACTAACACATGGTTAAATAAAAGAACAGAACCAGGGCTACAGCTGCAGCTTCTATTACCATACACATTCGATGAAAGCAATGAGAGGACCAATGATTCACAACGAAGCCATTTAAGCTTGTGCACCTCTGCAATCTGTCTGTTTTGTAGATTAAGGGCATGAGACAAATAATAGTTCTGTTAGATAACTGCACCCATTTTCTGGCAAGCAATCACACCAGGGTTTTGAGAGTGAGTACGCTGGACATGGGTTCATTAGCAAAATACTCAAATGACCAATTTTCATTTCTACTGCAAATATCTTTTTGTATACTGAATAAATTAGGGGTGTGATGCAGATTTGGTACCTAAATAAAGCTTCTTACCTAAAGTATGGAGCCAACATGCTGATGGACAGAAAGAAAGCAAGGAGAGTGATCACATATTTCATAGGGAAGCAAAAAAGGTGCACTGATTAACATCAATTCCATTCACCAACAAGGCTCTGGAACCGACCATTATCTTATTAAAATATCCAGTAGGGCGGCAGTCGAACACCATAGTCAGTGGTTAGATTATCTGGTAAATAGCAGGCCATTTCCATCGCAGCAGCTCTCTGCTGCTACCTAATGTTAAACACAATGGAAAGATGTGGTGATTCACAAAATAATGATAAAAAAATGCACTGCATAAACACGAACATAAAAAGAGATAAGGGCCCTGTGTAAGGCTGTGCATGCCACTGTGGGATAGGCAGAGCTGCAATGAGCCATTCCTCACCGGGACAGCAGCACCCAAGAAAGCCACGTACACATACCACCCTGGCAGCGAAACACAAAAATAACCAGTTATCCAGCCAAAAGAAAATACTCTGTTGCTGGAAAAGGAGGGGAAAAAAAACAATGTAGCCCTCCCTCAACATATTTAAAACTCATCCTTATGAGTTTGAAGAAACTGATATACCATAAAAGCCCAAACTGCAATTTAACAACAACATTTTGGTGTATGATTGAGAACCATGCAGTCTAGTAACATAAAAAGCAGCACAGTCAACTGCTGAATGGCTGGCCTGGTTAGGTATGCCTGTCAGTAATGTCCTCCCTCCTTCCTGCAGCTGGATTTCAATGCAAATGGGTTGAGTCAATGGATCCAGCTGGTCCATCAATAGGGTGCTGCCGTTAAAGGCCTGAGTGATTGTGATTCAAGCTCACCGCCCCACCCCACATCACACCGGGGGGAGGGTAGGAAGAGTGCTACCAGTTCTGAAGCCACAAAGAAGAAAGAAAATAGGGAGAAGAATTAACACCTAGGGCTTCTCATGTTATCTCCTGGGCCCCACCCTACCCCCATGCGTGGCTTAGTACACTTCACACCAAACCAATCCACCACCAGAATCGACTGAGCCATACCAAGCTACATCTCAGGTCCATTAACACCAAAAGCACCATCTGTGTTCTCCTATTCAAAAGCCCTTCAGATGGAGCTAGATGTGAGAGCCACATTCTATGGCCTCTGTTCTTTGTCTATAGGTGCAGGCTCACTGAAACGTTGTCATTCCCAATTTATTGTTTGGCCATTCAAGATTTTCTATACCTCTTCTGTGAAAATAGAGGGCTTCAGATGGATAATGGATCATGGATCTACCAGATAAAGGCATCAATATTCAGCCTAGCAACCCTGATAGTATTCTTTAACAAATTTCTATAACCATGTAAAATAACCAGGTTTGATTTCCATTAGATATTTTTAATACACTGAAGTCACATTTCACTCATCTTTGAAGACAACCAGAACCTTGAACACCTGTGTACTAATCAATGAAATAAAGAAAAACAATCCTCATATCCCATCTCCTAATTCTACTCAACACATCTACAGAACTCCCTACAAGATGGAACCCACTACAGTTCAAACAAATGAGCAGAGTTCTGTTAAATACAATATACCTTCTACTATTCTGTGACAAGCAAACCAGTGATTAGCATCAGAAAGGATTATCAGACATGGAAAATGAGTCTACAAGACACTAGCCACCTAGGGGCTTCCTGGCTTCACCTCCACCCCCCCCCCACATAATCACACTGTCCATTTCATAAAGTTCCCAGAGCTGCTGCCACCCTCCCCATCTCACAATCACACAACTGCTTAGTGTTTTAAAGGTATGTAACCAAACACGCTATACAACATTACTGAAATCTTTCATCCAAGTTCTTGTCACTCATGGTTCAGCGATGAAGAGATTCCATCTCACAGATCTCAAATTTTATTTTACCTTTAAGATCACGCTTAAGTTATGATACAAATCAAAATGTGTAAAATTTAAAGGCTGCCCCAGACTGACCCAGCACCAAACCTTTCCCTCAATGTATGCAAGGTGAAAGAACTAGGGACGCAAACAAAGGGGCCAACTTATAGAGCACCATACCAAAACCAGCAATACGAAAGGGCACAGCATGGGTGACGTGTGCGTACTCGATACGGTTCAAAACGGAACACCACAAATATCACATAAGACGACAGCTGAAATAAGGAAAGAGAAAAATAAAAGCAGGAAGTGCAATCTCCCACCATACAATGTGGAGAATGTCAGGAAATGAAACCAGCACAACGAGGTGCATGGTCAGGAAACCCCACGACGTGGACTGTCCAGGCCCCAGAATAAGCCACGGTATTTTCCTGTGTTTCATCCACACGTGTGGCCTGTGTAATCGTGACGGTCCACCACTACCGTGCGCCATCCATTAATAAATCGCACAATTGTAAACGTCACCATATCTGCTGCCACCAGGAAGGGACTATGCATCTACAAACAACCTGGCCTTACGCACTGGGGGGAAGGGAGGGGAGACGGAACAGAGCCAGGGTTCCTCTCATTTGTTCCAAAGAAACAGGAAAGAAAAAACATTTCATTCAACCCATGTGGTCTGAAGTCAAGAGCAAACATACAAACAAGTCTGGTCCCCCAGCGTGGAGAAAGTGCGCAATATGCCACTGTGCTAAGCACAACCATTTCACTTCAGCTTTTGCAACATAGGAGAGGATTTGGCTGAACAATGTCAACAAGCTTAATATGCGTAAAAAAATACTGAGTAGTTCAATTCAGTGAAACACCAAGAGCAGCTGGAAGCCACTCCTGGACAGGCCAGGCCCTCCTAGTAAACGCTGCAGAGCTAACAGGAATGGTATGATGCAGGCAAGCTAACTGCGTGGCTACCGTCAGCTGCATGAAGGCCTTTTATTGTTCCCCCCGCAGTGGCTCACATTTCTGACCGCCGCGTTCAGGGCATCCCATTACATTGCGTGCCGGGGGCGCAGGGAAAATGGGGGGCACATCTGAAAATCACTTTGCCTGGACCTTTACTGGGGCCTCAGATAGGGAGGGCCTTTGGTCAGGGACAAAAGTCTTAGTATGCAACTCCCACCCACCCCCACGAGCCATCTAAAGCTAAAGCACATGGAAAGGCTTGAAACAAGGCCTAGGACATGGGGGTGGGGGGGCACTCCAGAAACCAAGATCAAATAACTGGGCTCTCTTCTACAGACTCCACAGAACATCATTTCCTGTCTACATCACATGCCTCCTTCAGCATATCACCTCAACGAATATAACAAAGCAAGACAGCCATGTAATAATAGAGACACTACACTTAAGACTGAAACATACTTTGTTTATCACAAAACCAAGACTGATGCCAGTTCTCTTTTGTGAGCCTCCTAAAAATATCCCTCCTAAAGTGCAGTGATTTTTAGAGAAAATAGTTTGATAAGCACCAAACTACTTCGTACATCAGACTACACAAGTGTCAGTTGAAGAACGACTCCCCATAACACAACACCAAAATAATTTCTTGTGGCTAAGCTTCTTTAATCAGGCCTCAGAAACCAAATGCCAGGCAAAGAAACTGAGAACTCTTGTTTGGTAGAAGATAATATTCATTAAGATGACACGGCCATGTAAAATCAGGATTAATGGTAAAATAAAATGGCACAGCACTAAAAGGTAGCTTAATATTTGAAGGGAATATCCAACAATTATGTAAAATAGAATGAAACATTCATGCAAACATACAGACACCAACCACCGAATTTCTAAATCATTTCCAAAGACCAATTTGGGTTTGCATTTTCAAAAATATGCAGTACCATGAAATTCAAAACCAGGAAGGAAGAACATTGCAGAATAACTGCTAAAATTTAGGTAAACGCAGACACCACAAACCGATGCCCTATGCTTGCCTTCAATTAGATTGAATATATAGTGAAATTCAAGCAAACACGAAATCTTAAAGATGAAAACAGGCCTCAGTCATACTGCAGTGCTTCCCCTCAATCAGTGATGCCGCAGCAATACTAGAGCAGATATTTCCCTTATCTTGCGCAATTCGCAAGCTTTGGACAGATAAACACACCTAAACATATAATGCAACCAGATGTGTTAAACATCACTGCAAAAACAAAAAAGATGCATTTGAATATTTCAAGACGAAAACACGCTTTGCTGCAAAAGCAATCAATAAAGCACACTATCTTTACAAAACACCCAACCTCCAGCAAGTCAAGAGGAAAAACCTAACGTTTTAAGCGTGATTTCACGCACGCAATCTAAAGGAAGGCAGCCCTGTCCACCAGCATCCAGAACCAGAGCTCCCTACTGCGACCCACAACCAAAACAAAATGTGAAGGCGACGAGCAGGGCCATGCCAGCAGGCAGCCCCGTACAGGTGACTGGGCACCGATGCATCACCGCAGTAACTCTCTATCGTCAACATTACGCCCACGGCTGACATTACAGACGAAAGCCACATGGTGTCTAAAATCAGCTGTGTTTTCTTATTAAATGCCTCATGCATAGTAGTTATGCAACAAGCAACACAATTTTATATAAAAAATGTGAACAAGCATAGAAGAAATATCACTGCAGGAAAGGTGTCATAATAATGCTTCGCTTCCCGGTAATGTATTCATCATAAGAAAATAACGAGTGCTATTTTGGCAGTCCGAAATAATCACCACCAACACCAGCACCCCCCCCCCATAACACGCCATTCAAAACAGCAGAAAACGAACCCCGCGTCTCACAAAAGCGGGCCGCTGCCTTAATAACAACAAGGTATCCACTAACACGCTACGCATAGGCTTACAGATAATCCCGTACGTGGGCGGCGTGACGGGTTTTTCGCATAATGCCGCTCAGGTCGCTTAAAACCCAAATAACCTAAATACGTGGTCAGGCAAAAAAAAAAAACTTTCGACAATTAACCTGATAAAACGTCATCCGAGTATCTTTCGAAGATAATCTCCGGAGATAAACAACCAAAACGCGGACCCAAGAAGAGCTAACGGCGGCTAATAGAGGCAACTAGGTTAAAGGTAGGACTCCAACACGCTAACTTGTCGATTCACTTCGGGCTGCTAGATTAGCGCACTGGCAAACTAGTACGAGCTACCCCCACGAGGACGAGGCGGGCCGTTTATTCGGCGCAGTTTACACGGCATTACCCCTCGCTAATATCAGATTTGTCAAGCGAGACTTACCCTCGGCCAAATCTGAAGTGCGTCCGCTCGCTTATTTTCGGTAGTCCTGTCCCAGGTTTGTTTTTCCCATTTGAGGCCTCGCAGTTCAGCAGACAGCCCTCCGGAAACATCCGACAAAAGCAGCACACATATCAGGCGGACGGACAGTCTAATTCCCGAATATCCCACATCGAAAGAAAGACTTCTCAGACTCCACGAATCACCGTCGCGAGAAATGAGCCTGTTCCCCGTTATTATACGAACTTCATCGTCGTGTGCTTATAGATTCTGCACATTAAAAGGCTCGATTTATTTTGATGTCGCGGTTCGAGTTTTTTCGGTAGGCTCCCTACTGCAGCTCGCTAACCGTTTCAGGCCAGCCTGTGACGTCGGCCGTACTGCTGACGAAAGCGGGGCCGAGGCGCCTCGAAGCGCGCTGCGTGATAGGCTGCTGGAAGTGGGCAGTTCCAAACGCCCGTGGTCGCGAAACTGTCGCCATTGTGGATCGCCGAAACACGTTGCCATTCGGTAATCGAAAGGGCGCTCTGGAGCCGAGATGGAGTCGCGCGTATCGCGGTTTCTCAGAGAGGATCAATTCTCCATTAGGCAGTCGGAGCAGCACGCAAGGAAATGGAGAACGTCGTAGGATTTTGGATGGGTCAGATGGAAGGGCACAATTCTCTGTATTGCAAGGACGAAATCAATTGGCTATTTTCCTTTACTGTGTATTAATAATGAGACATTTTATGTAATAATATGTTTTCTCATGGCCAAAAGGAATCATGCTTTTCTGACTATGTACTGCTTCACAGTTATGCTCTCTTCGTCTTCTCTCTAAAATGTTTTTGAAACATGTGGGTGTTGTACTGTACTGCAATGGCATATGTGTGACAACGTGACCGTAACTAATTATTCTTAATAACACAGGGGATTGTAAACACGAGGTTAAAGTAGGCATATATTTGTTGTTCTTAAAAACAAAGACGTGAATTTGGATGTGTCAGAATTGCGCATTTCCTGAAAAAAAATTCAATTCGTGTGTTTCAAATGTATAACGCAACAGATTCACAGAAGCAGGCATATATGTATATTTGACCATATGTTTGTGTTTATATTTTATTTGAAACAATCTATTTTTGGATTGAAATCGTGTACAGTACTAAGTAAATATAATTAACTGCATAGGTAGTAACAAAGTGGGGGTTTATTTATTTTCGTCCGTTCGTTAGCACTTTTATTTTTAAAGAAAGGTGCTAGTTCGAATGATCTAAAACTGTAAACTGTTCTCTGCACGTGTGAAAGTTGAAAAAAAAAGAAATATCTCCCCCTGGTGGTCGTCCTGAAATGTTACATAACAAAAACAATGTATGAAAACAGCATGGGAAAGAGTCTTGTATAAGTCTTGTATATTTTAAATGTTTAACAGTAAATGCTTGATTTCTTAAACCTGGTTTTGAAATAAATATTTATATATTTTTGTACTTTTCCTTCTTATTATAATTATTATTATTAATCATCATCATCATCATCAGTTTCACTACGAGTCCTAGCGATATGACTATGGCGCCAGTTGTAGTTTTTGAACGAGGAAGCGGCGGAATCAGCCACTAGTGATGACGTCACTAGAGCAATGTAGAATCAGTTTAATAACCGATCTTAACAGAACGGCGGCTATTGAAACGTTTTAAATAAATGACTTTTACATGTAAATGGTAAATATACAATGAGGAGCCAAATAAACCGAATTACGTAGCCATTTATTTTGATTTGACGACACAAAGGTGAAAGTTCAAGGCAGAGGGGAGGGGTAGACGGCTAGGTGGATAACGTCAGATGATTTGCTAAAGAACATAACCTATATATAATATTAATGGAATGTTTTAGTAATATCTGCATGACGACCTACCTAAGTTTCTTAACATGTTTTTTTTATTAATGCAATTACCACTGATAATGCACTAATATTTTCCTTTAATATGGCCGCATTACTCTTGCACCTGAATAGCAGATCTTGCCGAAATATGAAGAGCAGGTCCTTTTGGGCATTTGCCTCCGCGAAGAAAGGCTCGCTTTCGGGAAACTTTAATATCGTAAAGAACCACACCAGACTGCCCCCTTTATCGAAGGATGTTCTACGCATAAACCGCGACGTCTCCACCAGCTCCCTTCTCCAGAGGTCATTTGTGAAACAGAGCCATGGCTTCAGCGCTGGACTTTTGCAGGTAGATAACTAGTTTACTGTTCATTTAAAGCGAGTGATATCGTCAATGTTGATTCCTGAAGGACTGCACAGCTGTCAAGGGTGGACGGTTAACATATCAGTCATGTTACTCCACCAGTGAATTCTGCGATCCGATCTGTAGTTTCAAAATCTGCAGGAAGAGAATTCGTTTGGCGGTCTTTTGACTTATTAGTAAAATATTATTTTTACTATGTTATGATTTTTGGTTATTCATTGCAGCAAATACTGTATAGACCGCTGAGTCCTGGATTACTTGGAATTAGCAATAACCTCATTAAACAACAGCTAACCAAAAACCCAGTTGGATTATGGAACATTTTAGGTAAGTATACAAGCCCATTTGAAACAGTTCAGAGTTGATTTTAGCATTTTTGATTATTGGGTTCTCAGGCTGAACATTTGTTCATCTGTTTATTTTAAGGTGCTATAAATTATTTTAGTACTTCCCAGTATAGAAAAGACAAAAAGAAAAGCGATGGTGCACAAGGAAAACCTACTGAAGAAGATGAAGGTGGGTATGATGAAGAACATTTAAGATCGAACTTGTGAAAAAGTCGCCCCAGTGCCATCAACCAATTAGCAAACTTGACTTCCTGCACTTTTCTTCAGAGGATAAGAAACGTCGTGAGCGGGAGGACCAGATGTATCGAGAACGTCTTCGTATGCTCTTCATCATCGCCCTCATCATGAGTGTGCTGAACACCATCAATAGCAGTGGTGGCAACATCTCCTGGAACGACTTTGTCAATGAGATGCTGGCCAAGGGGGAGGTGTCTCGGGTGCAGGTGGTCCCGGAGAGCGACATTGTGGAAATCTACCTGCATCCTGGAGCTGTCATTTTCGGCAGACCGGTCAGCCTCTCCACAGTCGACATCATTTTGTTAATATGTTGCTTTTATTAATGTGCAAGGCATCATGGGTACTGTGTACAATAGCCCACACAGTGGAATTCCATGCAGAATTTGAGGATTGTGCATCTACCATGGCACTCGTGAACCCTGCAAAGCAAACTGAGGGTCCTCATTCTCACAGAGGCTGGCGCTGATGTACCGCATGCAAGTGGCCAACATTGACAAGTTTGAGGAGAAACTACGGGCTGCAGAGGAAGACCTGAACATTGACGCGAAAGACAGGATTCCCGTCTCGTATAAACGGACTGGGTTTTTTGGGAAGTGAGTTTCCTGGCTCTCAAAATATTGCTTCTACTGATTGGTGTGGGTGGTGTTTATGCAGCATTCCTGAAGAGTTCCATAACAATTTGATTGTGATTCAGTACTTCGTCTGTATATGTTACTAATAGCTGCACTGTCGCTTAAGACAGGTTGTTTTCAGAGGTTTGCAAACACTTTGCTTCCCATCCTGTTCTGGTACAGCGCTCTCTATGCTCTGGGCATGGCGGCCATTGGAGTGGCTATCTTGTGGTACATCTTTCGGTTGGCAGGCCTGGCCGGCAGGGAGGGTGGATTCGGTGCATTTGTAAGTACAGCTACGGGACGTGCTTCCAGCCAGTGCAAATTTGAAGGAAGGAATTTCTGTCTTATGCTTGTCCATCTTGTAATAGAACCAACTGAAAATGGCCAGATTTACTATCGTGGATGGCAAGTCTGGGAAAGGAGTAAGTTTCAAAGATGTGGCCGGGATGCATGAAGCAAAGATGGAGGTGAAGGAGTTTGTAGATTACCTGAAGGTAAGGGGAGGATGTTTTTAAGCTAGAAGAGTCTTGGGGGGGGTGGGGTGGGGATCTGCCATTTTAAACATCCAGTGCTTGTTTTTTCCTATTGGCAGAACCCAGACAGATACCTCCAGCTGGGGGCAAAAGTGCCCAAGGGTTCGCTTCTGCTGGGGCCCCCAGGCTGTGGCAAGACTCTGCTGGCTAAGGCTGTTGCCACGGAAGCACAAGTGCCCTTCCTGGCCATGGCAGGGTCAGAGTTCGTGGAGGTCATTGGAGGTGAGTCTTGGACCATTTGTAGCAACTCATTTGTCAAAGTTACAGAACAGCTTAGAAGGGAGAAAACATACGTTTTCATGTAGCTTGTGTTTTCTCAGGTTGTGTTTCTGTCTTGCCTTGACCTGATGGCACAGTCAGTGCACTTTTCAATAGAGCATTTCTCTTAGCAAGTGGGTGCACCAATCTTCTGCCTTGCGTGGCCCTTGTTGGCATTGTTTGGTGACCATACCTTAAGAAGGACATTGCTGCCTTGGAAAGGGTTCAGCGTAGGGCTACAAGGATGATTCCTGGTCTTAGAGGGATGTCGTATGAGGAGAGGTTAGCTGAGCTGAATCTGTTTAGTCTCGAGCAAAGGAGACTAAGGGGGGACATGATCCAGGTATATAAG
>JAODLD010000008.1:16714473-16729606 GCA_026781065.1 Mormyrops boulengeri
TGACAGTTGAAGCGCCGACCCCACACCTGTCTGCAGCCTCTGTGACACATTAAGCGCTTCTTGGGATTTTTCTCAGGCCGTTTCACACGGCAGCCTGTGACCTTTCGCAGAAGGTTGTGTTTGGACAGTTGTAAACTCACGGGGGCGGAGGGGTACTGACCTCTACGACCGTGACGGAACAAAACGAAAGACGTGGGGCTGGGTTTCAGTGCTCTAACATCCATTCACAACCAAAAACACCTTTTTTTTGGAAGTTTTATCTGCCCCCACGACCTTGACCAGGGTAACTAGTTAAAATGATGAGTGGATGGATGCAAGCCTGACATGCGTGATTCCCAGGACTGGGACAAAATTCCTTCAAACGGGCCCCCATAATGTGCAACCCTCCCACCGCCCCACAAGACTCCCCAGTTGTCCCTGGAAAATGGTAGACTTAGATGGATGGATGGGTGGATGGAATTTTATCTGCTGATCTTCTGAGGCTTCAAGAAAAGGATATACACAGCCTGCAGATTTTCTAAAGTGTGCTGTGGAGTTCAGACTTTCAGGCGGGGGCTAGCACGCCGGACCCTCCCCGCTTGTTTTTGCCTCAGCCTGCCTCCCGGCATTCCGTGACGGATTTTACGCTTTGCTCCGCCCATTAACCTCAGCCTCCCTGGGGAGCACAGTGGAGAGAGGACCTACAACGGGGCATTTTACTGAGGGCAGGGAAAGTGCTTATTTACAGGGACGTTAAAAAAAGAGTCACATCACCTTACTGCATCCCACTCAGAGCGCAGTGACTGCAGACGCCCACAGTAGGTTATACCATCCTGGGTCACATGGGTGCTGGTTCTGAATATAACCTCGGTGACACCCCCAGCCTTCACCCCTTTCTCACATTCCTCACACTTATGAAAGAAAACCATTTGAGCAAAACCAATCCTGCCTGGAATCCTCCAAGATAAAAACTGATCGGGGAACAGCAACATGGCTTGGAAATGTTTACCGGGGATAAAAGAAAATGTGCACGTTAGGTCCAGAGATTCATTCCAGTCTAATACAGACCGACAATGAAACGTCTTGTAGACACACATTTGGGGCTGCCGCGATGACTTGACGTAGTCGTTGACGTTGACAACAGCATTTTAAATCATTTTTTAAACCATGAAATTATCTTTGATTTCTAAAAGGCTTCAGTTCATTATAACAAATGTTTTTCTTTAACATCACTAATTATGGGAGTCGTTCAAATTATCACGAAACAAAAAGGTGGGTTTACCCCGCACACAGTTTCGATGGCATAGAGCGCAGCACTAGCACTATACAGTATACACGAGCACCGAAAGCGAAAACGAAGAGACGCTATTCTGGATGACGGACCACTGGAACAGGCAAAACTGCACCATAAGTGTTATCTATTTATGTTCAATAAATTACCAGCTTTGTAATATCTTTTTTCCTTGTAGTTGCTAAACACACTCATGATCAAAACCATGAAGTTGTCTGCATGCGACCTTAGAATCTCCATTGAATAAGCATTTGAGAAAATGTTTAAGCTAAAATCAGGGCTTATTCTACATTAGTGGTACCAGTATGTGTGTTCCTGCATGTCGGGCTTGTTGAGACTAGGGTTAAAACTGAAAGGAAAACAGAAATTAAGGAAAAAAATCTAACTGAAATCAAAATGAAAACTATATTTACCAAATGAACAGGTTGAACTTTAATCAGCAAAAAATACTGCCACCCCACCAACGTCTTTCTCCTCTTTTAAAAGATATTGTAGTTGCTAAGATGTCCCTTTCTTCACCATGACTTCAGTACCTACCTGCTTCCATTATTTACCAAAACAGGATAATGTAGCATGCTCCACTAACCGAATTTAATAAGCATAAGCATACACTAAATTTATACAGATTACTAACTTTTGCGCATCGCAATATGCATCTCATTAATATTGTAGCGCTGGCGTAACAATATTTTAGGCACACTACTGATCTTCTTATCGAATTGTACTGTAGGTGAAAATAATGTCCAGAAAGCGCCGAAAAGCCGGCGTCCATTACCTAAAGCCCTGCAACGACACAGTTTGTTATTGTCAAAATAAAATTAACTTGAATTAAACTGTGATTTTGATTTTCTGGAGAATCTGGAGGTTTATATTAATTGACTAATCTGTAAAATAGTCATTAGTGGCAGCCCTAGACAAATTCATTATCATTCCACACAAGGCAATTGTGAAAATCAACCTGTTCTATTGAGTCTGTGGCCTCAATGGGAGCATCAATTACACACTATTAAAATATGTAGGAAACCACAAGCATGTGTGCATGGGTCGGTGGACAATGGATGGAAGGAAAGATGGATCCAGCAATGGACTAACTTCTCTGGGGGCCCTAGGCTGACATGGGTAGGGGGCCCCCAAGTGGACTACTTGAGCAATATTTTTTGGAGCCAAAAGATGAAGGAACGGCAATTAAAAATGATGGAACATCAATAATATGCTCATTTTTTTGGGGCGCCAGCAGTAAAAGTTATGGATCAGGGTGGGGACGAATCAGGCGGACAAATTCCAACAGAAATTTGTTTTGCTATGATATCATATTTGATCAAAATTGCTATATAAATGGTTTGGAATGGACAGTTGATGTGTGTGTTTTGTTACAAAGAAAAATGCTGATATTAAGAGGGGTGTGTGCAGCTAGAATGTGGGGTACAGGATTGTCTCCTCCCCCTAAATTACACCCCTGGATGGGGGAGATGGATGGATGGATGGATGGATAGATGGGATATGCTAGCGATTCCTAGCGATGAGTCCTAGGATGGTATCGCCTCCCCTCCTCTCTTGCCAGCATGAGGCCTTGGTATCTAACTGGGGAAAGAAGGGGGATCATAATCTATCCCACTCTCATCATTCCTTCCATATTCCTTAAAGATTCTGCATTCTTCAATAAGGCCTGTGTTGCAGGTTTTTCACCAAAACATCTTGTGAGAATGTAGGACCAGAGGTTTAACTTAAGAATTTTAGCTACTAGCCAACTGGGCTACTTCAATAAAGTTATCTGGCATGCAATTTTCTTACTAGCCAGCAGGCAAGTGCTCAGTTTTTTTTATCTAAATTACTTGCTTCAGCTGAGGGAATCTGCTGAGACTGAATGGACACCAGAAAACTTGGTCTCACAACCACAGGGGTGACACTGTTTGTGAGAGCAGTTGAGTGTCTGAGAGAGAAAAGGATCAGGGGATTAAAGGAAGTGGAAGACAGGCCAGAATACCCAGCGTATGAGGGTGGCAGCTGCAGCCAATGGGTCGCCATGTTGTGGTGGTGAATTAAACCAATGTCTCATGCCTGGGTGAGGCCACAGGGTACTGGTCAGAAATCCACTGTCCTCTCCTCATTCACCCTCTCAGCCCAAATCACGGGAGAAGAGTTCTGAGCACAGCTTTGAACCTGGCGACATGTAACCGCTTCAGTGCAGAGTGTAGAACACAGCAGAACCCCCACCCTGAAGCCCTAACTACCATCCACGTGCTACGAGACGCCATTCCATCACCGGCACCAATGCAAAGTCAGAATAATGGCCTGAAATATGGGACCCCAGCTACTAATTTAGATGCAACCTGCGGCCTTTTATTCAATCAGCCTTGGTAACAGACATTTATTTTCTCCTGGATTCAATGGCAGCTTTGAGGGGACAATTGTGGAAAAAATTGTACGTGGCCATTGACTGATGAAAGGCCCAAGGTCAGCGATTACGATGCAGACCCGCGAGATGAAAGCATTCCAACCTGAAATGCAGACTTTAACAGCTCCCTTGGATAGAACGGATGAAAACGGAAATTCTGCCTGCAGAAAGTAACGGGCCAGAAGGTACTTTTAAAGAAAGAGATTAAATATAGGGGCACTTTAAAAATGACAGAAGAAAGAGGACAATATGGAGAAAAAAACAGCATTAATTGTGGACAGCACAGCTGAGCTGCTTAAAACAGGCGAAAGGCACTCTCAGGACCCCAAAAGCCCAGATGAAAATGTGAATAGGACATGCCCTGTCTAGACTGAGTGATCGTTTCCAACAGGCGATCCTTCACTGTGGTCACTGTGCACAGAGTGGTGCTTACAGCTGCATTTATCCCCGATTTCATGGCTTGGGAGCAACAGTCTCCTTGCTCACCCTGTTGGGATTACAGACCGGACAAACAACACATGTACTGAGGCGTCATTGTGGGAACAGCTGCCTGCCATTAGCCCTGCACTGGCCATCAAACTGCCCTCACTGGAAACGCACAGGCTTCCTGTAAAGCACATGTTCTTGGGTCTCCTATGACTTTATTTTGGTATGGGTTGTGAGGTTCTTGCAAAGTCCTGTCACCCTTCCATGATCATGAAAATTATTCAAAGGGGCACCTCCAATCACTTAAGAGAACACAGCTACAAGCCAATGTTCTACTCCAGTCAAAACCAGGCTGCTACTTTGAAAGCCTTGCCTTTCACCCACAAATGTAAAACTGCCTTGATTCAATTGATTTAGCTCCCTTGTAGGCATAGATGTGTCTGCTTGACATGTAACCATTCAGCGAGTGATGTCTGTGTATGTATATGACATCATGACAATATGACATCGTGACAATATGACATCACATTCCCATCCACAATTCACGTAACATGTCTGGGGCTTCAGTGATCCTTTAGCAATTCCAGTTCCAGAGAAGAGATACTTAATTCATCAGTAGGTGATTACTATTTCATGAGGATGTCTGCCTCAATGTGGCTCATGACTCTAAAGAAATCACAGGGGTGGAAGATGTTCTATCGCCACGCCTTCCATCATAAGACTAACAGTTTGAGTCAGATTGACGAGTGGGTGAATCGCCCTGCTGCCATTTTGCTAACCAGGGCTATTTGTCCTGTATGTTTCTCACAAACGTCGGCGTGCATCATGGTTCCCCCCTGGTTCATTCTGTCATCATGCACCACTCCAGCCCAGCAGGTCTTTTCATTAAAGGCAAGTGAAGGCCACATATTTCAGCACGGAGTCAGTGCAGCATTAGCGTCATAAACACACAAGAGTAATTGATTAGATTTGCAATTACCTTTGAATGTTTCTGTTTTCATAATCAGCACTGATAGAAAGTTTTATAATGGTGTTGATGACATGCTGTCGTGTTTGTCTTCCACCCAATTATAAACAAAATCCAACATAAGCTTTATGTGGAGTTTGACTAATTAATCAAGAATATTCATTACTGTATATATTCGTTAATAATTAGTCAGTGTTTAGACTGGCTATTCCCATTGTTTACCCAGCAAGAAATATGATTAGCAGCTGGAAAAGCCCCTTTCATTCTTCTCAGGAACACCAAATGTTGATTTGGCTGGACAGAGCCTATTTTGGGGGCTATCTGAGGTGTCTCCGCCCCACCAAACAACCACAGCTTCTCCTCTAAACTTTTATTCAGAAAGGACTGGATGCGAATCAGAGCCTTTCCCACTTTCTAATAGCGATTTAATTAGCAGCTAGCGGCCTCATTACATTCCCGAGGCCGTCGTCTAACTTTTTTCATAATAACCTAGATGGATGTGCTAACAAGATACAAAAAAATTGTTAAAAAATTAGAACCGTCACAAAGGCTTTGCTGGGTGTTTTTGAGTGACTGTTAATGAGATCAATTAAATATTTCCCCCTACATTTCTTAGAGAAGGTAAATCCCAGTATTGGGAAAGCCACCCCCCGCACCAGTAAGCTGGTGTGGCTGGCCCAGTGATACTCTCTTACCTGGATTGCAACAGTCACCAACACACAGAATCCCAGTGACGCCTGGGGGGCCATCTTCCTCTCCCTCGCACTGCTGACACGTCTGAAGCAGCGGAGATCACCAGTCTGATGCCGGAGCGTGGGGGATTCCGGGCAGGACGGAGGGACGAAGCGGAGCATGTGAACCGGTCGCTCTTGGCCTCGCTCAGTGCCGTGTTCTCTCTCTCTCCTACTGGGCTGAGCGACAGGCAGATGACTGACAGCACATGTGTGCTGGAGCTTGTAGGGTTTGGGCTGAAACCCTAGCCTGACGTCCACACACCGGCTTGGGGCTGGGAGTGGGGTGAAGGGAGGCAAGACCAAGTCCAGGGAGAGACATGGAGCAGCTGTTCCCAGCGTCAGAGGGCCCCATTGGTCCTACCGAACTCCACCCTCCTCCTGAAAGCTAGGCCAAGGACAGCATCCACTCCGATAAAGATGCCATTCAGGATGCTGGCCACGCCAAGCTGGACTATGGATTCCCCGCTTTCTGAAAAATAAAGATGAAAGCCATCGTTTTTGTGATTTTTTAAAAGAGGTACCTCATTAGACTTGCGTATTTGGATGTCATGCCGACGGTACAGCATTCAAAGGCTGGAGTGCGCTGAAAATGTCTGCTGGCAAATGGGACCTCTCTGGCTTTGGCACTCTCAGAAGGGTCTACTGGGGGCCGTCAACGGAGGTCAAAGGTCAACACAGATTACATAGTCTACAGTTAGTCATTCAACAGCAACACATAACAGGAGGGGAGCAGGGTTGGGGCCATTCCGGAATGCATTCATCAATTCCAGTCCAAATTAGGAAATGGAACTGGATTTGGCACTGGAAAAGAATACTATGGGGAACAGATTTGGAAGTGAATTCGAATTTCAGGGAGATTTAAATTCCAACTCAAGTTCCATTTTCTGATTTGGATTGGAATTGATGACTGCATTCTGGAATGGCCCCAACCCTGGAGGAGAGGCAGTTACATGGGGGCTATGACCTAGTCACCACACTGGCGATGGTTGGATTCTGTGAAATGCTTAGTCCTCTTGGATAACACTTCAACAGCTACTTTTGAATTTTAATTCCCGTTGAAGCCGCAACGTTGCTACGGCATTGCGATCAGAGGTCCACTGGGATGCCGGCGTCCAGGCCCTATCGCTGGAGCGGGTTGGCACCTGTCTGTGTGACACGGCGGGGCAGCTGGCATGGGTAACCCCCCCCGCTGCCTCACGCCTAAAAGCGGCACCACACCCTACTCGATATCGCCAGCCCCCACATTCCTCAGTGATGGGAAAAGTACGGCGGCGCGTGCAGTGAAAGGGCGCATTCCCTTTAAGAAGGGGATGTGACTGCCCACTACTAGTGGCTGCCAGTTTAAGATGCTCCCTAGAGTATACATCCCAAATTTAACACACTTATTAAATATTAGTGACGTATATGTGCCCTGTAAGTATACACACTCAGTACAAATACTAAGGGCCAGTTTATTAGATACACTCACACATTAATGGAAACAGCCTTCTCCTCCAAACAGAGAATCATGTGGCTGCAACTGAATACATACAGCGAGCAGGCAGGGTCAAGAGGTTCACTTACAGTTTGGCTGAGCGTTAGAAAGGCTGGGATATGTGATCTAAGCGGTCTCGAATGCGGTGTGATTGTCGCCAGACATGGCGGTTCCAGCGTCTCATAAACAGCTGCCCTCCTGGGATTTCCACAGACTACAGTGTCTAGAGTTTACAGAGAATAGAGTAATGAACAAAACATCTAATCAGGGGCAGGTCTGCTTGCCCGAAAATGCCTTGTTAATGACAGAGGTCAGAGGAGAACAGTAAGACTCGTCTAACAGAAAGGGCACAAGTGCAGAAATAACTGCTCATGGTTGAAGCGGGTAAGAAAACGACTGTCTCGTGACCCTCTAAAGTGGCCACTGAGTGATACAGATCCAAACATGCTAGACAGCACTTAGCTATTTTAAATTTTATATCATATAAATAAGTTACTTTAAAGTGCCTGGAACAGCAGTATAATGTAGATTAATGGGCTGTATTGGACACTGTAAAGTAGCCACAACACTATATATGCTTATAAAAACAACCTGACTGACTGCAGAGTGCTCATTCCCTGGACTGATCGCCACTCCCCTGCCCCTTGCTGCTGTGCCTGCTGCCAGCATGCCTAGCGCCCCCCGGAGGTGCTAATAGGGAGAACAGGCTGGCCGCAGATGGGTGCCTATTACATCAGCTCTCTTTCTCATTATAGCCACACCGGGGTGATGATGGCCAGGCTGTTGTAACCCTCTTTGCTATTGCAGTGCCAGGAGGCCCAAATGGACTCTCAGCTGCATCTGCAGAGAAAAATGACTCCAAAGCTGCTGAGAGGTATTTACAGGACAGCAGAAACTCACTGGTACAGTATATGCATCTTTCTGACTTTATAGCGTCAAGGTGCAGCTAAAATCCCCTGGTGGCAACGAAATGTCAGGCAATTTCCAATGCAGTCCTATATATATTTCAACAATAAAACACCAGAGCGTTTGCTGAAAAAAGACAAAATAAATAAATTCAAAAAGGAAAAAAAAACAAATGAGGGTTTTGCGTTCCAGAAAAGGGAAACTTGAGCAAGTGCCACCAGGGGGCAGTAGAGCACCACCTTCAGATTCCTGTCCCTTTGAGGGGAGGGCATGCTGAGGGACCTGTATTTACTTTATGGCAAACAGATTTATTGGTGCATTTTATTTTAGGGGATGCTGTTTTTGTCTTTTACATCTAAACAAAATAATTTTGGCTTTCATGAAAATGCCGAGAACTCACTCTCATAAAGCATAAACAGAAAGTTTAATGTCGTAGAAATGCACAGTGCAGGCATGCGATGAATGCTTTGAGTGAACCAGAAGCGTAAAACACACCTTGTTCTGGAGATACATCAGGTTTAAATTGATACGTATAAAAATCTCTACAGGATATTTAAAATCTGTTCCGGGAATGTTTTCCCACCAAGTCCTCTTTACTGCATCAGTGAGACAGCGCAACCAAACCTGGCAGTAAGAACTGTGGTGCACACGACACAAACAAACATTTATCAAAATCTTCATGATGTCACTTCCATCAAAGCCCAGCTTTCCAGCCATGGACCACAGATCCATGTGGAGCAAACTGCGTTTGCAAATGGCACAGGGACTTTGGGGACACCGGGGAAATGGTCTTTAATCTGAGCCAAAAAAAACGCAGGTGGTGTAGCATTAGTTAATTATGTGCTGTGTCTCTTTAAAAAGCCCTTCACTGGAATAAGTAAAAAAGACTGCCTTGCTTAGACAGGTGTGTATTATTTCTGGTATATTATTTCTGATCTATGTCGTGGTCGGAGCAAAACTGCAAAGATCACGGAGCCCAGGGCACAGCAAAGACCCCTGAGCGTGCTCTTCCTCAGAAAGTGCCACATGGCAGCTTGTGGCGTTGACTCACCACTTTGACCTTGCACAGAGATAATGGGCGCTTCACACTGAATCCATCCCTACCGAATCGGGGGTGCTGAGAGTGCTGCCCTGCATCCGCTCCCCACCCATGCAAAACCACGCAAAGAACGCCCCCCCCCCCCACAGTTGCCATGGAGGGTGATGGCAGTTGGGAGACAGGCTGCCGTTTACGAGAGACAGGCACAAGGAGCTGCTGATGTCCTGATGTCGGCAGCCCCAGCCACCAAAAAATCATTCTATGGGGGGAGAAGAGGCTGTTAAAGCAAAATGTTAATTTAACAAACACACAGGGTTGGGGGTCCTAGTCCTGTGTATGTGGAGTCTGCCTGTTCTCCCCATTTCCTGTGAGTTTCATCCCCGGCTATTCCACTTTGGTCCCAAAAGTCCTAAAACATAAATACTGGTGTTTCTAAATTACCCACCGTGTGTGGGAGTGTGTGTCCTCTGCGATGGACTGACAGTTGGTTCAGGGTGTTCTCTGGCCTTGTGCCTTAAGGCTGATTTATGCTTCTGCACAGAATCTCCTCTATTGGTACACTGTAGTCACACACTCTGACGCGCACCTTCTCGGAAATGTCACTAAAGCAGCGAGGCTACGTCGTAGAGTACGCAGCTACTGATGGCATACTGTAGATTCTATGCAGTGTAAGTATAAACCAGCCTTTAGGCTGCTTGGGAAAGGCTCCCAGCCACCTGACCCTGCATTGGATGAGTCGTTAGAAGTTGACTGAATGGTGGTTCGATGGATGGATGGATGGATACAAAACACACCCATGTGCCAGTCCTCACCATTCCATCAGCGCATTTTGGCAAAGACTGGGCGGCCTAGTGAACAAATCTCCGTGACACAGCAATGCAGGAATTGGCCTGGGCTTAATTCCAAGATCCCCTTATCAGGGGTGGTTGCGGTGATGGAGGAAAATAAGAAAAAAAGCCCTGAATTACTTTTGGTGCAAAATGTAAATCAAATGATACAATCAGATGAAGGCAAATTCTTCATTTTTACAGCTGAATCCTCAAAATCACATCAATTTGCATTTATGATATGATAATTTAATTCACATCAAAAAAGACACGGACAAGGACGCTGTGGGGGTCACGCCTTCACCTCCTCCTCTTCCTCCCTTTCCCTCATAACAAGGAGGAAGCAGCAGCGAGCATTTAGAGATGACAGTTGCCGGCACGGTGAGGCTAATCGGCACCATCGCCTGTCAGAGCACGGCACGTCAGGACCACGCCACTCACTCCACCGGCAATGTCAGCTTGTCAGCCCACATATGCTTGGCTACGACAAAGGGGGGTTGGGGCAACCAGCCCCCGACCTCTCTGCAGGCCTCCCTGACCTGTCCCTAGGGATTTTTTTGGGGGGGGCGGGCTGGGAGAGAATGAATTTTTTTCTGGCCCAATAAAGACCCCAAGAGCAGGGTGGAAGAAAATGTTAAAACATGCCTGTTTGGCATGTCCAGTCTGGTCACTTTATTAAACTTTCAGTCCAAAGAACATTAATTTTATCCCATAGGAAAAAAGTTAATATACAAAATAAGTAAAAAAAATTGTTGATTAGAGTAGTTTATTCATAGCGCGGCCTAACTGAGGCGGTACTGATGACCTGCTGTCATTCCCACACTGGGAGGCCATCAAGCTGTTCGTCAATCAGGACAGCAATCACACCCGTGGCAGCGTGGTCTGAGATCACCCCCTGCAGGGTTGGATGCACACTGCGCACACCAAAGGTGGCTGCTTCTTCATCACCAATAAATCTGCAGGGACATTTTTTATTTTTACACGGTTTTTGTCCGAGCAAAGAGAAGAGGAAAATCATTACACATGCAGGGCTGGATTAAGGTGGACAGTGTGGGCTAGTTGTAGTCTGACCTGCAGCTTAATGCAGTACTGGTCTAAGGCAGAGTATGTGCAAATTCCCAAATTACAGACAGAAGTAACTGTAGGCAAAATACAGCAGAGGTCTGTCAATCTGTCAGCGCTGCATCAATCGTACAACTTTCCTTAAGGTTTTTATTGATGGCCTGTTCTCCTTACTGCTGGTCTCTCCTTGTGCGCTATGCCTCCCCCCTACAGCGCCTGCAAACAGAAATGAAATGCCATGTCCTTTCTGGCGAATAGAGAGCCGTTGTGTCCCTGCCCATCTTGTCCCTGACTGCCCTATTTGTTAGTGGGATGCTGCCCTTAGCGGCCCGGCGACAAGCGTCCCGGGCTAAAGATGATAAATGCCCCTGATTCAGGTTCGGAGCACACAGGTGGATGGGTGGAGCAGACCGGGAGCATCGTTTTCCTGTGTTTGCCCCCCCATTCATTGCTTTCGTGATTGACAGGACAGGTTAATCGTCGCCATAGAACTGGACGGTACAAGGAGGCCCAGTGGCAGAAATCACTATGTAGAAATCACCCCCCCCCCCCACAGTAAATAAATACAGACAAGCTTTTAAATGGGATGGCGAGGAAGACACCCCCATCAAAACTGGGGAGACAGCCAGGAGATTCTCCCCCACCCCATGACAGGCCACGCGACTGAACACACTATGCTGACTGTAACCCTCTGTGGCAAGGGTAGGGAGGCACAGATGTTCCCTGCCAGTGGGTGGGGGCGTTTATACGTGTGTGTGTGTGTGAGTGCACACACAAGCAAACGTGTGTATGTTCTTTGTGTCTGACTGCTGGTAAAAAAAAAGAGGAGAACTACATCAAGTCAAATCAATTAGCGGTGGGGGCCGCTTTTGTGCCGCCACCCATCCTGTCATTACCGCTGATCACAGGCACTGGCACAGGGCCAAAAAGGCATTTTAATTGTTCCCCAACACTTATGAATGCAGTGGCATCACAGCGCTGGTGCTGACGGATGAGGCCAAGCAGGATGGCAGGATGCGCTGATGCTCCTCTCCCCGCCCGGGCGCGTCACTGTCAGCACAGCGGCAGAGGTGGGCATCTGGGGGCAGCGAGACCTCAGAGGTGACGAGATCTCCCCATCTCCAACGTCAGACTGATTCCAGGAAGCTTATGCAGGAGCACATCAAAAGGAAGATGTCAAAACCAGTTCCAAATAAACAAAAAAATAAAACGTTAAGCTGTTGTAAATTATCAAAAAGAAGCAGGCAATATATGGATTAATGAAAGACTCAACCTGTAGGTTGGTGGTTCAAGTCCCATTGGAGAGAAGGGGGTTATGCTTCAAAGAGGACCTTAATCTTAAACCGACCAGTGAGGATCCAGCCAGTATAGAATTATCTTGTGCAATTGAATAAAATCAGTTAAGACGCAAATGTAAAAATGTTCTCTTTTTGCATTCACGTCCTTCTTCCCATTGGGAATGACAATGGTCCAGATGAGGCAGGCCTAGATCCTGAGGCAGGCCTAGATCCTGAGGCAGAGCGGCAATCACCAAGCCAGTGTACAGCGCTGCAGATTCTCACCATCTCTCCCCCTCAGGTGCCCTCTTAATGCACAGATAAAATGGGCAGGCCTGAATAATTAATACCGCAGCCCATTAACGAGGCATTAGGATGCCTTTTACGTCTCGTCAATTCTTTACTTTTAAATCCCGGGCCGGTGCCCTCTGTTGTGAAACACGGCCGGTCTTGTTTAAATGTCAGCTTGGTAATTAAGTGTGGTGTGTGGATCCTGACTGATGGAGGAGCAGGCGCCCGGGACAGCCGCAAGCCAAACGCTTGGGCCCCAAGTGCCAACGGGGTCCCCGTGCAAATCCTAACCCCACCCCGCCAGCCCCCCCCAAGCCTCTGGGATAAAGTCTCAATAAACAACTGCCAGTCAGCCACCCCCCCCCCTCCAAATCGACCCATAATAATGGGGATTTTAGATTTTGACCCATCCCAACGCACTTACCTGGAGGGCCTGTGTCAAGATACTGGAGGAGAGCCCATCTGTCTGATCCGTGCTCAAAAAATGATCAATATCCAGGATGGATGGTGAGGTGGGACGGGGGGGCCGCAGCAGATCAATGGGGAGACACAAAGCTATGCATCGAAGCAGAAAGAACACGCGGCCTGTCCCTCCCCAGGGATGGACGAGGCTAGAATGGAGGGCAGCAGATCAAGATTAAACACCAACGACACGCCTCACTGACGGCACGCCAAGTCAAATACAACACCGGCCCGCTGATCTCAGGCCAGACTTGTGGCACACCTTTTTTTTTTCTAATCAATGACCAGCGATTTCAAAGGCAGCCTGACCTACATTACAGTGAGATCAAACCTAATGCTCCAAATTACAACAGGACACTAAAGTCCCAACTAGGAAATAAAGATCTGTGTTTCAAATCCTGTCACGTATAAGAAAAACATTCTGCCTTTCAAACCGCATTTCTGACAGCGGCCACTAGGTGCTCCCAGTCCCCCCACCCGGCTCACCTCAGCTGGACACGACGCACAGGTACTTTACAGTATTTGTGGCTCTGATCATCCATCAGAGCGATCGATCACACTCCCAGCAGGTTTTATTAATGATCTTGTCAGCCGCACAGCTCCGGGGTGCCTGCACTTGTCCAGAATGATAGATCATTAGCCAGTCGGCCTGCTATTTATTCGCCCATGACCTTGTCTCTCTACATTGTTGAGAGCGCGGAGAGTTATGAGCATGGGGACATAATTTAATATTGATCTGCTCCTCCAAAGTTTTAAACCAGATCTTCAGTCCATTAAAGATAAAAGCTGCCGCAGCTGAACTCGCCTTATCCTCGAGCTTCACCCACACACACACCTACATGCATACACACGCGTTCCTGTTGACTGAGCGGTGGGGGGATTTGTGAAGAGATTGATCTCTTTCTCGGGCCAATGGCAACCTTTCCCCCACCTCCGAGCGTATTCCACCGGACCTCCAGATCATCAGATTCAGCCTCGTAGATCAAAATCATCCAAGGCAAGGAAAATCAAGAATGGTCCAGAGTGTGTGTCTGCACTTTCTGAGCAAATCCTTTCTTCTTCTTTTTTTTTTTTTTTTTTTTTAGAAAAAGGTAGCCTTGAAGGAATACATACCTGAGCACAGCGAAAACTCATTTCGAGCGTCCAAATTGCACAATGGGTCGCGGGGCCAGACAAGGCAAACCCCCAAGGAAGTTGGGGGTATTGATTAGCGACGGTGGCGATCTCTCGAAGGCGGCCCATTTCACAAGCCAGCTTCGTGAGCCCGTGCCCAGAACCGTGCATTTTAATTCAATTTACTCCAAACATTTGTTGTTTTTATGTCTTGCAGTAACTTCAAACAAAGGGACCTATTTAACCAAGCGCTCAGACTGTTCAAAGACAAATCCGATATCAGCCCCATGCTGAATCATTTATGATGAACCGCTTTCATGTGTGATGTGACTTGAAAACATAAAGACTGGTCGGGGGGCGGGGGGACAGAAACAGTGCAGGAAAAATTCACCTTGAGCCGAACAATACAATTAGAACACAAAACCTTGAACAATGCATCCAATTAGGGAGTTATCAATAGCAAACAGAGGGATGTGAAATTTAAAGGCGAGAATGGCACAGTTATTAAACCGCTGCCGCTAATTTGAATTCGCTGTCGCGAGACGGCGCACAAATTCCCATCTTCTCCCTCACAGCGTTCAACACTGCTGGAGAAAGATCCAAATACGACCGCCCCCCCCCCCGACCCCCCAGGGGCCCAATAAGCTGCCTGATACAGACAGCCTCCACGTCCTCACTCCAGCGGGCAACAGGGTGTGGGGTGGGGTGGGGGGGGTGGTGGAGGGGGAGGCTGGAGGAATGTCTGACTGAGACCTCATGCACTCCATCATCCTGGAGTGTCCCCACTGTTCCACCTCCTCCCCCAGGAGCTGCGTCTGTTGAACGTCACTTTATGCCTTGTTCCTCTGTGTTCTGTTCACTTTGGTTTTTATGATGTTTCTTTAAAAATC
>JAODLD010000008.1:16739899-16764004 GCA_026781065.1 Mormyrops boulengeri
GCCCCCCCCCCGCGCCCCCCCCCCCCCCCCCCCCGGCCAGGCGCGGGCAGCGAGCGGCGCGGGGGGGGGGGTCCCGCCTGCTGGCACTGATTGCTCTCCCTCATTACTCAGGCTGCTTGTCTCTTCCAAGCACAACAGTAGTGACCTCAGCCCCCCACTCTCCTTAAAGCCAATTAAAAGCATCCTGGCTGCAGGATCCCGTTTCCCCTTTGCCCGTATCGCTGTCTTGCCTCCCCTTCACCATATTATTCACTCTATACAAGCTGTTTCTCTGCTGCCCTTAAATCTGATTTAGGATCATCCAACTCCTGCCTTAAACGTGATATATTTCTCAGTGATTTTCTTTGCTTCCAGCAGTGATACCAGGACACCGAAAGCGCCAGAAGCCTTATTTAAACCGGGGGGAGGTTTATGATTATCAGCCTTTATGATAACGATACATGAGAAATGCTGACTGATAATCGGAGGAAGACATACATACATACATATGGCCAATGATACTGTAATGAAAACAAAAATTATTAAAATATTCATATATTAATAACTTACTGTATCTGTAACCCTTCATTAATATATTTACTTCCTCCACTATAAACCATATATGACATTTATGTTAAAATGACCAGAAGTTGTTTTTGTTGTGTTGTGTGTAAATGTAAGGTGAGAGCTAGAACAGGAGGAAACAGCAGGTGGCGCTATACCTGTCTTGAACCAGCCATCAGCAGTGAAAGCCTCCCTGGTCTCCTGAGGTCTGTTCCAGTACTCCTTGAAGACGGAAGGTCCACGGACCAACAGCTCCCCTTCTTTCTTATCCATACCGGGTCGGACCTGACAGTGAAAAGAAAAAAAAAAATCAGCCAATTAGAAGTCAACTAGTGAGCTTTGCTCAAATTACCCTAACTGAAAGCAAATGCACGTATTATCAATGGAAAAAAATGAATGGCGACATAAATATGGAAGCTCTGCAATTTACATGTGAGCTGTGTGGTGGAAATGTGCTTATATTTCAAATTTCACATTTTTAGAACTATTTACCCCCATTCAAAATATTACAAAACGGCATAACTGTGCAATTCTGTTATTTTGACTCACACTATTCAGTTTAAAGACAAAAAGAGCTGAGGATTCCAGTTTTACCTTAGAATAACATATTTTAAATTGGTGTGAAAGGAGACCCCCCCACCCCCAGTAACACAAATGGAACTTTTCCACTGCCACCCGGAATCGAGTCGTACCACCAACTGGCATGGCCCTGGTTACTAGCAGGGTTTAAAGAGTGGCTAAACCAAGCTGGCTGCTTCACCACCATCCAATCAGTCAAAATACATGGAGATACTGGTGTTCTGTGTGGAAATGCATGGATTATATGAAGGAAAAGAAGAACAATTCTATATATTAGTCATTATTAGTAATATCGCACATCATGATGTATTGATGCATTCCCGATAACTCAGGACTTAAATGTCCAACCTCCTACCTAAAAAAGTACTATAGAACAGTACTATAGAACAGTTAAACTGAATGTATTTCTTATGCAAATTTACGCATGCGAATGCTATTTCTAGATGCTAATGTAAGACAGTGATTCTCACAGACATGCTAGCGGAAATTAGCACATAGTAAATCATGATGTACACTGTATGAACAATCAATGAGCGTCTCTTCGGTTTTACATCACTGTCGCTCTCCAAACCCAGCAGCACCTTTACCAAGCTGACCCTTCTGCAGTGGAAAACTGAAGTGAGCTGGAACCGCACTGTAACTAGTCTGTCTTTGTGGTACAGCTCAGATACGGCTCGGCTCCTGTATGCCAGTGGAAAAGTGCCAAAAGACAAGTGGTGCCACGGTCCCGGGTGCTACCTGTGTCTTCCTGCAGTCGCCCTCGGCAATAATGGTGTGGGTGGTGGTGGGCATGACAATCCGCACCTCCACACCAGGAAGTGGCTTCCCCACCGCACCTGAAGCAAGCAAACACCACAGAGAAACACACCTTGAAGTGACACAGACACACTCCGATACGGACACCCCCGTCTCCCTCTTAAAGTGGCCGCATGGCATCCTGCAAAATGGATGCACAACCTTCGGGGCTTCGTCTCTGCGGGCTGTGTGACCTCACACACGACCCTGCTTAAGAAAAAGGTGGATGAGCCGCGCTTAAGTTCTTCTAATGAGGCTCATTTACTTTACAGTAATGATCACCTGTCAAAGGTGTGATACTAAATTCATTCACAATCGAAATGTTACATTTTTTACCGGTGTGAAGGTCTTCTGATATCTTTTCCTAAAACGGCACATGAGCGTCACTGTCACACCTGAGCCAGAACCCATCGAGCAGATGGCAAAGACAACAGGCAGTTAAGGTGCCGGACTGATCTCAGAGGCTGCTGGGAAGGGACCTTCCAACCAAATCGTGCAAAGACACTTTGATATAATATTAACAATAATGACCACACCATAAATAACTGCTATATTCCTGCTTTAGCTGACACATTTAATCGGCTACTTGCAATTCTATCTATTTATTCAGCTGCGCTTTTAAAATAAAACCTGCAATGTCTGTATTCCAAGTCGTTTGGGGGGGGGAGAAAATCCGCCTGGAGTACAAACAGTAAATATTAAATCATTTGATGCTGTGGGATTAAAGGCATCCAGAGCTACTCTTCACCATTTTCATTACAGACAACAGGTGGGCCGAGCAGTCAGGCGCCACACACCCTGCTTCGCGTACATAATGAATCCTATTAACGGGCCTGTAATCTCTGGAATTAGCCAGGTTTAAGGGCCAAACCGAGGGCCATGCCACTCAAGTCTGGCCAGTTTTCCTTATGCCTGTCTTCGTGTGACATGGGGCACAGTGAGTCGTCGTTTTTGTCTTCTTTAGTTTTTTTAAAATGTATTTATTTGTTCTTAATGGGGAGCCGGTTTCTGGGCAGCCATCGCTGTGCCCCCTTCTCTGCTCGAAGTTGACAGGAGCGAGAGTGACAAAACAGCATTTCTTCCCTAGATCAGAATGTCAGCGGAATCCATTTAGAGCCTAAGCTTAACACTCGCTCTCTCTCGCTCGCTCTCTCTCCGGACCTGGGGAAAGGTGTGGGGGCAGAATCTTTTCAGGCACCCTCTTTTAAGGTCAGTCGGAATGGCCTGTCACTTCAGACTGAAACAGGCAAAAAATATGGAACAAAACACGAATATAAAGACATGGGTGGCTGGCGATGGACACTGACAGGCGCGAGGGCCGGTGGCACAGCCTTGGTGGGGGAGGTCGCCGATTTAGGCGCACAGGTTCATAAGGGGCAATGCCTGAACTACACGTGTCATTTGAGACACGGAATGATCTGGAAAAACAAAATAAAAGTAACGTCAAGCCGTCAAGCAATGGGCTGAAAATAACAATGCTGTCAAGTAAGACTATGACAGGCAGTGTCGACGGAGAGACGAGGCCCACGCAAAAGAGGACGGCGGCGGGCTATATGGGGGCCCACCGCTGTAAAAGGACTCGCCGACTCGGTGTCAATGCTTCCTGGGTGTTATGCGGATCACTTCCACCTGCTTCAGTTGTTAATTGATTGGTTACTCCCCACCTGTTTGGGCCCCTGAATAGGTGTGAGGTATACAAGTCATAAATGGGAGGGGGGATTATTACCCAGCCTGTTACATGGAGATGCAGGCCTTTGGCATCTTTTCATGAAGTGCAGGGTTGCCGCTATTCCTGTACCCCACCACAAGCATGTGTATGTGTTTGTATATGTACGCGCCTCTGCTCCCACATGTGCATGCGTGTCAGGAAAGTGTGTGCGGCTGACACAGCAGATGAGTGTGCATCCAGGGAATTTGCTGTGGAGACAGAAGGCACACCCCGCTGACACCCCCACGACGGCATGGGTACTGGTGTGCACGCGTGTGTGTTTAAGGTGGCTGTCATTCTGTCTGTTCTCACTGGGAAGAGAGGAGGGGTTTTAGGACAGAGAGTGCTGGAATGCGGTTCGGCAGTGAGAGTCCACTTGGACAGCCGGATCCCGTTGCCGTGGGGACGGCCATTAACGCAGCGCAATTTGCGCGTCCACCTGAGGCCCTAATTAAGGTGGCGGCGTGCACAGCAGCATCCCATAATGAGCAGCGCTGGGCAGGGCACCACTCCTAGGCCTCATGAATAATTCACCCCCACTGCCAGGGGCGAGGCTGTGCACCAGTGGGCCGTCCAAAATTGGGGCGGAACACCTGTGTGTGTGTGTGTGTGTGTGTGTGTGTGTGTGCATGTGTTTGCTATCTGGGTTTTTTCTCCCTTGCGCTTGCATGGAAATGAAAGAGAAAAAATAACCAGATCCTATATTCAAAAAGGGTTAAACTGAGAAATGTAGGTTTCTATGACATATTTGCACTGAATCGCAAATTAAAGCATATGTAGGAGAGTTAATTCTGATGTTAAGGGCTGTTTGCTAATTGGCTGGAAAAAGACCCCGCAGGGGAGGTCACCCACTCAGGCGCAGCATGGATATTGATTTGTGTTAACCTACTTAGGCGACGGCATCGCGGTGTTACCACGGGAGAGAGCCCAGCGCTCACGGCCACGGTGTCTCCGGACCACTCCTAATCACCACCTCTGAAGATCAAAAACAACACTTTTTATTTCCAACACGTTGCAATGAAACAGCAAATTAAGCGCTAGTGACAGTATTATGGGGTAGAACCATCAAGTTTATTGCTTTGAAGGTTTTAAACCCCCCCACCAATCAGTAGCTCCTCACAGTTGGTAAACAATGGGTGTTTCTCAACATCCATACTTGACTGTATTCACGTTTTATTGTACCCGTGTTATGTCATCTTTCATTGCCAAAGACCATTTTCAATACTCAAAAACGTAAGTACAGAGCGGTAAAAATCCCTGAATGCTGCCCTACCCTAAATATCAAGGGTATATCGGTTGCATCCTCGCCGAACGAGACCAATCCCATGATTCATTGCACCCCAAGTTTGTTCTGGGAAGGCAAGTCAGCAAGACCGGTCTTGCCAGGACCACAAGTATGATCTCACTCCAGCCAGCTGACCAAAGTTGGCAACCCTGTCAGCTGTCTCTGTGAGTTTGTAAAACATAGAGAGAGGGACACAAACTTCACTGCTGTGATATGAGTCCAGGGAATATCAGAATAATAATTTATGTTATTATAATAAAATAAAATATAAATACAACACGTTGTGCGCATGTGCGAAGGACGCAGCTTGACCGGAGAAGTGCGAACGTTTCTGTGTACACTTACGCGGAGTGGATACGCAGAGTGGATACACAGAATGGATACGCGAGTGTTACGCTTGTGTGGAGAACTATGAACCAGCCTTTATGGTGCTTTTCCACTGCCACAAAGAGCTGTACCGCGAAGAGACAATTTTCCATTATAAATGATGCGAGCTGTACCCAACCCGCACCCATGCTAATATGGTTCTGCTCACTAGCCAGGCCGAAAGCATGACAAAACTGAGCCGCTTGCATCACCACCATCTGGTTGGTTGAGACAAGAAAGAACCAGTGATATGCGTTGATATGCATGGATTAGTTATATCATACGTTGCAAAGTATGGATGCATTCCAATAACTCGGAATTTGATCATTTCCAACCTCCTACTTGAAAAAGTACAATAGAACAGCTGAATGGAAAGGATTCGTAATGCGAATTTCTGCATGCGAATGCTAATTCCGCTAGCATTTGATGCTAACATAAAACAAGCATGCTAGCAAAAATTAGCACATAGTAAATCATGATGTACACTGTATGAACAATCAATGAGCGTCTCTTCGGTTTTACATCACTGTCACTCTCCAAACCCAGCAGCACCTTTACTGAGCCGACCCTTCTGCAGTGGAAAACCGAAGCGAGCTGGAACCGCACTGTAACTAGTCTCTCTTCGTAGTACAGTTCAGATACGGCTCGGTTCCTGTATGCCAGTGGAAAAGCACCATTAGAGGCAGGGCATGAGAGAGGGGATGGAGAGCCCTCCGAGGACTCTGCAGACAGGTGTGTCACACCATTACGACGCATCTGCTATGTGTCTGGGCGAAAAGCGGGACTAGGGCGGGACTTGGCACCTGGAATGCGGGCTCCTCTCAACGAATTGGACAGCGCCATACCAATCTCCGTCATGCCATAGCGCTCCAGAAGGGTATGTCCGGTGATCTCCTCCCAACGCTGGAGGACAGGGTGGGGCAGGGCGGCCGAGCCGGACACCATCAGCCTGGGAAGGAGCCAGAGGTGACGAGTGGTTGGTGTTAGAGGAATGCCTAGGCTAGGCGCTAACACTAACCTGGCGGAAAGTTGGCTGAAACGCTCCCACTGTATGTGCAGCACTTCAGCATGGGGCAATCTTTAAAAGCGCTACAGCGCAGTGGGCAAACAAGCTGATATCTTTGACAAGGTGTGGGACGCGGCCAGCCCGAAGTGCCGCCTAAGCGCTCAGCCAGGCGAACTAACGTTAGTAATTATAACATCAGCACCTTCAGACAGATGGCTGGACTGACCCGCTCGCGCTGGAGAATCTGTCTCCCGCAGTCGGACATACCCGGCATTCCAGGGCTTAATTAAAACTGCTTAATTAATAACGCGAGACAGGATGGGCTTAATGACAGAAATCGACCACAGCCGCCTTGATGAAAATCGCTATGTATCTTGACAGAGAAAAAAAATAAAATGAATGATGCTTGGAGTCGCCCCCTGCTGGCCAGGTCCCATACCTGATCTTCTCCGCGCAGATGGCCCGGACGAAGTCCTGCACGTGGGGTGTGGCAAAGTGCTGCTCGTAGTGCTGGATCAGCTTGGAGTAGATGGTGGGGATGGCCATGAACACGGTCACTCTAGGAGGACAGGCACTGAGGAGGGCCTCCCACACCTGACGGAGGGACCAGACACTAGTCAGGGCAAGCCGGATGGAGGACATGTAACATGCATTCTTTCCATTATACACAAACACACACACACACACACACACAGATCTATCACATACGTCTACATACATAGAAGAAATATGAAAGAAGGTGGCTCAGAACAACTAGAAAGGCAGACAGAGGCTGACACCCACTACAGTACCACCCTGCAGGACATTTATGGGGGGGGGGGGTTGGGGGCAACACCGGCAGGCGGGGCCTCCGTCGCGTACACAGGCAGACGGAGGACCATGAGCACGCTGGCGAACAAGGGAGCACACGCAGACGGGCACCGCCGTGCAAACGTGCCCAGACGCTGAACAGCAGCGGAAAGGGAGGGGGCAGACCTCTCAACACGCCGACTAGCTCGCACGCTCTCAGACACACTCTCTCTCTCTCTCACACACACACACACACACACACATACGGCATGCCTCACTGCACATCCTGCACACAGTGGGAGAAAAGCGGGAATTAATTGAAGGTGAGCGGCAGATTCTCCTTCCCTCTGTCCCCCTGGGATATTCACACCCCCCCTCCCCCTCTTACACACACTCTCATTATTCGCCGCTTCACTACCTTTCTCTTCTTATCAGTCTCTCTCTTCCTCCTCCTCTCTCCATCATGCCCCCTCCGCCATCACCACATGTTACCTGGCACCCCCATCTCATCGCGCCACCCCCTTCCCTGCATCCCCCCACACACACCCGTCCTTTTGTACCTACCTCCATCTTTCTTCCTGTCAGACACCACCAGCGTGCTACCGTTTCTCCCCAACTCCCGTTCCGAGTTCAGCGACACAAACGAGTGACGACAATTAACGATCGAGGACAGGAAAAGCTGCGGGAGGAGGGGGACAGGCTCCCATCAGGCGAGGTGGGGGTCCCGGAATTCTGAGCCGGACAGGTCCCGGGCGTGGTACTCCCGTGCCACTGGGGTTGCCCACGGCAATGCGCATGGCCTCACCCGCCACAACGGCGCTCGGCCGCACGCCGATTGCGCAGCCCGCCCTGGGGCCACACGCTCTGTGCATAATATCCACCGGCAATGCGGCCCAGCAGCTCAGAAAACATAAATAAAATGTCTTTGTCTCACTTTAAACCTCCAGCAAATTGGGGTGTGTGATATAAAGATGGAAAATGACAAGCACAGCATGCAGGGAGAATTGGCAAATTGCACCCGGTGCACGTTCAGGGCGCAATATCGGCGGAATACTGGCCGCAGTTAATGAGTCCATGGAGCGTCTGTGACTTGCCATTGCCGTATTTCTTTGCATGGCAGCAGGAGAAAGCCCTATGGCTGTAGGGAGGGGTGATGACTTCCAGCACTGGTGCATTCTGGGAAAGCGGCTACACACACACACACACACACACACTGCTCCGAGTTCAGAGGGGAGTGTTATTTACAGACGTTCTGGGACGCGTCTAGCAAACGCAGTGGAGCGTGGGGGGTGCAATTTATGTCCTTCAAAAGAATCAGCTTGCACCATAGGGAGCCCACACCTCGTACCTGCATGCACCCCCCCAATCCATGAGCTCTGTCCCTTGACCGCACATGAGACAAGCTCTCCAGTTCTGCACCAGCTAATTGCGTCTGTCTCTCTGCTTGCCCGCCCAACCGCCCCCCCAAACTGCCCCCCTCCATGCCTTCACCTGAAAGCATCTGCCCTGACGACCCCCTCTATTACACTCCCGGTCACATCCCACTGAGCAGCGCCTGCCGCAGGCCGCGGAGGGTCCTGCGGGGCCAATCGACTCACGCGGCATACCCACAATGCACCTCTCTGCCCTCAAACGGGGGCTCACTGGCGAGCATCACTGACCTCCCTGGATGCAGAAGAGCAGCTCTGGCAGACAGACGTGGTCGCAAAGGGCCTGTCCAAACGCTAACAGAGCGAACCAAGATGAAATCCCAGGAAAATGACCCAGAATATACCAATTTCACCACATCATGGGGGTCAGAAGTGTCCCCTTTTAGCAAACATGATTTGCAAGCTTCCTTGCCATTGCTTACACTAATTGTCCTCTGAAGCCCTTGCCTGTCAACAGCTTGACCCACTTCACATCCTCTTCAACCCCCCACCCCCCCACCCCACACAATCGTAGCCCGTCATTTCTCAGTGTCAGCCAATCGATGGCGTTGATTCGCAGCCCTCACAGTGAAGCCAGGCGGGCAGACAGGGTAATCCATCACGAAGACGCGGCCGCTTAGCGTGACAGCCTGGGGGGGACACCACATGCAGCTGCCCCGCCCCGTGTGGCCCGCCACCCAGTTCTGGTTCGGCAGCAGGGGCCCGGAGGCTGTCAGCTTTGTCGATGTGGGGGGGAGCCTGGGCTCAGCGGCCCGGAACGACGCCACAATTAGCGGTGGGGGCTGACAAGCTGCCGAGGAAAATGACCATCACCTAGCCGGCTCCCACCCTCACACAACTTCATTGTTTCACGTGTGACATAAGACCATCTTGGGGGAATGTGACTGTAATCGGAAGGTCGCTGGTTCAAATCCCAGACTCAGCACCGTTGGGCCCCTGAGTAAGGCCCTTAACTGCTCCAGGAACTGTCTGACCCTGCTGTCTCAGGAATGATCATACTTGGAACATGGCAACTAACCACACTCTCCAAGTCAAATAGTAACTATTTCCAAAAATAGGGGCGAATGGTTGACTACTGGAATCGTAATTGGCCATCTCTGTGGGATCGAGGTGACCTGTATGGGCAAACGGGGGAGGGGGATCACCTTCTGGGGCTGGAAGTCAGGCAACATACGGCAGGTGGCACCTGCCCACAGAGGGCACAGCAGCTTGTTGACGATGCCGTGAACGTGGTGAAGGGGCAGCGTGTGCAGGATGACATCATCCCCGGACCAACCCCACTCAGACACGAGGCACTGGATCTGTGGGAGAGGGACAGAACAGTTAACACTGCAATGACGGGGAGGGGAGGGCAACCTGCCCCAGCGAAGTAACCTTTAATGAGAAAACAGCCATCTATCCATCTTCCTCCCACTGCTAATTCAGTACAGGTTCACCATCAGGGTAAAACCTGTCTCAGGATGCACTGGGCCTGAAACGGGACAGTCAGGGCAGTATGTCTGCCCACGCAAGATGTACACACAGTCACACACTAGGAGCTATTCAGGGACACTGGTTCACCTAATACCATGTTTATGTCCGGTGGAAAGAAGCCAGGGTACCTGCTCAAACACATAAACTTCATATGTATTGAGTCGTGTGTGGGAATCGAACCCATAACCTGAGACGTGAGGGAACAGCTATCCACAAAATCACAGTATGAGAACAAATAACAATGAACAAATTAATTTCAAATAACCCTGGGGGACAAATGAATTCATATAATTAATGAATAGCTGTGTCATATATCGGTTCTTAAGTCTCAAATTCCAGAAAAAGTGATAACAAAAAAAACCCCAAAAACTTCAAGTTTCCAGACTTTCTCCGAGGTTTCACTTTTTCTTTGGAATATGTATCAAATTATTCTTTTTAAAATCCTGGTTCACAGCATCTGGCAGGCAATCTACCAGCAAGAGGGATCGTTAGCGGCCACTAAAACCAGCTGGAAAAGAAGTCTCCACTGAGTTACACAATGGTGAGACATTCCAGATGAATTCTGCCGTAAATAACCGACCACATTATCCAGGTGAACAAATCCAGGTCTAATCGGGCATGTTTAATAATGGCCTCCACAGATTCAGCCGGGGAGTAAAAGCGAATGTGGAGAAGTTATTAAAAAGAGTGCAAAGCACTGAGCTCAAGATAAGGGGGATCAGATTCAATTTTATTCTCTCAAAGTACATTTGCAAGCACGAGGAATTTGGCAGTCGCAATCATTTAAATAAATAAAAATAACACCACTCAGCAAGTACATAACCAAATACTAGATAAAATAGACAACGGTATAACAGGTCGAAGCCGTGCAAAAGACCGTACACGGTACTCTGCAAAACTTAGGCAGCCACGGAAAATGATGTTTAAATAATCTTCATGTTGGTCAAAAACAAGGGTGGCCTATATAATCCACAAAGGGCCAGTGTGTATGCAGATTTTTGGGATAACCTTTAGGTCAGCTGTTCAAACCCAGGTGTGTGGACTGTGTTGTGATCTAATTAGGGAGTTGTGGCGGGAACCTGCATACATAATGGCCCTTTCGGTATAAGACTGGCCACCCCTGGTGCAAAACTGATATTTTGTCTGTCAAAGTGTGTCAGCTTAGCCATTTCAAATGTCCACCCCAGTATTTGCAGCAACTATCCAATAAACTAATATATTTCTTGACTCGACCACTAGCACACCTCATATGGCTAATCAATACCTAATACCTTATTAACTTTTATAACTAACTAATTCATTAATTAATTAATTGAGTTGGTGAAATTTACCATATACATGGAATGGCTGTGGTGCCCCTGAGGAGGGGTTTGGGAACTGAAGCGGTGTTCCATCCAACAAGATGTCAGTAACTTTTTGGAAAGCAGAAGAGATTCCTGTTTGTTTTAATTATATTACTCTTAATTTGCATATTTTATAACGTTAAATTGTGTTTTTTGAGCAAATATTCACTTACTACCCAGATAAGTAGCTTTAAACGTTTTCTTTGTCTGACCAAGACTTTTGCACGGTACTGTAAATAATTATCTGGCTGTACTGAACTTGTGTATATACAGTACCAGTCAAAAGTCCGGAAACATCTGCATTTGTCTTGATTTTACTGTTATTTACGTTATAGCAGAAGGCCTCAAGATAATGATGTAATGCTTATTAAATACTGCAACAAACAGAAGTGTTCAACATCTAAAAAGTTTAGACTCTTCAGAATAGCCCCCTTTCACTTTGATGACAGCATTGCAGACTCTTGGCAGCTTCCCGATTAGCCACCTGGAATGCTTCACCAGTAGTCCGGACCAACCTTGATATCTTGCTGAAAAACAAATGATTTTTCCATAGGTGTGTCCAGACTCTTGACTGGCTCTGTATAAATAAATTAGATACTGGGCGGGTCTGAACCAAGTGAGTGAGTCTGATTGCCGCAGAGAATTGACCTCAAGGCCCTCTTACCATAGCCTGCAGGTTCCCGTGGGAGCTGAGGACCCCCTTGGGACGACCTGTGGTGCCACTGGTGTAGACGATCATGGCCGATCTGTCGGCCCAGTCCGCAATCGGCAGGTCTGCATGAGTCTCTGTGGTCTTCAGCTCAGCCAGGCCAGAAGAAGAAGGCAGCTGTAGGCAAGGGAGGCCCAACTTCTCAGCCAGGGGCCCCAGGGTGTCTGCGTAAGGGTCCCCCACCAGCAGCAAAGAGCTCTGGGAGTCGGTGATGATGTACTCCAGCTCAGAGGGTGGGTGCTTCCTATAGAGGGGGACGGCAACACCCCCGCACATCCAGGCCGCCCACTGCGCCACCACGTAGGAGGCGTCATTAGCACACAGGAAGGAGATCCTTCTCCCCTTCACGTCCCCAGAGGTGCAACCCAACTGCTCCAGCAACCTCCTCGCCAAGCCCAAGCTGCTGTCATACAGGTCACGGTAGCTGTGGCCGCCGCTGCCATCTAAAATGGCCAGCTTATCCCCAAACCTCGGAGCTCTGGTGAACACAGGAGTGACCCTCCTCGTCCCAGCTAACTGGCTCGTGCCCGTGGAGACACACCATCTCCTGGGACCGCTTCTCAAGAGCCACCCGGCTGCTTTTGTACCAGGTTCCCGGTGTGTCCATGCCAGGCCTGAAATGCACAGAGGACCCTTGTGCACAGAACGGAGAGCAACTCCCAGCGGCATTCAGGCTCTCAGGCACCTCCCAGGACACCAATTTCAAAGCCTCATGCTTCTAGCAGTAACTACAATAAAAATAAAACTAGAAATTAGTGGTTTTACATTACTGATCATTTTTACAATAAAGTCCATAACCTATGATCATGCTGGTATTTCCAAAGACTAGTATTTGCTTCTGATACCAAACACGATAATGCACAAAAAATTCCAGAAATGTTTAACTACAGAGCTACAGAGTCCAAAGGTTAAATAATGTACACAAAGTACAAAGACTTATATATTTATATTATAAATTATATTTTAATTGTATTACATTTTAAAATTATTATTGTCCAATGTCCTGGTTATTTTGAAAAGGATTATTTTTTAGCTGATTTGCACATGTACTTAATTTCGTTTTCTAGCCACTAAATGAACTCAATGTGAGCATACACTCAGACCCCGCGGTTCTGCATGGCTCTTGTACAACGCTAAGGCAGGAGCAGACCGGGAATACGGCGTGACAGCATTGTGAGATTACAGTGAAGTCCCCCGACAGGAATAAATCCCAGGCAAACACGCACAGACTGAGCAGCGGCGAGGGATACTTGGAGCCACCGTCGCTCTCACACCTGCTCTCACCACTGAAACCCCCTGACACGGGCTGCACCCGTTTTAATTAAGCAGGACGAGCTGGGAGGTTAAGGGATAATAACGGCAATAAACGAGATCAGGGCGAATAATTCTTAAAATTGGGCTTGAGTAATGATTACCATAAAGTCACAGGACTAAACATGGACTAGGACCGAGAGATTAATAGTTTTTATATGAAAAAATACCAAGCTGGGAACGTGGGTCCTCCTTGAGGCCAGTACTCCAGAAAGATAACACAATAATCACCATTCATGCATATTTAATGTGCCCCTGGTTATAATTACATAACAAATTAATGTTTAAAAACATTTCTGGTACAGTCCCTTCGATTAGGTTGAAGTTTAAACAAAATGTACTGCGTGTATTAATACACTGCATTAGTAATAGCATCATCTTATTTATTGCACACATTAGCAATCGTAAGTTAGTACACATTCATAAATTCGGCGCGGACAACTGTCACCCTTTTTTTCTCCGGTACAAATTCAATATACAATTTGTAGCAATTACAAATCTCTACGTCGGTACTGTCAATAATAACGAAAACTGAAAATCAAGTATTTCACTAGCACCAAATTGATTAAATATGCTTTCTGCCCACTTTATCTTACCCTCAAGTCATTCCAAACGTACGTATAAGAGCGCGGTACGGCATTAAAATCGTCCGGAGGGAAACCGCGGCACGGGCAGCACACAGTTCCCGCGTCAAAACACCCATCCGGAGAGTAGGGTGGGAACTTGCTGTTTAGTGTGGAGCTTCCAAAATCGAAATTTTAACATGCACCGGTATCTCTTCGTCTGTTTAATCACATTTAGCAATTGTAATTGAATTTATGCAGTTGGGTTGACGTTTAATTGTTAAAAACCGTAGTATCATAATGCTACTGTTTGATGATCGCCCTAGCTAAGCTATCCGTAGTAAAACAACTGATACACGTTTTTGGATATAAATGAATAAATTTATATTTAATTTGTACATGTTACAAAGTACATGTTATCTGTTTTGCAGGAGACAAGAAGGTATACTTACTGATTAACATCTGAATATATTACTTTACCATCTCTGCAATACTACCCAAGAAACCACATTTATTATGAAGAATAAGTTTAGGTAGCCTAAGCCTGGTACTTTTTGAAACAAAGTAAATTGGAGCTGTATTAGCCACAGAGCATCTTCTGTCCTGTGGTGAACAAGATGTCACCTCGACGGAAACGGCGAACAGCAGAGCTAGGCATGAGCGGGAAGGCGCCATGGAAGCAGTTTGTTGCCAGATCGTTCCTGCCAGGACCGAGGCACGCCAGCGCTTTCTGGCACCGGCTTGCGGTGCGGGGCACACACAGCCGCCAGCTGGCACTCGCGGGCCTCAGATAAGGATTGCTCAGACATGGCACTCGTTCAAAAAGTTTGCACGTCCCCGAACCCCCATGTTGCAGGCGAGGATGGGATGTTCCTGTGAACCTGGCTCTTTTTTCCTCGGAAACTCCCCTGCAGTGGAGAAATAGTATCGTCAAAGAGCAATCGCTCCATAAGCGGGGACGCGCCACACAGGCGAGCATCTTCAACTACAGCCTCGCTCCTTGCAGAGATTACTACGCAAAAAAGGCAACGTTGGCACCACGGTTAGTGTTAAAACTAGCCATATCATTACGTCGCGCTACGATTTTACCCCAAAAGAGGACTGAAGGATTCTTCCTTTTGTGGTATTTTCCTCACAGTACTTGAACAATCTGCTAATCAACATTTACATTCGAAATGACCAGAGAAACGCATGGTTGTATAATGGCTACCGAGACATGCTTATTACCTGTGCGGCAGAACCTCCGCAGGCAGAAGATCTGTCGCTTCAGCATCCCGATGGCGTCTACGGACCCGCCGGGGTGGACTCGGACGGGAATGCATGCCCGCGTGGCAGGGAGCGACCCCTTGATCTGACGGTTGGCACCCGGTTTTTTCGGGCTGCCGCATAACGCCGCGGAGCAGGCAGGCTGTGTGGCAGGGCAGCGGGTGCCAGGCGCCGGTCCAGCTAGGATGGAGCACACGGCAAGAACGGGAGGGGAGAGAGAAGCCCGTCCTTCCGCCAGGGGAACGGGAGCCGGGAGTGGAAACTGTCGGAGTGCCAGAACATGTGTCGACTTGGCACCAGATGAGAGTGTCTTGGCAAGCGCCCCGCTCCCCCCGTGCCCTGCTTGGAACACATGGCACGTCGGGCGGCATCTGGCCACGCTGACTCTCAGCAGCTGCGCTTTATCTTCGCCAGTTGGGACACTTGGCACTGCCACTTCATCAACTACCTGTGGCTCTCCCGGGCGGGCAGGGGGGCGATGAATAATTCTGTACTGCAGCTGCAAACTTGACATCTTTCCAAGAGATACAGTACGGTAAACACGGGGGCTGTCTCGTGCCACCCGTGTGTTTAACAAGCTGCCGCTATTGCTGTTAGCCGCCGCCGCTGTTAGTTGGCATCGCCGTGCGTGCTGTCGTCGTTTTTGAGGTTGCCGTCGCTGTTAGCCGATGCTATCAGTGTTAACCAGTGCTGTTAGATATTGCCGTTTCTGCTAGCTGCCGCTACCCCCGATTGCTGTTTTACGATAGCTGGTGCTAAAGCCATTAGCTGGTGTTTTTGCTCTTAGCTAGCGCTACTTCTGTTAGCTTGTGCTGCTACTGGAAACCGGTTTAGTTGCTGCCTGGCACTGCCAAGGTTGCATCAAACAGAAACCTCATTCACACAGTCTTTTGTTGGATGATTTGCATATGGGACTACTTTACAGTCAACTGCGAGAGACGGCTTCAGTAATGCTTTGAAATGGATTTGATTTTCTAAAAAGGGGTGATATCTTCACAATTTTATCCATGTGGAAAATGCCTTTTTTTGCTCTTTCAAAAACAAAAACAGCAGTTAGTTTGAAATATAATTCAAGCCTGAGGGACTTTTTAAAAATATATTATTTGCTACATTTGGAGTACAACGATTTCACACCTTTCTTTCCAGCAGAGGTCTTACAGAGTCTGAAATATGCTTCGCGATGCTTGGACTAGGACTGCTCTGCATTCTTGACGGGACTTGAACGGGACTTCAGTGATGCATAATGTAACCCATCTGTGCGAAAACCTGTGATTTTTACACCACACTGTTAATTAAAATATCTGCTGTTAGAGTCCCAAATGCTGCCTTTCTGGGAGAACTCCCAAAGCCTGCAATTTGCCAAGCCTGGGTGTGCACTTTTCCTAAGGTGATTATAAAACATACATTAGCCTCAAAGGATACAATTTGCTTATGAAGATATTGTCTGTCAGATGAGCCTGATTTTTTTTTTCAAAAAGACCTGAACGCAGAGTTCCGCATAAGTCACCTGCGTGGTTCCTGGCACATGACATGGAAATTCATGGATGCCGCCGAAAGTGGATTCTTTTTTTTTTTAAATATTCTGGACCCCTGGCTAGACTTGCAGTAATGCTTCTGTGACTTAATTAGGCCTCTAAACTGATGTTTTTTTTTTAAACAATAAAACAGATTTTTGTAGGCAAACAGATGATTGCAGTGAAGCTTTAGAGAAGCTTTTTTTTCCAGCAAAGAGTGACCCATTGGGAGTTGGTTCCATCTGTGGCAGGCTGACCCAGTTTAGCCCATGGCCACGTCCAACTGTTCCGTGTCCCGAACATATGTGCGCTGGCGGGGGGATAAGCGATCATCACCGCGCGGGACTGGGAAACACATATTGCCGATATGACACCGGACCCGCAGTGTGGCTGTGCTCTTCCCTCGGAGAACGTCGAGAACGCCCCCAGATTCACACCTCGGAGGTAGACGTGTGGGAGAAAAATTCTGGCGTGTTCCTGGTAGGGCTGTGGAGGAACGCCGCTCACTGCTGCCAGCAGGGTTTTGCAGGTGCTGTATTTTTTGTTTTATTTTTGGCCCCGTTGATCGAGGGGGCGAGGGGGGGGGGACCAGCTGCTGCCCTGAACAACTTATGACAAAGAACCGGAGCTGGATACCGCCCGACCTTTCATTGTTGGAGTGCCGAAGAGCGCCAATTGCTGGCAGGGTTTCCCCGATACCCCATTTTGGACAGGGAATGGATGCAGCCATGTCCACTGGGGCCGGGGGCCGTGTGGTGGCCATATGGATGCCGCGTTATTAATGAGCGGAGAGCGGCGACGAGGCGAGCCCCTGGCGCCCATGTTTGCCGACTTTATGGTTGTTTCTCTGACCCCACTTCTAAGCGCTGCCTACCCCAAGCAGAGTGGCCAGGGCTACTACAATGCCCCAAGGCAGAGGCTGACTGTCCCTGCAAAGATGGCCTCTCTCCTTTTGGCCCTGACCTACAAGGGATGTACAGCCTGCTCTGCTGGTTACTTGAGGTCTAAAGACGGCCCAGCGCGGTTTGTTTTCATTCTCCTCGCGATGAATTATTGAACTCCTGTCCTTAATCTTCCACAGAGACGTACAAAGTGGATCGGAGATGACAGAAAATCTAGACCAAACGAACTGAGCAATGCCGGCTTTTTAACAAATAGCACATTACTGCGGGCTCCCAGAAGATTAGATCTTGGAAACGTTTCAGACTTTAATTCTTTTTAATCGTCTTGTATTGCATCCAGATGTTCGTTTTGATGCTTTAATATAATCCATCCTTTCTGTTACGAAATGTGTTCGGTGGCGGGGCAGACTCATTAGGCATCCGCCAAAGCCGCACGTTGCGATGCACGCGTTTTGTTTACGGGGACCTCGTGCTGTATGTGATCATGTTATTCTGAGCAATCAGAGAGTGGTGCGGGGAATTGGCGTCTCCGGCATCAAAATAAAGCAGCCAGACCCCGTACATCTGTTTCCGCACATGAGGCTGATTTCGCTCCCTCCCAGCACTTCCTATTCTTCAGGCTCACAGCTTGACATCTGTCAGTCTCTCCTGCAACCCTGCTCCCCCGTCCCAGCACTACCCCCTCCCCTGCCCTCCCCTCCCTTCCCCCATCGACTGTCTCCACAGCGACAGCGTGGGTCTGTCACACTACGCTGGTGGTGTGTTCACACGGAGACGGCGCCATATGCTGTCTGGCCTCCCTGGGAAGTGCCAGCGGTAAGACCGTGGTGTCCGGGGCCAAGTTGGGGGTCAGGTACATCCGTCCCCCTCTTCCCATCATGCCCCCACGCTGTTTCCCCAACACCATTTGGTTTCATTACATTTTACTTATTTAGCAGACCCTTTTATCCAAAGCAACATACATTTTTGAAAATGCAGGATCAGACAGTCCCTGGAGCGGCTGGGGGTTATGTGCCTTACTCATGGGCCCAATGGTGAAATCACTATGTCAACCCTGGAATTTGAACCGGTGACTTTCCAATCATAGGCACTGTCCCAATGTCTAATAACTTAATGTTTATATATTTATCATAGGCAATGCACCAATTCTAGACCCTTTTCTTCCCCTTTTATGAAACAAGGAGGTTTCTGTGGGGCTGGTGTGACCCCAGTTCTCAGCTGGCCTTGAGGTTTTCTCAGTACGGTCCTGTGGTCAGACGGCATGAGGGCGTGGCTTATGTCAACTCACCACGGGGGGGAAGAGGGGGTCAAAAGAGGGAGTGTTGTGTCTGGACCTGCCGCTGTTATCTCACCCCAAGCCTTCTTCACAATGCCAAAAAAAGAAGGGGATGGTAACAGAATTTATTGTGTGTCCGCCTTGTAACATTGTATCTCTTTGCATTTACTTAGTAGGAGGGGGGAGGTGGGGGAGGTTTCCAAAGTTGTCTTTCCCAAGTCTGTGTCGCCACTTTGCATTTCAAGCAAGGAGGTTTTAATGCGCAGCTAAGTCTCGGGAAGAATTGTTAGGCACGCGTGTTATTAATTTTTTTTTTGTTCCGGTCCCGTGGCGTCTGCATGAATCCCAACGATGCTGACGGGGCTCCACTGCTTATTGACTTCCTTTAAAATATGAAGAGGCTTTGCTGGAAGTGCCCTGGGTCATTAGCTGAAGAGTGGGGGCCCAAATCCCCCTCTGAGGCCGCCTGTCTTCACCGTGTTAAATGCGCTTCTAAAATATTCATAATCATACACGCACAGCCTGAATCCGCTGGGGAGTGGGAGGGAAAGATCAATATTAAAATGTATTCCTGTTTTCATGTGTGGTTAATTAGCTGCGGTTCTTAAGCCGTGACATTTGTGAGCAGATTAAGAGTTGCTTTTACAGTGTGGCAAGGTAATACATTTGCACGCTCCTGTTCTAAGGTACTGTCGGCAACCATTTGTCATGATTATGATGATTAGAATAATCTTTACTTTCATTTTATTGTCATTTTTTTCTTAATGTAATGTACATAGCTAAGCAAAAAAACATCTAAAAATAAGAACGACACCAGTGTCAAGTAATTTCTTCTCCATTTTAATAAGTAGCGGCCTTGCTTTTAAAGTTAATGGTGGATTTAATTATTTTTTAGTTCCATTAAGTGTGGTAAATGTCGTAATGTCTCTTGTAAATGCAATCGTATAGGCCAGTGCTCCAGAGACAGGGTCAAAGGTCAAAGGGCCAAGTTGAGTTGAAGTCCATTGTTATTCACAGGTTGTGAGGTCAGCTGCTTCCATGCGTCACCCTGCTCCCAGTCTGCCCATATGAGTACCCGCTTGCCTCTGTCAGGAGTAGGGCTACAGGGGCGGGGCCACTGGGACACTGGCCCCACCTGAAAGTTGATTGGTCTCCAGGGTCCCTTCAACCCTGTCACTCACCTATTCTAAACATATCATTATCTAACAGTAAGGCTGGCCTCTCATTACACGACCACCACTCTGCATTTCCTGCATGACGTTTCTCGAACCCGCAGATCGCCCGCCGGGGATCTCCATTTCCAGTCCAGAAGCATCAGTCGTGTCCCACGAGTCGCCCGGAAAAGCAAGCGGATCTGCTGGAGGGAAGCGTCACGGCAGGACCCAGGACGGAAGGAGGCTTTTTGGGGACCGCTAATGAGCGTCCCAGAGATGGAGACAGCCTCCAGCGGCAGCGTTGCGTGTGGGGGGGTGGTGCCAGCGCAAGTGCATTTGTGGTCTATCCAGACATTTTACTTATGCATCTGTCGATGCTTTAAGTATTTATATGTCCCCCCCATACTGCTAAACGTGATGCCGATTCTGTTTCCAGAAGACCTGCAGAACGTAAGCTATTTATAGTGTGTGAAATTTGAGAGTAGTTTGGCTATTGACCCACCAAAGAGCATAACATGTGCTTAGCAGGTGCTGTCATTGGAGAATCGCGTGGGTACATGAAGTACAATGTTCTGAAGGAAACCCGCGAATGTGACGCAGCCATGGCACAATAGCCCAGCGCTGGCAGATGCATTTAGGACAATGAGGCACCCGCTAACAATGCGGCTATCAAAACAGACGGATACAGAAAGGAAACATGTTGCCCCCCCCGGCCTGCAGTTTACTGTTTTCCTGGACTCTTCATGTTATGGCTTCGGCTCAACCTCCCTTGCCACTAAAAGCTTGGCCTCGCTGGTGAGGAAGGTCACTTCCACAGAGCTGTTCCTCTATGTCATTAAAGGCACTTTGGAAAAAAAAGACCTCGCCAGATGAATTCCAAATGCAGATTCTGCGTTAGCATCTGCATTCCAGATGATGACTGCCTGTGCAAAGTTCACCCTAAGAGCGGTACCCCATGCATACTGTATAATAACGATTGAAATCTCAGTTTTAAAAGCAACCGGTTTGCTGATGGAAATGTTTTTTTTGTGGTCTCCATCCACAAAAGACAAATATTTTAAACCCAGAAAGCAACAAGCAGCTTTAAACTGGATTTCTGGAACTTTTCTGTAGTGGTGTTCACAAATTTTTCACTTAAAGAGTCAGATGAGAGATGAGTACTATGAAAGAACAGAATAGATCAAATACATCACATAGGATCACAGGCGAGGATGTTACTGGAATCAGGCTAAAATTCATGGTCTAAATCAAGTTATTAGACATTGGAAACCACTGAACACGCAAGATGTCATTCCCAGACCTTTGTTCAGTCTTCTGAAACCTAACTATTTGCAATTAGGTGATGACGTGAAGAATAGTCATGTTAAGGAAATGAACCGGTATCGTTCTACTTTGTCATGAATGTGCGAGGCATGACTATTATTCTGGCAGAGGTGATTATTTTCTGGCAGATTTTTAGCAGACAGAGATCATGCCTTGCACATGAATTACATTAGGCACAGCAAGGGCACATATAGTATCCCCAATGAAGACTGAGATTGAATGAGATGATTCTCATTATGCTGGATTGGTGACATATGGTCAATATCTAGAGCACCTGGATATATGTATTTTTGATGGGAGGGTGAAGCAAGAAAACAGAGAATGATAGAGCCATGACACAAGGGAAATTAGTGTCTGGCTGTATGATTTTGACCTCAGGTGAAGTGCTTCTCTTTGGCTAGCTAGTCTGGTGGATTGTTGTTGCTCATTGCAGCAGGAGGGTTATGTTTGCCCCAACTACACACTGCGTGGATCCTCACCGAGGATCTTGCCCTCCTCTTTGTAGGCAGACCTGCTTGTCTGAAGCACCCGCTGCTGCTGGATGTATTTCGTGAACTCCTGCCATGCAGGATGTTAACTTTAAGCTCTTGCGGCTTTTGCATCGTCGTCGGCCAAACCTATCCTGCATTGATCATGTTTTACGACGACTCTGCGGTATGCGGTTGCATGGAAGACGTCTTACAATAAAGTAGTATCATTACTGGATCGATCAATAAAACCGTCACAAGTATCCTGGATGGTGATAGATAGCTGATGCCTAGTTCTAATATGTAATCTATAATTCATCCTCCAAATGTATTCTTCTGATGAAAATGACCAGCTCCTTGGCCTGAATAGGCATTATTCCCTATTCTTCTGATTAAAATAGTCAGAACAGAGAGAGACCTAGGTCAAAGGTCCTGACAAGCACCTTCACGACTCGTCTTGGTTTATAAAGCAACGCCAGTCTTGCTGCCATTACTTCAAGCTTCTCAAAGCTGGGTACTCTTTGACAAGAGTCCTCTAAGGATGTCCCTCCAAGTCAAAGTACCATAAAATCAACGCTTCACAAACATTTGATTCCCGCCTACTCATGGATCAGAGCAGCACCTGACAACATCCCCCTCTGGAGAAGTACCAGGAACCGCATCGTGAGTCAAAAGACGATGACCATTCTCACATTGCACCAAGGAATAAATTGACCACCACAGATAACACCAGTGAAACACCAAGGCAGTTACTGAAATACAGCTTTGTGTGTCTGAACAGCTAATTTCCTCAGTAGGAGGATCATCAGGAGATTTAAGCCACATCTGACTTTTTGGGGCATAAACATGCAGAAGTGTAAATGCTGTTTTGGTTGGCTGATATGAGCCTCAGGGACTGTCCACAATAGAATAAGTAACTCCCAGAAATAACTGGTAAGTCCTCTCACGGTCAGATCTCGTTTTCTGCAGGATGTCCAACTGTGAGCTCCAGAAACCCAATCATGTTTTCAAGTGTGCTGGAAGAGATGACAAACACATGGCCACAAGGGCTGGGTGACAGTGAGCTGGGTGAGGTGTTATGATGTTAATACTGTTATTTTATTATTTCGTTAAACTCCTCTAATTTATGTGTTTGGTGTGTTTTTCACAAAACTAGGTCTCCCGGGTAACCTTTTAAGATGTCAGTGAATTTTAGTGAAATTGCTCCTCTTAAAGCTCATATAAACAATTAAGAAATTTACCAAAAGAAATGTACCGTTAAGAATTCATTTTCATTGGGGCCCCAAGTGTGTAATGTGAAGGGTAAATAAACTAAATTCAAGCATGATTAATACATTTTAATTAATAGTAATAACTGAATTGTCTCTGGTGTTTTCCCTTACTCTGATAATACCATGTTTGGGATCCCTACTACATCCTCACAAGCCCTTTGTATCATGCGATGGCTCCTCCTCCTCTCATAAGGCCCACCCACAAGCTCTGTGTTCTCAGATGATGTCCTCCTTTTGGTCTGGGGACAGTAACATCATAAACGACACACTCCACCATCGGTCATAAGCACGGCTCTCTCTGTCCCTTGGCATGACACTCACCAGGGCTGTCCTTGTGTCCAAAGCACGAGCCCGGTGACCCAGAATGGGAAGCCAAAGCCGCCAGAGAGCAGGCCAGCGTGAGGTCCCGTTGCAGGACCGACTGCCCGTCCATCACACAACCCAGAGGTCAGCCAGCCATCCGGCCTGGGCAGCTGGTACCAGAGGGTGTAGTGACACCAAGGGTTCCCGCACTAGCTCCCAGCTTAAGGTCATGACCCCCTGACCTGTGATGTCTCTATTTTTTCACTCCTCTTGTTTCCATAGGCTTGGGGGACGCGCAAACAGCTCCCCCAAACCACAGCTCAATTAGCAACAGATCAATATGGACCAATACAAGGACCTGCACTCAACTTGAGTTTTCAGGAAAAGTGGTAGAGGAATTAGGGGTTCCGGAACCTGAGGAACTCTACCCATAGTGTTAGGTTTTTTTTCCATTTCCCATGACAGCAGTGCTATTGATCTTGTTAATGTAATTCCAGCCAAAAGGTCTAGGCATGAGTGTGGTCTATTTAAAACCTCTCTCTCCCTGTGTACACCCCTCCACCCCAGTACCCACTCCACAGGCCCGCTGTCCCCCCCCGCCGCACGCGCCCCCCCCCCCCCCCCCCCACAAACCCCCACCCCCCCCAGCTCATAGCCGCATACAAGGTATAGAACGGCATCAGATGGTGTATATATATACAAATAAAACATTTTTAATTTCCCCTTCTC
>JAODLD010000008.1:16773272-16787274 GCA_026781065.1 Mormyrops boulengeri
CCCCTCCTGCTGTCTCCTCTCCCCGTCTCTGTGATGTCTGTGAAGAGACTGGCTGTGATGTGAAAATTAGCTTTTTGGTGCTTGTTTTTTTTTTGGAAATGGTAAGATGTCATGATGATTGTGGGTGGGGGGGATTTTATGGGTGCAATTTTAATATCTCCCCTCCCCTCCACCCAGCACCCTTCACTAGGTACTTAGAGCGAGCCCTAATTATAGGCTGCCAGCCCCCAGCCCCCCCGCCAAATGGCGGTCTGTGTTGACGACATCAGTGCTCCCCGCTCCCGGGTCGAGGTTGGGGTGGGCCAGCTCTGCCTCCCATCTGACACAAATGGTTTTGGGTGCTCCCCGCAGCCCCCGCACACTAGGCCGGATGCCCCTGCCTCTGTGTTCCAGCCTCGTTTTTGTGTCACCAAACCAGCCACAACGAGAAGCAGCTGTGTACAAAGACTTTTCCGGAAGGCCGGCATTCCTCTGCTTTCTGTATGAGCTGCATGACAAAGACCATAATGCAAACAGCTGAGGGTGTCTCTCTGGTGCAAAAGCTCCATTGTTGAGGTTGGGCACTACCTCCTGCCATCCAGGCAGCCGGGGCAGTGAAGCAGGGCCCACAGCCTTTAGCTGGGGTTCTGACCCACTGGACCAGGTTCCTTGTCTGCTCAGTAACCCTGCTTCTGAGGAAAGGCTCATATTTATGCAGTGAGTCGCTTGTCAGCCCTGATGATGAATATGTTTATGAGCTGAGTGTTCTGATTTCCCCCGAGCAGGTTCTCTCAGGCAGTCTGGTGGGGGTGTTGGGAGGAGCACTTTAACATCGCCGTTCCGGGTTTTTCCCGCACTCAAATTTATTCTACCCACTTCGAGAACCCAGCAGCTCCGATCCATCATCAGTGCAAATTAAGAGTCCGTCCATCTAGGCCATATTACCCCCACCCCCCCATCACCCCCAATACCGTTCATGCTGAGATTATCAGGTAGTACTGGCAGCAGCCCCTCTGCTCACCTTCATTTATTTCACTCACCACCCCCGGGTCATCAGTGGAGGCCAAAAATCTCTGGTGTTAAAAACTGGAAAAAAATCCTTTACAGTCTTCTATCTATGTCCCAGCCCCCCCTCCTCATCTCCACCTCTATTTCCAGTTTCTGACGTCCCAGTGCGGCCTTATCCCGTGGGCAAATCCTCCAGCCAAAGGTCTGTGTCCCCTTGTTCACATGAAGCATCCCTAAATGGCATTGTGTGCTGCTAACATGAGGATTTAGTCATATATCCTCCTTTCCTGTTAAAAAGCCCTATGCCTCAATACTAACTATAACAGATCATTTTTATTATGATTATATCTCATTCAAGGTGTTCACTGTTATTTCCTATGGGCTATTGTAGCTATTCTGTATCTCTCTGCAGCCTGGGCAGTCAGTGGGTTAGGATGTTATGCCTGTGATCAGAAGGTCGCTGGTTTAAATCCCAGGGTCGGCAAAGTGAATTCACCATTGGGCCCCTGAGTAAGGCCCTTAACCCCCCAATTGCTCCAGGGAAGTCCTGCTTTCCCAAGAAATGTTGCTTCGGATAAAAGCAACTTCTGTATTGATAAAATGTAATCAAAATAATTTAGCATAAATAAGAGGAATGCGTAAGCTTAATGTAGGTCCTATTTATTACATGTGTATTTTGCTTTGGATGAAAGGTACAGAAGCCGAGAAAGGCCATGGAATACTATTTTTTATACGGTTTTCTTACGATAACAGAACTACTTTTCTTGACATCTCAAAAAAATGAAAGTCATTTTCTCATGATAATGGAATAATTTTCTCTAGATCTTGAGAAAACGAACGTCGTTTTTTCGTGATAGCAGAATAATAAAGCATCGCGGCAGCGGCGGCTGCGTGTTTTTAAAGGATTGTAGTTCCTGCACGGTTCAATTAAATTGCAGAAGCAAAGTTAACATTTGATACTTTAACATCAGATCCATTATTTCATTTCAAGTTTGCTGGGGGTGGGGGGGCGGAGCATAAGCGACAAAAAACGTGGCCCTGTTCAGATATTTAAGGGCTGTTCATTATGTCCTCCATTGTGCAGATGGAACAGTATTCACTATAGCACATTTCTGCTTAGAGGAATAACCGCCAGCAATTCAGACAATTTGTTTAGATTTGAATGTTGGTGTGAAGGTTTGTTTTTTTAAATCAAATTTAAGTGGATCTTACTATCCTATCACCTGTATATGTTGTGTACAGTGATATGCAGTAGCGTTTCCCAGTACCATGGTGAAACATAGGACCTGTTAATATTTTCTAAAGCAAGGCATAAAGCTATTGCAGCCTGCATCAAGCCTTGATTAAACAAAAATGTGATGCACTGATCAATATATTGTAATTTCAAACAGGATAACTCCACCCATGACACACTGTGGCGGCAATACTCTGAACTCTAGGCTATATGTTAATCCTTGTAATTATTCCATTATCATGCGAAAACAGCATTTGTTCTCCAGAGATCTCAAAAAAAATGTCCACCGTGAAGAGAAAACAGTATTAAAAAATTATGATACTTCATGGCCTTTCTTGGCTTCCATAAAAAGTGTCTGCAAAATTAATAAAATGTAAATTGTAATGCTTGGAAATACCAACAACCAAATGCAAGCATGTGACCAAAGCTCTGTGCTGCCCCCCCCTCTGAGAGTCAAAAGCACCTGCCCAAAGCAGACGGCACAACCGCCTCCGACGGGAATGGCTGATGTCGCTCTCTGGATGGAGATTTCCTTCCCGACGGGAGCGGCGGATCTGGCGTGTCAAACCTCTTATCCGGCTCCCCACACTGGGTCTCCACACGCTGGCTTGCTGTTAAAATTCCAATGGCATACACCAAACCCTCCTGGAGGGGGGTGAAGGAGCCAGCTATTATCAATTAATCTTTGCTTTCTCCCCCCCACCCCCTCTTGCAGAGACTCGCACCATATGCTTCTCTGTCAGCTCCTGCTTTTAATTTACTCGCTGTCTCTGCTGTGAAAACAGACCAACAATTTATCTGAATTGCTGATTTAATCAGAAGAGTGAGAAGCAATGGTGGAGCCCCATACCATCAAGCCCCGCCCCCATCGCACATATAAACACATGCACACACACACAGGCGTGATGCTCAGTATAGTATATACACAACCATACATCACACTAACAAATGTGAAAAAAAATGCACATTAAACACATAGAAACATGCACACATGTCCCCTTAAATCAGTGTTTCTCAACCCATTCCCCAGGGACCTCCAGACAGTCCACATTTTTGTTCCCTCCCAGCTCCCAACACACCTGAACCAGGTCTTGGATATTCATGACTGTTTGGTTCATTCTGGATTGCTTGGTTTGTCCTTGACTGGTTCAGATGTGCCGGGACCTGGGAGGGAGCAAAAATGTAGATTATCCTGGGATCCCCGAGGACTGGTTTGAGAAACACTGCCTTAAATGATGCACACATGCATGGTGACATGTTGATCACTCTCACATACATACTGACAAACGTGCGCGCAGGCAACCATCAAAATCTTCATCTTTCCAAGTGTGTGTCTGGGTGCCACAAAAAATTCACATCATTACATTGATGAGTCCCCAAAAGCTGGTTCTGCGTTTCCAGCTGTAACTTCCAGCTGACAAATTTAATTTGTTCTGCTAAGAGGTGTGTCAAATTAGACTCGGAGGCACCTTTCTTGACAGGTGAGATGGCACCTCCGAGGTCGGGGGATTGTTGTGGACCTACTGGTACCTCTTGCCGGGTTAGTGAGGCCAGACAGTGGATCAGAGCTGGGGTTCCCCATAAAAGCCGAGCACAAAGAAGCACGGCATTATACCTGAAGCTCAGAAGCTGGCGTCCTGTCTGCCACTAGGACACCACCAGAGATGCTGCAAAATCCTCCAGACCGCTATGTGGGTCTCAGCAGTAGCAATAGAAAGACTTTGGCTGAGGTTTTGAAGGCTCCATTAACTCTTAAAAAACAGTTCACATACCTTTTCCATCAATGACATGATTGTTCAGTTATCACAGTTTCTCAGCTGGTGGGACCACATTTGTCGTGCGGGTGTAACCTGCGGGTACAGGTTAGCATATTTTAGTCCTAGCTCGCTGCACCCCCCCCCCCAATAAATTTGGTTCAAAATCTTAAAATGATTTAAACCATTTGTTTGATACATACAACGATGTAAAATGTCAAATACTATATTATTTGTTAAATAAGACTCTTGTTACCAGATAGATAAAGATTATAAATTAAGGTCCCTAAAACCTTTCCTCACACCTGTAAACAGTTAAGCAGTGCATCAGAATGCACGCTGATTTACTTTTAATGTAGTAGCTTAGCTGCTGTGTCCTTCCGAAGCAGATTACGGTTTCCACACCCATGTATATGGCAGAATTTCCTTCCGGAGAGATCCGGTCTAGGCTCCTCGCTTGGGAGTCCGACAGCGAGTCCCATCCCAGGAGTTTAACTGACAGCTTTCATGTTACGAATTCATTATCTTCCACCTCCTGCCATACTGACATCTGCATGTAGCTATAGTGGGTCGCTTAATTAGCCTATCTATTGACTTATTGGCTAATTGCGTTGGTGTGGTAGGCGTATATCTAGAGCTCTGTTTTTCACAACCAGTACACGTCAAACACGTTGCTCACCATCAATGCCCATAGATTCACACTCCCATGCATAGATTCAGCTATGAGTAACACACGGATCATACATGGAACCGCTGAATGGTATTTACAAGCAATATATCTCATGTGATCTTCACAACACTTCACCTGGTGATGGTCTCAGTGGCAGCTGGCCAATCTGCTCAGTCCGGGCTCATTTTCTCGTGGTTGCAGACTCTACCTCATCCTGGACAATAACCAGACCATCCTCCAAATTAGCAATATGCTCCCATAAATTTGCATGTGGATTGATTTGTCATTGTCTCGATTTCCTGCGTCACATGAGTTCAGTCCCCTCAGCAGCAGGGAGTCTCATGCTGGACCCCCTGACAGAGCGTGCCCCCAGAGAATATCCCGTAGGACTGTACAGAGATCACCTCTTGATGTTCTGTGTATAACGCTTTTCGTGTTATCACAGGAGATCCTACCAATGGGGAAAGGGAGAGGCACTGACGGGTGTGGGAATATTGGCTCTTTGTGGCAGGTGAGGTGTCTGACTTTGGACATTCAAATAGACTCACAAAAAGTATGGAAATTGTGAAATTTCCTATGTGTATCTGACCCAGGCCCACAATATTTATCGGTACCAGGGGTCTAAGTGGTGGGCGCTTCTGGGGGGAGGGATCTGGCCAGCGGGCCCCAGGGGGACCCCAGTGCACCATCCAGCCAGTGCACAAGGCGGCTACGCAGCTGTTAATGATGGGGGTGCTCAGGTGGCCTGTAACTGCTGATCTTGAGTGGGCCAGCAGTTGCTCCGAACACACTAGTTTCTGCTGACCCGACCCCCCAGCATGGGAGTGCTTAGCCCCACCCCCCAGCTCATAGCAGTGTGTGGTCACATCATGGCATATTGGAGTAGCTCAAATCCCCCCCATGACGGTGTGCACTCTAACTTCACTGTGCTGCTTCTAGCAGGCTACTCCAGTGAGTGCAACCAGCTTAATTACCCCACGAGAACAGTAAAGCCTGAACAGGCACATCCACTCTTACAGAGAAAGGAGGAGAGATTAAGAGACAGAGAGCAAGAACTTTAGCCAAAGCTTGACCGCAGAGTGCCATATAGCGGATCACAAAAACCCATGGAAATCCAATCCCTCTCGCTGCCATTCCCCACCTCATTAGCAATGTGCAAGTCGGAACTCCAGCCCTTGTTTTCTCACTTGAAGAGGAGCTGATTTGGCTGACAGCAGGGCAAGAGCTCCAAGAAATCCAGCGCAAAATGTTGACTGCTCTGGTCCTGATCCAGTTCTGATACAGGAACAGAATGAATAAATAAAATGACTAAAACTTAAAAAGGTTAAACAAAACTCTACATTCTCGGCGGGCCTCATTCAGCAGCTCTCATTTATCTGGCGTCCTTAAAAATTTGCATACATTTACTGGTAAAACACATTCCCTAAGAGCACCTGATGTTGGATTTATTGGGGTTACTGGTAAATACACTCTGATTGTAGCCACCTACAATTTTTTTGTCCAAATTAGATGTGCGTTCTTCCTGTTGCCCATTAGCATAAACCGTGGGTTTAATTTCATGTTGAGAGACTTCTGGAAATGAAATGCACAGTGTTAAAGAATAAGCAAAGACAAAAAAGTGTCAAACGCTGCAGCTATTCATCCATATTCCGTATCCACCCAGGGTCGCATTGAACTCCAGATGGGATGACAGTCCATCAGGCACACTATGGGCAATTTAGAGATGCCAGTTTGCCTAACTACAAGACTACTGGAAGAAAACAAAGGACCACGGGGAGAACATGAGAACATGCTATTGTTCCACACACAGAACAGAGAAGGGGTTCAACCCCCTGTAGGTGTGAGGCCACACCAGCATCTTGGTGCCCCTTTAAACCTTTATATAATTATTACCATGCATGCAATCAGAAGAGACAGGATACAACTTAATCCGCCAAATATGGTAACCTTTTGTTTAGCAGATACCAGAGCAATTGAGGTCAAGGGCCTTGGTGAAATCGTGGGATTTGAAACAGTAACCTTCCAATCACAGGGCCACCATCCTAACCCATAGAACCACAAACCACACATAAAGATAAAACTAAGGGTCTTAAACATCATACCATGTGACTTACAAATCCATCTTTTTGCTGTATCAGTCTTATAATTGGAATACATGCTTTTAGTGTTTAAATAAATAATGCAGTTATGTGTCTGCCACCACCCATCTCAGGATAGAGGTCATCATATTGCCAGCACTCCACATACTTATGATAGCACATTTTAAAAAACATATACATATTGTTCACAAGGTCATGAAAACTACACAAAACCAATTCATCAGTCACTAATTGCTAGTTGAATTCATAATATATTTGCAATTCACTTACTCTGTGAATCCTTAAAAGTAGTTGGTAGATCTATGCATAGATGGAAATTTGATACATAATTCATCAAATAAACTTGTGATAAATGTATGTGTGTGGTCTGTAGTATTTTGGCATAGTGCATAGCAAATAACATGTTCTCATGAGAAAAAACTGTGAATACAAAAATATATGGAGAAATGTTCATACATATAGTCTCGCAATTATATGTAAAGATACAGAGACAACAAAACCCTGAAAAGCATTTTCAATATTATTACAAAAAAATGATATTGCTAACCAATTTTGAAGGTGAGGAATATTGAAAAGTTTTAAAAGTTGTGGTTGTTTTTAGTGTTTCAAAAGAGTTTCAAGGAAAAGAATCTTTTTCTGGACTGAATTTAGACAGATATTCCTAGTTGAGATGTTCAGAGTGGGAGTGATTTTCACATACAAAACAAACTCTTGACAGGAAAAATACAGACTGACCTTCTGGCGCTGGAGAAAACCTTCCATCCTCTGAGCCTGGAAATCAAGCTTGAGAACATTACTGTCAAGAAAGCAGACCCATCACTGACCTGTGGGAAAAACGAGTGCAAAACTGACCACTTTCATTTACATGGTGCAGCATGCATCCTTAATACAATTCAGCGTGTTTGGCTACCACAAAAACCCAAGGTGCTACATGACATTCCTGATTTAAAAAAAGTAAGAAAAATGGGAGGCTGACACAAAATAAATCATTCCCACCCAATCAGGAGGGGAATTCAGACAAGCATCTCGCTCGATTATTTAGCCAATAGAGGGATGGGGGTGGGCAGCTGTCTGAGTCCCACCTCCCCCCCCCTCCAAACTCCTGTCCCATCGGCTCCCAGCAACAGAAGGTCGACCGCCTATGCTGGAGAATATGATTAAGAGGTGACCAGGGAGCCTCTTCGCTTGATTCACAGTTGTGTGTTGGTATCCAGCTTTCCACACCTGTGGTTCTACCAGTCCCCAGAGAAGAGGAGCCTGAAAGGAGGGGAGAGCTAAGGGGAGTGGGAAGGGGGTGTAGAGAGAGGGTGAATGAAAACTGGGAGCCTCAGAGATTAAAGCGACAAACAGCAGATTTCACTGTTTTTACACTGGAGTGCATTCTTCACCTCATTTCACAACTGGGAAATGTTGCTGTATGTGATGTTTCAAATGTATGATGGAGAAAGGCCCAGGGTTGTTTTCTCAAGCATACGCAGAATCTGCTTACACATCCCAGCCTGGGAACGCATCACACACATTAGTTGTGCATTTTATCCTGGAGCAAAGAGTCTATCTAGCCATGAGTTACTCTGGATGAAGTTGTCAAGCATCTGGGAGAGCCCTGTGATCACAGCCCTGTGATCACAGGAGACAGAGACGCATTGACGTGCTACATGCATGCATCTTCAGATCATCTTCGGGGTCTGACTGTGGGCTGGATATGGGTCTACTAGAGACCACATCACGCCACAACTGCTCTACATCAGTGGAGGGGGTGTTTGAAGTTCATGGGGTTAGTATTGAAGTTCCTTGGATTTGTTTCAGCCTCTATCCTGCTCACCATTCTGGAACACAACATTAAAATTCCCCACCTGTCCAATATGCAACCTGGGACTGGACACTCTGGGTCCGTAGGAGACAAACTCCTCCCCCAAACCCATGGCTAGATAAAGCCTTCTATAGCCCTCAACTGGCTGGACGACATCTGGTTACACCCAGTGAGATATGGACCCATGTCCTACCACAGCCTCAGTGACGAGAAGGACTTACATACTTTTTCCAGTCACTGGTGCTGATGCCCAGTCTTCAGTCTACGCTTGAATCAGCCATGAGCTCATCTCAACTCTGTATGAGACTCTGAATATCATTCAGCACTCTTCGCATGGTTAAAAATCAATAATAGTACTACATCACCCTTTGAAAGATCACAAAAATTCAAAGAACAGTTAAATAAGACAGGATGAAGACACCCTTAATATGTATCTCTACAGTTTAGTCAGACTGAGATTTTTCTGTGACAAAGATGTACTCTCATCCATCGTTTAAATGCTGGGGATAAAGAACATGACAGGCACATAACAATCTGTACGCAACACACATATCATCTGCCCTCTAAGCCATCTACAAATCAAATGCAGATATTAGAAATGTATAGATAAAATGAAGAGTTTCCAGACAACGCCGTGCATCAGGGCCCAGTGGAGAATGAAGAAAATGGATCCGGAGGGCTGGCTTTCATTATCCGAAGCAATTAGTCCTCCATTTTATTTTTATTTTTATTTATTTATTTCCCCCCATCACACCCACACAGGAGGGGGAGAGGAGAAAAAACCAGAGCTCTCGGTGAGCACAGGCAGGCCGGCGCAGCGAATGACAATGGGCCGCGTCTGAGCCACACGGCAGAGATGCAAGGCCACTCTAATTGTACACCTGCGAGAGCGTGCGCTGAATCCTCCCGTAACAATTATGCAGATGACTGTCTCAGCCTCTCTTGCTCTCTAATGCAGCCTTCCTCAGGCTTTCAAAGCCCAGCCTCTCCCTCCTATGCGCCATTACAGCTGGACAATGAGCGATTCAGGCGTGGAGCTCAATGGGATAGACAGACTTAATAAACCGGCCGATACGGACTTCAGAGGAAGGGGGGTGGGAAGGAAGACTCAATAAAACATGTTCATTACAGACGTCGCTAACTTGCGGTAGGTCTGGAGGGAGACAACTCCGATTGGAAGAAGCAGTCCGGATTGGTCACGCCGTTCCGGAAGTGTGAAGCACTGCTTCTCCACCCTGGGTACCACTCACGTGGTACCAGTACTTTGGGGGCTGCTGCTGTTCAGAATCAAATTAGCAAAACAAATCAGGCATATGATGTGAAACCTCACTTGCTTTTTTTTATTGCCACCCCCCTCCCCCAAAAGTTGCAGCCTTCTTGCCATGAGGGTCCCCATGGACGGGGCCAGATGTTCCTGCTGCACACGTCCCCCTCGCCTGCTAATGTAATATTCATAGGCTGCCGAGAGCACGCCCGCTTGCTTGTTTGTTTGTTTATTTATTTATTTCATCATTCTGCACAACAATGGGATGCATACCATGCATTCTTCCCTCCCTCTCTCTCTCTCTCTCGCACATTCCCATTGTCTGTTCCGGTCTTATAGTGCACAGGATCTATTCACTTTTTTTGCCATTCCAGTCTGGCTCCTGTAGAGGATGCATTCTTGGCACTGGGCCTCCATGGAGGAAGAATGTAACAGAGGCGTTGAGAGGTTCATAAGGAGCAGGCCAGTCAGCTCAGTTTGGATCATTATCGACCATTTGTGAAGAGAATCACCCCTACGCAGGTCACCTGACCTCTTCCTCTCACACAGCATTCCAACAGCTTTAAGATGAACTTTATTGATCCCAGGGGGAAATTCTGTTGCATACAACAGCGAAGTAGGTAAAGTGCAGACAAACAAACATATTGTGCAAAACAAGACGAAGTGCATAGACAGTACACATAGTACAGACAAAAAAAAAAGTTTAAAAAGTACAGAGTGCACAAACATAACATTCTGAAAAAGGACATTGAGGAAATAAATAAACAACCAAACAAATAAATCATAATAATAATAAATTAACATAAAGTATATGTGCAGTTATATGTGCAAACAGTCAGCACAGGCCTTTTACTCTAGGCAGCCCCGCTAGCTCTCCATCTCATAAAATCCTCACCCTTACCCTCCAATACTACAGTCCTATAGCCAGAGTGGGGACCGAATCGGTGGCTGTGGTCAGCAAGACCCACACATCAGCGAGCTTTCGGAAAGTCTTCCACTTTAACCAGGACCTCTGCACTGAAGGCCTGACAAGCAGCACCATTAGCATCTCGGTGTGAACTGCGGAATGGCATCAGCTTAAATCGAGAGCTTATTACCACCCGCAGCTGATGGTGCACTTCTTCACAGCTTCACAGTGTGTTCAGCACTTACCAAGAACTGCTCTGTGCTCTGCACTCCTATCTCCTGCTACTCCCTGCTCTGGTCTCTATAAGGGCATATACCCGATCAATAAATAATAATACATGAATAAAGTATGCAGCAACCCTGTGCATCTGACTCACAATTATGCTGGAAATCAATAAAGCGGCTCCATCGCATATTGTATTTTTTATGCGCTTGGACTCAGAGAGTTCGCTGTAATTAAATGTAAACGGTTTAATTTCACAATGTGGTCTTGGTAGGACATTGTGTGCTGTGGTCTTTGGAAGCGCAGCTAATCTGAGATACCCTAAACATGGCAAGTGTCGTACGATTTTACAGCACTATGGCATTTGAGGGAGGCTGCGAGTGTAGGGATCAAGCATTGGGGACTCCAACTTGAGGCTAACAGCAAGTGTAGGTCATGAAACAGAGCATTATACTAACAATGTGAAGGTTGTGGGTTCAAATCCCGGAAAACACTCCTAAGTTATAACCTTCTCCTTTACCATAAGTCACTTTTTACTTGAATGTAAGAAGGGCTATACACAAAAATAAACCCTTTTATTCCATCGAAAGACCTGCCCTGCTATTTCAAGTTATTTAATTGGCGTTGTGTTGAGATTCTTTCATGACTACTGGAGCATAGTAAACAAAATGTGATTGGACTGGCCACTCCATTGATTGGCTGCCTTTAAGTTGGTCCTTTTATGTCACAGTAGGGTCACAACACCCCCATCACCTTCCTCCCAAAGACTTGACACAAGCATCTCCTGGGAATCCCAGTAAGAGGCCCAGGCTTCTCTATGGTACCTACCACACAGAAGACAAACACACATCCAGCTTCAGCATGTCGCAGGAGCCCAGATGCGCCGCACGTGATGAGATGAGCAGCAGAGTAGAGCATGACGCGACTTGACTCGCGTCCAAGGTGACAGCTGATGGCGGAGGCAGTGACATCACAGCGCCGATAGCGCAGGCAGCAGATGCCTCAGCAGCTTTCTGGGCTTCCCTGCCAAATCTGTGCACCCGTGTCCTGGCCTGTCCTTTTGGTCACACCCCCTCCTCTGTGGGGACCGCCCACCTCTGTAAACTCCCCTCTTGCTTCCACCGGGAGTCCCTTGGGGAGCTCAGCTCAAAACTGGCCAGTTGCTGTGGAATACTGGCAGAATTATTTCTGTCCAGATTGACCCCTAATGGCTTTTTCCTTAAATTGCTGGCTAATTAGAGATTAATAAGTCCGTCGGACGTCTGGGGAATCACACGCCCAGATATTTTCAGTTTTAATCATGGCGCTTTGGCAGTGCACTAGCGTGGGAATGTGGTGTGCATTCTGATATAGGTGCAGAATCATGAGCCTGGGCATAAATGCAGGGATTTAAATGAGTGTCTGTTGCATAAAAGTTCAGTGTTCTCCTGGACACGTTTCTAAAGTTATCCCCCTCAGGGAATAAGGCGACAAACCAAATGTGTATCATTGCTGGTATTTGCATTTCAGTGTTTACCAGTACATGGGGGTGCAACTGGGTGTATGCAGTTACCCCTCCATACCAAACCCTTGCCCCCACATTATGAAGGAAGGTGTCTACTTTCAGGAGTTTCACTGCCTGGGAGACATTTGTTCATGGTATGGTCTGACTCAGAGAGCCACTTAGCATGGTCCTGTCACCATGCACTGCAGTCAAGTGGCTTCTTCTGCCGTTAAGGTTCCGCTCAGGTCATGCCCTAAGGGAGACTAAACCCTTAGTTCTTCTCCCGTAAAGTTATCCCCCCCTTAGTTCCTCTCTCCTTCTCTCCCCTCCTGTTCTCCTTCATTCATCACCCCATTCAGACCCAAATTTTCATGGCTGTTAAGTTGGGATGACTTTGCTTGGCTTGACTGCGTCAGTGAATGTGAAATGCAGAGATGCCCATAGCAGGTCAGTAGACCAACGCCTTTCGGGCTTCTACACCGCTAATTGTTCAGAGGCATGCCTACTGTTGTGGGTTTGTGTGCACCCAGCGAGTTGTTTTATTAAGTCCGTTGAGTATTTTTAAGTCAACTGAGAAGTTCATATGTCATGTGACTTTCTGAGTGGTTTACGTAGTCATTGTTACATTGGTTTGTTTTGTTTTTGCCATATGTTTCAGATTTCAAAGCAGCTCCTTTAAAATACACACGGTCTACTCCAGTAGGCTTGCCGACGCTATCCCGGGGTGGCTTAGAGTATGTGCATTTAACACATGGGACCCTGAACAGACAAAGGCAGCGGCGGCTGGTGCCATAACAACAAACGCATTTCAATCAGGAAAATCCGAGCGAGAGACATTTTAATGGGTCTTCAGATCTTCCGAGAAGCTGACAATAGAGTTAGCATCTTTCATTTTCGACTGGGTGTTTCTTTCTCTCTCTTTTTTTCTGCCCCTTTTACACATTTAGACAAACATCGAGTAATAAGATATGCACGAGGCACCGGGAAGGAGGCATGCTCTGCAGAACAAATGGTGTTAATTTGCAGCGTGTCTCTGAAGCTGCACATTAGAGACGAGCCTTCAGGGAGAGGGAGAAAGCAGCAGCTGTGCTGGAATTAACGTCTGCATGCCAAATTAGAAACACCATGCATCTCCGTCAGTATGGGGGGGGGTAAGAGAGGCGAGAGGGGAAAAATGTAAGGAAGGGAGAGACGGAAGGGGGGTGGCGGGCTTGGGGGGGGGGATGCCAGAACTGTGAATCTTCTCTCTCTTCTATCTCCCCGACAGATAACGCACCAACGGAGAAGTTAAGTGCTTCGGGGTAACCATGTGGGGAAGGGCGCTATATTAAAATTAATTGAATCAAACTGAACATACTGGTATCTCAGATAGATAAGAACGGCTGGAGCCAGATAGAGGGAAGCATTGACACTGGTCCCAGCACTCTGCACTAACAGCCGACCTGAGTTCCTGGCACAGCGCCCCCTGGCTCCACACCCATTAGGCGCAGCCCCATGTACAGGCACCTTCCACACCCTCTATGCATCGAGGGGGTCCGTTTCAGAGAAGCGTGGCATGGCAGCCCTGCCACT
>JAODLD010000008.1:16799941-16810621 GCA_026781065.1 Mormyrops boulengeri
GTGTGTGTGTGTGTGTGTGTGTGTGTGTGTGTGTGTGTGTGTGTGTGTGTGTGTGTGTGTGTGTGTGTGTGTGGGTCCCCAGCCCCCAATCTCTCCCCCCCCCACCCCGTGCTGCCTGCCTTGTGACTGCCATCTGGATACATGCCACCGACTGGCAGCTCACTGAGCCCCTGTGGGGGAGGGGCGTAAGGAGGGACAATAACAGAAAGAGGCAAAACACACACAAAAATATTCCTGTCAGCTCAACACTCTTATAATGACATTCTGCACAGACAATGTACATGTATTTAAAGGTGTGAGGTATAAGTAGGAGGGGCTGTAGGAGGAGGTGGGGCTAGCCTTATTTGGAATTACGTGGTGATGACTCATAGCATGCAAGGAGAACCTAGGAGAACCAAGAGCCTTAATTTTTATTGTCAAAAGCTGCAAAAATTCCAAGCCTCACCTTTTTAGCGTGCATGCATTCAGAAGCTTTAGAACAGGAATATATTCAAAGTATTTTTTTACCAGCTGTAATTTGATGAGTTGAAGATATTGTAGGTGAGACTCCAAGAGCACAAGAGAACTCTCAGTTTATATGTCACATTGTGCTCCGCAGAACAAGCCCGGCAAATCTGAACATTTCCACTTGAAGTGTCAGCGGGTGCCTTTGCCAGTCACCTTGTCAAGGTCACACAGCTGTACCAAGAGCGACCCCTTGGTTATTAAGTCAAAAAGGAAGCTCTGTACATAACACGAGCACAGATTTTTTCATTAATTAATTAGCCTCCTTTTTTTCTGCGATATTCTTTCTTCAATATATTTTTTGCCCGCAAGCTGTGAATTGTCCTGCCCAACAGACACTGCTTGTATAAGCTTTGGGCTGGGGCAGACACTGGATAAACTCCCGACGGAGTGAAAATGTAACTCTGTCCAGCCATTTTGGCTCTGCTAATGTACAATTTTGCTGAGTGTTATCATCCGATTGCATTCGCCAGTGCCGCCAGACATTACATCACCAGGGGTTGAGAGAACTTTCCAGTGTTTTCCAGGCCTGCAGTAGGCCATCGTATCCTTCAGTAGTTGTCCAGTTATATTAACTTTACATAGGTATTTGGTGAAAAGTATAGTAAACTGTTAGTATCTGACAGTGATGATACCCAAGCTTCCCATGTTTTTTTTTACACGGCATCTTCTATGGCTCCCTCCACTCTCTGCTCCAGAATGCCCCCCCCCTCCCATCCCATGCCCAGCCCTCTTCCCCTACCCCCACACAATGTCACCAAGTCAGGGTTGGCGAGAGAACTGGGAAGTAACCTTCCCAAAAGTCGGCAAGGTGCCGTGGTAACAGCAAGAGCCTGTTTCTGTGGGTAACATGTGTATCTTCGGGGATTAATATGAATGTGTGTGTGTGTGTGTGTGTGTGTGTGTGTGTGTGCTGGTGAGTGAGTGAACATGCCTGTGTGGTTATACAGCATTTGGTTATCCAGTGGGCCTCTACATTCTCACCCACTACACCAGCACATGTGTGTGCTCCTATTTGTATGATTCCACGTGTGTGTACTTGCGCGTGTGGCGGTGTGGTGATGAACTTCCTGCAGTGGAGACACCCCCAGCTGGGCCTCTCCTCCCCCCAGCATCTGGAGAGGTTCTCTGGGTTGTGGTAATTTGGCATGGCCTCATCCCAGCATAATAATTGGCCTTTGGAGTATGAGTTCGCAGATAAAGTCATGTCCCATAGCAGCCTGTGGATCACCAGGCGGGGGCGACGAGGAGCAACAAGCCCCCTGCTAGATGCACACCCCCCATAAGGCATCTACCACACATGACATGGATGTCAGAGCCTCTGTCATTCGACTCGTATTTATGCAAAATCTTGGCAGAACCTGAGGGAAGCCAGGCTCACAGCCAGATTGTTTCACTTTTTATGGCCTTTCTCCATAATCAACATAAATCCATTCTTCTTCTAGAAGCATGTTTCCAGTGTGGAGTCTTGGAGAACGTGGACCGAATGACAGGAAGAGCTGGACACAAGATACACTCTCGTACACACGACTTCACGCTCCAAGAAACCAATTCACATTTTTGGACAGCAGTAAGAAGCATGAGAAACCAAGAAAAATACACTCAGGCACATGACATAATGCAAATTCCATTCATACACACACACACACACACACACACACAAGACTGCGGGTGGGAATCAAACCAACAATCCTGTTGGCTTAAGGCCACAGTGCCCCCCCACAGAGCCTGCACACCATTTTCATCTGAAAATAACAGGCAAAATTGCCAGTGGAATAAGCATGCACTTTTCTCACAGAGGATAACGCCGTTAATGCAAAATTTCAATGTACGGAAATTAACAAATAATGTCCCAGGTTCCTATTTCTGCTCTTCTGATTTGATGTGTACTTGATGTCCCTGGAGGTGGGCGGTGCGGGCCCGGGGGAGGGGGGGGGGGCGGTGGTTGATTACACTGGGATTTGGTCCGTGTTAAACTTTCATTTTTCAGAGGGTGAGCTGATATGTTCTCTGACCTTTCTTCACCGAATGACCTCTTTTTCATTACTGATGGACAACTGGTCTGAACACCGTCGTGTAGAGCAGAGACAGGATTGCCTGCATTGTCAAGAAGGCAAGAAGGGATTCTGGGTAACCTCTGGCTCCTCAGTCACACCTCCACAAGGGGCCCACTTCAGGATCTCCACCTCTATGATCCCCCAACTAGGGGGATCATGCGTCGGGGTTGTATATTTGCAAGATTATCAATCTTCATGTGAATTTGCTCATGATGCGCGAGACTCCAGTGGCCGTCTCTCTCTCCACGGAAGTAGAAGCAGGTGTGTTCAGGTGTGAGCTGACCAGGCCTCCTGTCTGGCTACCAGCAGGCGATGCTGGGCATTCCTGTGCCAGCTGGCATGGTTGGACTCCCATCTGCGGAGATGCGCCAAGCGTATGGCAATCTCAGCCAGCACCACGCTCAGCCTCCGCCCGAACCTCTGCGCAGGTCACAGTGCCCAAACGCAGGGCAATAGGGAAGAATTTTGTCTCGCAGCACCTGTGATCCAAAAAAGAGCTCATTTTGCTACCTTTTATTTTGAAGTAGGACTCAGATGAAGGAAATGGTGTGGACTGAGACTTGCCTTCACTTTCTTGTTCACCGGGCCTGTAAATAGCACTGCGCAAGGACGGGAACAGAGTGCCAACCGATCCAGGTCAAACCAGTGCTGGGCACTCCTGGAACAATTGAGCATCGTGCAGGGTGGGCAGAGTGCAGGATGACCTCAAACCACAAAGTGCTTTGTTTAAGTAGCTTTTACAACAGGGCTTCAATGTACAGTTGGAGTTTTGGAGCCACTGAGTCAAGCTTATTAAGCCATTTTTGTGAATCAAAGAAGAATAATAGCGGTGGGGTCCTGTCAGCAGGTCATCCGGCTTTCTGGGGGTGTTGACTGACCTCCGCGTTCTGGGAGAGAAGGGGGGGTGGGTCGTGGACCAGGTGGGCCCAGATGGACGCCAGATGAACAGCTGCAGCAAGAGTCGGGGCCCAGGTGCACATCCGGACTCCGTCCCGTCCGCAGCAGACGGAAGGGTAGGCAAAGTGAAAATCCTCACATGCGGTGGGGGAGGGGGGTTGTGCATCTGTATGCATCAGCGTGAGTGCGCGCCTGTACAGAGGCTGCTCTCTGGTGTGTGAAGGCGCGGCGGGATGGGTGGGGGGGTAAACAGAAGGTAATAGCGGCAGGAGTGTATATTTATTTATTTGCCGTATCTTCGACGGCCGCTTGTTTGCCGGCCTGGATGGATATTGACTGTGAAACGGGGGATCAGGGGCCACGCATCCGGGCGCTCGGGCTTATCTGCAGGATGCAGGCGGGCCGGGCAGCGTTATCGGCGCGCCGCAGGAGCGTGCCGGCACTCCAGCGCTCTCAAAGCCTCCTCGCTCCCTTTGTGTCGGCCTTGAGATGCCTGTTTACCTTTCACTGGCTTGATATTCCTATTAGAGTCGGTCCTATTTACTTGTTTCCTTTCTGGCCGGGCCCCCGGTCTCTCATCGCCTCCTCTCTGTGTCCCTCTCTCACTCTCTCTCCCTCCCTCCGTCTCTCTCTTTCTCTCTCTCTCTCTGACCTTCATGCACATGCGTGGGGTGGTGTATTTACTTGTTCCTCTCAGGGGACAGACCTTTATCCTCGCCTTCTTTCCCCCTCCAAGTGTCGGGTGTCTCATGAAATGTGAAAATCTCGGGGTCATCTTCATCCCCTCGTCCACCCTCCTCCACCACCAGCACAGTCTGCCCGGAAAACCACAAGGCCAAATATAAACAAATAAGCCGACACCGCCACGTCCTGCCACTTCGCCGTTTCCTTCCCAAATTATTTGGCATGGGGTGGGTCCCCCGCCTCACCTGAACCCCCCCTCCCCCCACATCATCGAGGACTCTATTGGAATGCTCACGCCTTGGGCTCTGCTTCTTTAATTAAAGTAAAATAAAACAATGAATGAGTAAGTCCATCCCCACAATGTGTTAGCCCACCTGAGAAGCACTGATTTCAGCACCCTTAGACCCTCAGATGCACACCTGTAAATGGGGTGGGGAGCACGGAATGCACCCACTTAACTGTCATAACTTTGGGCTCTGCTTTTAGTTGACTAAAAGTTGACTAGTCCCCAGTGAAAATTCAGAGCACTGGGCCATGTTGACGAGGGAGGGGGGTATATTTTTTTCAAATTCATTAATTCCTGAACCACCCCCCAGTACAGAGAGCCAAGTTTTTAAAAAAAAAAGAAACGCTCAAGGCGAATCTAGCCAGATCAGATATTAGGATGTCTTTCTCCGCTAAGCAGTGTCTGTTTAATTCAATCAGAGCTCTTTTTTTTGGCTAAGTGGTACCATGCCTTAGTATTTTGGATTTAAGATTTTTTTTTACACAAACAAAGTAAAATGGCAGAGATGTGGGCACGGTGCCCTGCAGCTGTGTGTGCTGTGCTCTTCATCCTCACACAGCCCTCTAACTAAGCGCATTACCCCCCTGAAAACCCCTGGCAAAGACGATTCAGATTCTCTCGGGGGGGGGGGGGTTGTCTTTCATCAGTCGCCCCCGCGTGAGATTGGCTCTGCACGGACAGCCAATGCGAGAAGGGGCGTGAACACGCCAGCAGTGGCTGGGAATTCGAACCCCGGGGCCTGCCTTCCTGCTGGGAAGCTGATAACCAGATGGGCTGAGACGCTTCGCCGCAGGGGACAGGTAGCACCAAAGAGGTAGGGAGCCACTCATGCCACTAAGGCTAGGGCAGACTCAGAGGCACTGAAATTGTAGGGACCTCCAGGGCCCTGGATGTCACCAAGACTATGAAAAACCCCCAAAACATTCACTAATGCCATGGAAATGACTAACAGTTGAAGAAACTGTGACTATGAGATCAACCTGCGACCCTGGGAGTCCCTAACACTATAATAACCATTGAAACCCTGTGTGACTCTTAAGACTAAAGGATCCACTGAGACCCTCAGACTCTATGACTATAGAATTCACTGAGACCTTGGGAGACTCTAAGACTATAGGGTCCAGTGAGACCCTTTGAGTCACTAAGACTATAGGAACCACTGAGACCCTTTCAGTCCCTAAGACTATAGGAGCCACCGAGACCCTGCGAGTCCCTAAGATTATAGGAACCATGACACCCTCAGAAACTCTAAAACTATAGGAACCACTGAGACCCTGGGAGACTAAGACTATAGGAACCACTGAGACTGCAAGAGTCTCTAAGACTTTAGTGAACACCAAGGCTTGGGGTTATTTAAACTGCTGAAACTGATCAGACTCTGAGAGTCACAGGGAAGAAATGCTTGGCCCTTCAGTCCGGGGAATGACTGATAGCTTACTTGGCCCAATCAATATGGACTGAGAGCAACAAGCAGCAGCCGTGAGTTAGCAGCAGGACACTGGCATAAAGCAGGATAAGGGTTTGCCGGAAGGGATGAGTCCTCTTTGGTCAGCAAGGTGGCATCACAACTGCAGCGTTATGGGTTTCAATCCCGCCTCCATTCTTTGTATGTGGAGTTTGTATGATCTCCTCTGGGTGTTCTGGTTTCCTACCGCAATACAAAAATATGCAGTAGCATCCCATCTGGAGTGTACTCTAGACTTGTGCTGCCCTCTCCACCACCAACCCAACAACCCTAACTGGGACAGTTGAGATGGATGCTAAAGACACAACTCCTGTGTTCAGTACTAGGGGTGCATATTCGACATGACATTTGACCCCTCCGTCACACATCCCAATGAAGATAATCGCACCCAGTGGTGGGTCAGCTGTGGCATCAAAAGCTACCCTCCAACCCACTGCCAATTATTGTTCATCCAGAAACTACAGAGCCTGGGGTACGAATCCAGCCACAAGTGTTAACACCCTGGCTGCTTAAGTGCAAAGGCACCTGAGTTGTGTAGACAGGGGCCCCTGAAGGTCGGCACGGGCAGGCCCATGGGACGGCTCTTTGCGGTGGGGTACGTCACTCTTTGGAGTTTATTGAGGACTGATCCAAAATTCATCCAGGTCTGGGATCTCAACCCATTCAGTTGCTTTTCAGCACATCTTTATTTCCATATTATTTCATTACCAGATGCTTTTATCCCAAGAAAAGTCCAATTTTGAGAGAGCAGGGGCAGACAGTCACTGGGGAAATTGGAGATTAAGGGCCTTGCTCAAGTTAAACACTGAATATGAACATACATCTCAGATAAAAAGAATGGCCACCAGCCTGGTGGTGAAATCTGTCAATCTGCCGAGATTCATCCATTCTGTACCACATCAGTGCCAATAAAACATTCTCCTTCATCTAAACCTCAATGTGTTTTGTGGAAAACGTGGTACCTATTTTACGCTGCATTACAAACCGCAACTAGATGATCGGCGTGTTTTATTTTAGCTAAATGCCGTCTCAGTCAGCAGGGCTGCCTCATACCTTCGGGGCGGTTGGTGTGTGTCAGCTTTGTCCTCCCCGTCTTTGGACGGTTGTCCTCTGGGTGTTCCACCCTTCTCCTAAGGTCCGATGATTTGCCCTTCAGTTGAGCCGGTATCTCTGAATTGCCTGTGTGTTTGAGTGTGGTCCCGTCCCACTCCCCCCCCCCCCGGCGTGTGACCTGCGTTTCCCAGGCTAAGCTCTGGGCTCACTGGGAGCCCGTCTGGGATAACCGGCTGGGGGTGGCTGGGTAATGGAGCACTGAGGGGCAATTTCGCAAGGGGCAAATTCGTCAGTGGAACCTGTAGAGAATGTGATGGTGCCCCAGAGTATCCATGAACATCACTTACCACTGTAGGCTTTAGGCCGCCTCCTTAAGTGCACTCACGGTAATGCTCACATCGCCAGTAAGAAAGGTACCCTTAACCTGCATTTTGCCACACACACGCTAGTACAAATGGCCTGCAATATGAATAAAACATGAGCAGAAAACATGAATAAATAATTATACAGCATAATATTATATAAGCTACGGACAGCTATTAAGTAACACTCAAGATACACCCTTATTATAACCGACTGAGGTTTTTCACTTTTTTCGGCCCTGGATCAGATAGTAGCCATCTGTAATCCGAACTTTCATCTAGAGCCTCGGGTTTTGGGATCAGAACAGCGAAAATAATTTATTCAGCACTCTGGATGAAATAAAAACAGGTGTAATTGTTTGGATTTCCTCCGTGACCTTTTTTAAGAGAGCGTCCATCATGCATTATGCATGGGCCCTGAGCGAAATGTACAGAAAACGCTGCCAGGCTAATTGGTTGGAGTTAAACTCCGGAGGTGCAGCTCTATTTCTGGCAAATTTTGGGCTCCCCCAACCCCCTCGCCAGACTCTTGAAACTCCGCCCCCCCTCCATTTACAGGTTAACCCACGTTTATTTACCTCCAAATAGACATGTTTTCTGAGCGACAAAAAAAATGCTTTATGTAAAGTAGGCAAGCCGGCACTTTGGAGAAGGGTTACCTGGGGCATCTAGGAGATAATGACATCCGAAATTATGCTTGCTGTCAGCGATGAACCGACAGGGTGTGTGCGTGTGTGTGTGTAAGTATGCACACGTGTGTGTGTGTGTTGCCATTTCTCACTCTGCAGTCTTATTACTGAAACCCTAAGTAATTCCAGTACAACGGCAATTAGGAGTTTGTCGAAAGCACTTTCCCTGTTCGCCAAAAGTTGGGCTTGGGAGTAGGTGGCTATTTCCTGCTCTTAAAGTGAGCCTATTTACATATTTTTGGATAAAACTTTGGATTGCGCAATCCCACTTCAAACAGAACCTCACATTGCACTACAGGCTGGACCACGCGATGGTACAGGTAGGACCGTGTCATCCAGGGAGTCAGCCTGCAGTTGTACATGCCCCGTGCTCCAGGTATGAGGCAGGCATTGCGGTGAGGCGGCAGCGGGGCCGCAGGAGGAGGAGGGGTTAACTGTCAGAAGCTGTCATGTCTCCCTGATGCCAGGCGCCAGCAGATGTGGGGGAACCACTCGGCGGGACGCCTTCGTTTCCATCTGGCCCCTTTTCAGGGTGGCACCTATTTAGTGGAGGGAGTGCCGGCTGCGTGCGCAGTGAGGGAGCGAGGTAGCGTGCAGAGACGTCTGCAGGGGGCGACGTGGCGCACCTGCGGCTATGTTTCAGGGCCTTTGCGTCTGTCACTTCCATCTACTGCTCCTCGCAGACGGCAGTGATAGGGCAGTAGACGATGAGGGGCCTCAGAGAGTGAGCTCCCCACAGGGGCTTTTGTAAAATTACCCATTTCATCTTTGTTTTGTGCTCACCTTTTCATATATGTGCTCCGCGGTTAGAAACACGCATGTTAGCAAAACACCTGGAGCTCCGATACTACATGCCTGTCTGTCCCATGATGCAAGACACCTGTAGCAATAGTAAACATGTGGATACGTGTTCACTTTCATGCTGAAGACACATGACTTAGGTCTGAAATGGCAGGCGTGTGTGTGTGTGCGCGCATTCACGCGGCTGTGCGTGTATGCGTGTGTATGTGAAAGAGCACACTTAATTTAGCAGGTGCGCTCTGACAGTTTTTGAACGCGAGCCAGGCTCGTTCCGTGCAGCCCCCAGTTCGCATCTGTGGGGGGCGGCGGCGTGACAGATGGGGACGGTTTAACTTCCAGAGTTCAGTTAAGATCTGGAGGCCTGCAGAGCCTGGCCGCGCGAAGCAGGTGTGCGCCTGCTACCCGAAGAGAGCTACCCCCCACCACCCCCACTGCCACCCCCCCCAGGCTCTGAGCGATGTTTGGGAAAGTCCAGAGAGTCCCTAGGGAATGGGGCGAGATTCTCGACAAGATCACTGGTATGTCTTGTTGGACAAGTCGCCTTAGCCTCATTGTGTATCATCAGAATAAGAGAGGACTTAATTCATACAAAGGGGACGACTTTTCATTACCAAATGATATGATTAGAATTGGTGAGTGACAGGTGAGGGGGCACTCTGGTGGGCAATCAGCTTTCAGCTAGGGCCAGTGCCCCTGTGGCCCCGCCCCTGTATATGTCCCTGGGCTTAATCACCTTGCTGACAAGAGAGCTGGCAGCAGTTGATGTATGTATGAGGACAGAGGCATATTGTGGGGTTGAATCTAAAGCAAACCTTCCTTATTTGATAGCCCATCACTCAGCCTAAATGTATCGAGGGAAAAGTCAGGAAGAGGGAATGTGACAACTGAGAAGAATGTTTCCACTTTTAATTATACATTCAGCCTTTCTTTCTTCATTGATCCCCAGTTAAAGTGATCATTAACCTCCTGTCTGTCTCCCAATTTTGTTTATTTGCCTGGAGGAGACTATGCAGCATTGATAGGGGGATCTCTCTGAATTGGCTAGTTTGGTCTTCCAGGCTCAGTGTCGAGCTCAGAGCAGCTGAAGGGTGGCTGACTTGGGTACTGCCCCAGAGGTCACCACAGTTAAAACCACTTAACAGGAGAGATCAGCTCTGTTATGATAGCATCACCGGCCTGAAAATGTAATAGCATGAAATCGTAATCTGCCGTCTCCCACAAGCATCACAACACCTGTTTTGTGATCTCAGCAAACACTGACTTTTAAAACAACCTTTCTTATGGGTAATATCAGGGATGGAAGCACAAAAGCAAAGAACAGTGACTATGAAGGAAAACAAAATGGCCAATCAATTGATGGAGGCCTGCATTGGAGTCTGGAGGTGTCAGACAAAAATGCAGCAGGGTACAGGGGAAGCAAATGGATGTCCTCACAGCCTGACTGGCCGTTATATGAGATAGAGTTACAGAACTGTGGAGACCCAACATCCCATGAACAATTCCTAAATCTGATTGAAAATCTTTTAACTTTGTTATGTCTTCTAACTCCTTTTACGGCTGTTGCTCGTTAGAGAGTACCAAGGAACTGAGCACATCCAATGGCCCCCTGTCAGAATGGAAAGCCCCCACTGCTACTAGGACACTTCTGAGAGCTTATATCTCAGTGGGGGGTACCATGTCCCTTACTGGAAACGTCCCGCCCAAGTCATGCAACATCCGGCGTCACATCCAGACTTCTCACGGCGGCCCTGCGTGGCAGTTTCGCTCTGAGAGGAGGACCGCACATCTGTGCAAGCGTGTGGGGAAGTCCACTTCCTCAAGCCAACAGGCCACTTTCAGTTCTGCCGCACACCTAAGGTCGGGGGCGTGAGGAATGGGGCGG
>JAODLD010000008.1:16810721-16832621 GCA_026781065.1 Mormyrops boulengeri
GTCCGGCCGCCCCCCAACGGGGGGGGGGGTGCGGATGGGGGGGGGGAGGGGGGGGGGGGGTTGGGGATATGTATTCACCAGTGTGCATTTAAACATTGCTCTCAGAGTTAAGGTGGACCTGGCAAAAGGGCTGAGGCCAGAAGGAAGTTCTGGGCTGGCGGGGGGGGCCAGGGTGGAGCTGGTGTCCTGCAGGAAAGGGGAAGATGGTCCTGCCCATGAGCGCAGCTGGTTCCTGACAGAGGAAGCTTAGATGGAGGCAGGAGGCTGGTGTCTCTGTACTATCGCCTCAATGCAGCTCTGTTTACCTTCCCCTCAGAGCCGGCCTGCACCTCCCCACCCCTTTTACACGGGGGGACGGGGCCACACAGTCACGCTCTCTCTCTCTCTCTCTCTCTCTCTCACTCACTCACACACATGCTCTCTTGCTGCATACCCTGAAGGAATCCTCGGTCCCCCAGCTCTGCTCCCAGCCACTGGCAGTCTGCCCTGGCTTCGATTCTGGACCGGCACCTTCCTGGAACCACACCCATCTGACCCGCTTTAATGGATTTTTGAGTGAGTGAGGAAGAGAAACGGAGAGAGGGAGAGAGAGAGAGAAAGAAAGAGAGGGAGGGGAGAGGGGAAGGAGGAGAAAAGGACCCAGTATTGGAGTCTCTGCGAAACGCCAGAGAGGGTCATGGGAACGCAGTAGCAGCAAGAGATCGGATGGTCATCCACGGCATCTTGTTAAACGCCAGGCACCGAGAAGAAGGATTAAGTCACGGAGAAGTGGGAAGAAAGTTCTGGAGGACTGCTGCACTCCATGTGATTTCCATGTGTGTTTCTCAGACTCCTGTTCTTGCCGTTAAGACTGCTGATCTCACACTGTTGGAAACCGCAGCCCTAGCGGGCTCTGCGAACTCAGCACTGGTTCCGCCAGCGTGGAAGGGGGTCCGCTCCCACTCAGAAGGGGTCTGACCTCTCGCAATGAGGCCGCCCTCCTCATCGTCACTGGGGCAAAGGCTGGCTTAGAGACTTTCTGGTGTTCTACTTGTAAGCTGAACCTTTGAGACCATTGCATTTGGTCCATAGTACCCGCCCTAACCTGACAAAGTCAGAAATTCAATGTTAGGTGACCTCCGGCCCCCTCCCTCCCAAGAATGCAGAAGCTGTCTACCGAGTTGCACTTCCATCGCCCACGGGGATGTGACTCAGAAAAGGTGTCTCCCGTAGCTAGCCCCATTGCCCTGAGGATCCCCACCGTGACACTGACCAGCCAGAAAGCCATGGCTGCCCGACGCTCTGCACACGGAGTCACCCCCACGTCTCCCCCTGCAGGCCGGGGAGCCAGGAGAGCCCCTGAAGGTGAGTACCAAACTCTCAATGGCCGTCTGTTTGGGGCATCAGATATACTGTACATGTTTTGCTTCAGTCATGTTCTCTTCTATGTTCTTTACCTCTCTTCTCAAATGTTGAAGTATCAGGGAAAATTCGCACTCTGCTCTGTGCTCTCGGGGTAGATACCGTGAGCTATTTTAAGACATGTTTTTATATACAATATTTCTAATTAGGGAACTTAATCTTCTCTGGGGTTCCCCTCGTAATGACAGTCGAGTCAAACAAACTTCCCCCGGGGAAAGTGAGCAAAAGAAGAGCCCTGATAGTCAGTTCTTACAGTATTATCAGGCCTCTCGGCTCTGCCATTGCACAGCTGCTGGCCACTAGGTGGCCCAGTGGTTAAGGAACAAACTGGAAGTTTGCCTGGCTGCTGATCCTTATATTTAACTTCTTATGTACCCTGTTTGCTTAAGTAGTGAAATCCCCACCAACCTAATATAAACTTATCAGGTGTGGAAGTCTCTGTGGGTTGAAGGCATCTGCTAGACTAAGGGTTTGTAATCCTGGAGGGCTTGGGAGATTAAGTTAGCCCAAGGTGGAGATCATCCATCCCTGTCAGACTTTCACCATCCCTGACGTCAGCTAGTGCTGGACGAGGCACAAGACTGCATGACAGATGATTGGCGAAATGTGATTTTTTTTTTATCATCAGTATTATTTTATGTGTGTGGGTTGACGTGTGTGTGTGTGTGCTGATGACACCTGGGACTTTGCTTTGGTGAGACCTCGTGTTTTTGCTGCTTTGAGGCAGATGTCGAGCCAGTCGAGAACAGGACCGTAACAGGAGAAAAACAAAGTAAGTTATACACTTTTCATAAATCAGAAAGCCAAGCAAAACTCAAAAAAGTCATTAAAGTGGTACTTTGGAGCTCCTAAATATTTAAGGGGGGTGGGGGTGCCTCAAAGAAGCATTAACACCCCACGCAGTGAATTACCTGTGACAGCCCCCCGGTTTTTCTTCACGGTAATGAGCTTTGGGGACGGCTCTGTGATAAGCACTCTATAAATAGGCTTAGTCATAGGCGTCCTCTGTAATTCCCTGATAAAGCGAGAAGGACCCCAGTAAACGCTCACTCTATCCATCAGGTTCGTTTCCGAGTCAGGCGGGTGGGGGTGCCTGTTTCTCTGGGGGGGGTTTACCTGTTTGCCAGGTGAGCTGGGGTAGTGGGGGGAGGGGCCTGGGGAGCAGGTTGCACGGGGGTCCCAGCTTTAGTGCGACGCCCAGCCCCCCCCCCCACTCCCTATTTTGGGGCGTTATGAGAAACAGCCGGAGCTTCCTGCTCAGGAGCAGATGTCGGAGGGCTCAGGCACAGCTGGGGAGAGCGATAACCACAGCGGCAGGGAGACGGCGGAGTGCTGAATCCTATGTCTCCCCCCCCTGCCCCCGACCACACACCCCCGTCTTATCACCACGAACACAGCACACGCTGCACCACAATGAGGAACTGCCACCCCCCCTTCCAGAGCAGGCAGGCCCTTATGGCACTGCTTCAGTGTTGTGGGGGTGCTGGGCAGGCACTGGCCAGGAAGCCTCTAGGGGCTCGCTGACCACTGTTACTCAGAGAGAGAAAAACAAATCAAAATAGAACCTTCACTTCCTTGTTCAGCACCTGTGTTAAACGTGCCACTCGCCAGGTTGCTTCTTCTCATTGCCATTTGAGGCCTCACACGTGCTCGTGACGGCCTCGCGCAAGTATGTGCATAGGAAAATTGGATCCCAGACTGGCACCATTTAATTGGTCTACTTGTGGAAATCATTTTTTTTTTAATGATCGTTAGCTGACACAATTACCAACTGACCCAGTAACTCAAAATGCTAAAAACACAGTTATATGGACTGAAACTGATCTGACATGGATCTGTTAGTAATGTCTGTAATCCAGAACACCAAGGGGGAGTGCCATAAGATGAAGAGGAATGTGTGTGCTGGTGTGTGCTGGTGTGTGCTGGTGTGTGTATGTGTGTTTGCATGTGTGTGTGTTTGTGCGGTTGTGTGTTTGTGTGTGTCTGTGTATGTGTGTGTGTATTTGCGTGTGTCTGTGTCTGTGTGTTTGTGTGTGTGTGTGTGTGTGGCGCAGTCTCTCCCAGCAGTCTTTCTCTCCCACTTCTACTGCACTGCCCTTTCAGTTCCTGAGGAACAGATGTTCGCAACTGGAAATAGTGGAAATGGCGCATTAACCCCTGCAGTGTTGATCCTCTACAGTGCGTGGCTCGCACCACACTGATCATGCACTGGAGAGCACACATACAAACGCGCATGCATGCAGTTCATATATTCCTATCATTGTGGGGACTCTCCATTCATTTCTATGGGCATGTACGCCTATGTACAGACATACAATGTATGCGGTGTACGGACTGGTTCTTGCTTATCTACCTCATTGCAATCAGAGGTGACACTGGGCATCACAGTGACGTTTAATGCCGGCGGTACCTCTTACACACCACCCGTGGAGACATGTGAGAATTCCCCAGCAATGCCCCCCACACTAACACCCCTGAGTGTCAAATAAAACACTTACAGACAGCATCTGTGCTCCCCACCCGCCCCCCCTCGCCCCGACCCCAGTGTCTTGAGGACATGTTCTAACTGTGTGAAACCCAGCCATAAAATCCAGATGAGGCAATAAAACAGCAGCTTGAGTGACGGAGATCAGGACCAGAGCCGCCACCCGCATGCCCAGGACCCCCGTGACCCCGACGTTCTTGTAAACCAGTGGGTTCATCTGGTGGCTTGGGAAGCTCCGTGCATGTGGCTCCCGGGGGTGAGGCATTTTCTGGAAGCTTCAGAGCAAGGAAAGTGCACCGCAGGGTGCAGGCTTCGCGCACATATCGCACGTTACATATTACATGCATTTTGCCTCCATTGCTCAGTCAGCAATGACTATTCAAAAATGAGTCTTTTTATCCAATTTTTAGATTGCAGAATTTTCTGTCAGGTCTGGTGGCTGTTTTTTTTTTTTTTTGGAGAGGAGCCCAGGTCTGACCTCACCGACATCCTTCCACGTTGTTCTGGCCGCTGTCTGACAACAAGCGATTTTTCTCCCTCCTCGGCTTCCGCTGCTCCCCCCAAATGTAGGCGCGATATGCCACGTGGGTTTTTAATTGGGAGCTCCTGTAATAACTGATATTTTGTGCAGATCAGATGTGCCGCAGCGCAATGATGGCCCAACCCCCCCCCCAACCAGCCGACGGCGACGGCCTTATCTCCTTTGAACATGCTAGCGTGTGACTGGTGCATTGGGGAAGGATTTGTGGCGCGTGAGCTGTGGAGTGGCCATGGGTCCTCTCGTCGGCGCCCCCCGCAGGCTCCCATAGCACCAGGCTCATTTACATAACCCTGTTCGGCACCCCTCCGTAGTATTGATCCATCTGCTTTGCTTGTACTGGTACTCCTGCTAAGGATTCAGATTGAGAATCGGCAACGTGGGTTTAACGTGTTTTTTTAAGACTCAATAATAAAAATCAGAGACAGCCTAAAGTAGGATGACATGAAGGCGAGGGCACCCCCTATGTGTAACCAGCGGTCACCAAACTTAGTGCCGCATCTGTCGAAACAGGTCGATGTCTATTGGATTATCTTGGAATGTCCCGGCCACAAAGCTGGCAATGAAACTGCGAATGAGGCAGAGAAATGACAGCCAGTCTGCCGTCAAACTTGGGAATTCTCGGGGAATGAGAGTGGCGTTGCGTCACTGAACTGCCTATCACCGTCAGGGGAATCAATTTTGGGTGCCCCAGACTCTGGCCCCACCTCCACAACTGTCAATCAAATCTCCCCCACCCAATCACAGCATCCAATTAAATTTAAATCAGCATTTAAATAAACTAGTGACAATATAACAATATTCAAATAAAGACGTTTCAAAAGTATATTGCAAAGCATATATTTAGAGTGTATGTAACTGAGCATTATATGCACAGAAAGGTACAGTATTATACATTGATCTCTGTATGGCCAGTGGTCTCTGTAGGATTGTGTTGATAATCCAGCGTTGAAGAACATAGCGACCTAAGCGAACCCCGCCCAGGGGGATGGACACGGATGAGGTACTTTTGGGTAATCCCCTCTCCCTCGTCCTCTCAAGGGCTACCACTATATGCTTCTAAATTACAATATCCAGCCAGTCTCCATGCTGACCTCTTACAGAGGAGTGTGGTGGAGGAAGTATAGGAGGATTGGAGTCAATAGGTATAGTTGCATTATTTTACCCTGTCCCAGTAGCTGCCCCATTCCAGTTCCGTCACCACTGACATCTGATGGCGACATAGCGTATGTTGGCTGGAGTTAGAATCAGTTGCTTAGAGACAACACCAAAGTGGTTGCCCATAGTATATGATTGTATGAGTGAGTCCAGGGATGCGCAATATTTTTAATACATTTATTTAAAATACATATTTTAAATACAAAATTGTATTTTCTGAGTTGTATTTGACTTCATAAAAATATCATGTAATTTGTATCAAAATACTTTAACATTCAGTATATTTGTATTTTGAAAATACAAGAAATACTTTCTCCATAGTGTATGCGCGATGATGTCATGTGAGCAAAACATCTGCGTGTACATAAGAAGGAAGATTAGATTTTTCAGGCATTTTAATAAATGGTCATTGGTGCCGTGTGATGGGTTCATGCCCCGTCCTGGGTTGTTCCCTTCCTTGTACTCATAGCCTCCAGGATAGGCTCCTGACCCCCTGCAACCCTGAATAGGATAAGCAGGTACAGAAGATGGATGGATGGATGGATGGTCGGTCGGTCAGTCGGTCATTAGGGCCAATAGTTGATCACTTGTGTTGAACCAAAAGACTTATAAGCTGAGTTCAGGCCCATTCATGTTTAAAGTTATTAAGATGTTGCTGAGTAAAGTGCTTAAACTGTGTTTGCCATTTTTCATTTTAAATGTTGTTGTTTTTATTTATTTGCATGTGTGGTGCAAAAATGAAGCAGTTTTGTCAGTATAACAAAAACAAAAAAACAATAACAAGAAACCATCAGATCTTTCCGAGTATGTTATTACTACTTTTTCATTCGATTGACTTAATGTTACCTGAATGTTCACGTGAGTAGTTAGGATATATGTAAGACACTTCAGAATATCTGATCTTTTGTTTGGTTTCATATTTGTATTTTGTCACATTAAGCAATAAAAAAGTGTTGTTCATACGCGTGGCCATTTGTGAAGGAACAGGCTGTTATCCTATAGAAGTACATGAAATTTATTTTTGTATTTTTAAAATATGAAATACTTGAGTTTATTTTGATACTTTGCTTGGTGGTTGAATTTTATAGTTTATTTTGATATATTACAAATAGGATATTTTACTTTAAAATACATTTTGATGTCCATCTTTAAGCATGACCATGTATTTGCCCCATGATGGACTGACAGCCTACCCAGGGTGTTCCCCAGCCTGGTGCCCTGCGCTGCCTGGGAGAGACTCCGGGTGACCTTGGCCAGGATTAGGGTTTATAAGATGGATGGATCCTTTTATAGCCAATTAATAACTGAACTGTTTCTGGTTCATCTCAAAGCCTGAAGACAGAAGCCCTGAATTCAATTGAAAATACAGACAATAGCTTCTTCCAAACAGCAGTTTCCAGATCATCTTGTAGGCTAGCTTCAAGGGGATTCCTCTTCTCCTCGCTTCATATTTACTTTGTGGATGCAGGGTGTGTTCAGGATCTGAGGGCGACACTTTGTGCTTGGAGCTAAACCCTCTGAACAGCCAAATGCTGATGTCAGATAGGGGGAGGGACAAATTCAACTTACAATCATAGACCTACAGGACTTTGACAACCCTTTCAGTAATGAAAAGTAGTAGATTTCACTCTCTGTACAATTTCTCCATCATTTTCTAGTGATGTGACCAAAAAACAATTAGGCACAGTCAAACAGCCACTCACATACAAAGGCTACCTTTTACAATTAGCCATTAATGACGTAACGGTGTTTTAATGTCTTAACGGTGCTTCACTCACGGAGAGGTTTGGCTGCAGTGAGGTTGACCTCCGATGCACAGTCTGCGAAGGGACCCATGGGGCCTATAGAACAGCACGGTATCCATGCCACCCCCACCCACACTGACACACAGGATGGAATGGCCACCATTACCGCTCGTAGGGCTGCTCCAGGGGGATGTACCGGCAGTGGTGTGGTGTGTGGTGAGGCGGCCGTCCCTTGATGTTGCCTAGAGAGAAACACAGGCAAACAATAGCGGCTGATCTTCCCCAAGTCCCTGATGGAACATCACCGTTATCACTCTCCGGTCTTCCACACGACGCGTCACTGCCTACGTCTTTCTGGTGGTGGAGAGATCTGGGGCGGAGAACCGTTCTCTAGCCCGATCACCAGAGCTACACTCAATTCTGCTCCTCACTCTGGAACCCAAACAACATTTCTTGTGTTGTGAGTTTCCTCATGGCATCTGTACTTTTTAGGGCTTTCCAAAGGTGGAAAAGCTTAGAAAAACCAGGCTGGGTGGAACTTCTCTGTCTCTCTGGTGCTGGATTTGTGTGACAGAAGCCTTTGTCTGAAGTGACTTACATATTTCACTCAGCTGTTTCCAGATACCTTAAGTTGAATCTTTCTGAACGAGACAACAGAAGTTTATTGTGTGGTGGAAACACTGAAATGCCATTAGTGTCTCAATGTTGCATTTAGTTAAACTTTCAGTATACTCTTCTAGTGGGTTAGATATTTTAATAATAAACCCAACTTAAAGGTATTAATTGTGCACCATAATTACATTTGTGAAACGTAATTACAGTATATCACACTAAAGCAATACTGTAATGCTTCATGATTAAACATAGAAGTCTTGTTACCGGTTTCCTGTTTACAGTATGATCATTAATTTGTTAATCGATAAAAAGCAAACAAGGCAATGAGTGGATGAGGACACAGAGGTAACCTGAATGGTGCTGGTATGAAGCCCTTTTGGTAAAGCTTCTTGTTTGTCCAGTGTATTCATTTGTGTTGGATAAAAACACCAGCTCAGCTATCAAACTGATGGATCTCATGCTGAAGGTTTAGGGTTACCTGTTTGTCGTTTTAATGCTAATGGTGGTCAGTGTTACTTGCTGCAAGCAGGGGCACCGCAAAAGATTTTGAGATCCATGGAAAAATACCATATTGGGCACCCCACCCAGACCAATCTAATTATGTTTCAATTTTGGGGGGGGGGGCCCTATCAATCGGGGGCCCTTGGAATCATTATAACCTCCCCCCCCCTTTATGGTGCCCCTCCCTGTAAGTCTTGGGTTCACCAAAAAGGTGGATAGGGCGCCTTCCAAATAATCAGCAGTGGATGGGGGCAGATTCATCCTTCAACCACTTTCAAACCAGACCAACTAACTAAAATGTCCGACTTCCCACTGGTACACTCAGGCACAAACCATAAACAGAAGAGTCTGAACAATAGCAATATAAAAAAACAGATTAAATAAGTCAGTACATTGAACAATTTCCACTAAAATAATCTTAGAGTTGCCAGCAAATTAAAAAGACAAATTGTTTAATGGAGACCGGATAAATAGATATGGATGGTAGATGAATGCGTAAAATTCATGTAGTCTATTCGATAGCTGACCAGAGAAATCTTCTAGGTATATTAGTTTAGGCAGCATGCCCATTGGCACACTAGCATCCATGGTAGTCATCCATGCTCTTTCACACAGGTTTTGCCTATGCAAATCATGAAGCACTTGTGTTAGCATTTAGCTTTACTCTTCAGGGATTGATACCAAAGTATCTGTTCAAGTGCTAACCTCTTTTTGACGTATGTACCCACTGAAGGCTCTCATCGCCATCCTCCTTCTCATCTGCTGCCTAATTAGCAAGGGCAACAGAAGATCATACTTTTGATAGGTGCCTGTTAGCTAAGATAAAATGTGCCGAAATTGGCCCCCGCTGAACGGGAGCGCACACAAGCCGCCGTGTGTTTGGAGAGAAGACAGCAAACAGACGAGTGGATTGATTGTGGGACAGGCGGCGGTGGGAAGCAGCTGCGGCGGTCCGGGCTGCGCCGCGCGTTCGCCGAGCGAACATTTTATTTACCATGCTTCCGGCGGTATCTCTCCAAACGCCAGGCAGATGTGAGATTCTCAGTTGGGGAAAAAAAAATCGGCCTCACCTGCTTCCACACAAACGCAACTCAGGACAAAGTATCATAATTAATGTGGTCATTATCTTCATTGAGCAGCAGAGATGTTTCACTTAGGAGGTGGCCGGGATAAAAAATATTTTATGATCACAAAAACATGCCTTGTCCACACCTTTCTCTTAAATAATACCTGTAAAACTTAAGGTCTTGGTTAGAGGCGGCCGAGATCCAAGCTTCATTCTTCCCAAAGTCCTTTTTCCGTCACCTAAATTAAAACTGCTTATCGGGGACAAACCTGCTTATGCTGTACCTGAAAAAAGTGGGTGGCAGATGGTCTAGTGATTAAGGAACTGGATGTGTGGTGGGAAGGTTATGACTTCAGATCCTGACACGAAACATCTGTTACACCGTCCAGGTATATACTGAGTAATTTCTTTTTCATACTAATAATCCATTTTTAATAGCGAAAAATATAGGCATTGTATTTTTTCGTTGGATGATATGTTTGCCAAGCAAACAGATAAAAAGCTGAGAATATATATGGAAGATAATTTTTTGGATACTCTGGCTTCTGGGGCAAATGATACAATTGGTTCTTTTCACTATAACTACAATTTTTATCTGGAAACCTCAAGCTGTATCAGTTTTGCCAACTCTCCCGCATCTGGCGCGTAACACTCACGCTTTCAGACTGTCACGCTCACGCAAGAAATCTTACAGCGAATCTATATTATTCCATTATAAACCTAAAATTAGCTACATCAAAACGTTGGGTTAGTTTACAAACCCTACAGACTATTTACAAGGTAATAAAAGCATTACATACATGTAGATGCGTATGCGTGTATATGCAGACTTGTCTCGAATTGAAAATCTCACGCCAGCCATGTACAAACATTCTGTCCAACAGTTTTACTATGATTATTATCGATTTTGAATAAGAATATTACTACCTTTTAACTAGTTAAGGCTAGGGATATATAATTACTGTTCCTTTACTACAATATATTTTCATAGAGGTATGTATTACAACACATTATGATAAATACTGAATTACATATGTCGTATAGGGAATATACATTTACATTTTAATTGTAAAAGGATAAATAGTTTTAAGAAATAGATAAGTACGGTGATTTTGCGTAATGGACAGTGCAGAAGGCACCTAAGTACTTTGGGGGGAAAAAGCTTTAGATAACCACACATTCAGTGTGTACTTTAAGACGTTTGGAAGAAAGCATTTAGATGCATTCATTTAGATTAAACACACGTCTAAGTCCTCAGATCCGTGACAATATCGAAGAATCCCTGAACTATATTATTCTTAGTCTACCGTTAAGGAAGACGTCTGGTCGTCACGTGGTAAACCCAGAACTCGGCCTTGCGGAAGCGAGGAAACAGCGCCCCCATGGGTAGAGTTCGGGGACATGCGAGGAACACAAATCCGGTAAGGTGAGCCGGGCACCTTTGTACACTTAGAAGGCGACGCTTGGCAACCAAACAGATACTTGAGATCGAAGCGGCAGAAAATGCAGCTTTTAAATCCAGAATAAATATTCAGCACCATAAAAGCAGCCCACAACTAAAGCAATATAATTAAATCTCTAACGTCAGTTTTAATAAGGATACCCTACACGAAAATCCTAACCGCTAAAGGAACATTTTCTGCAATCATTTAATGACAATGTCAAAAAATAAATATTTCAACGAAAATGTTTAGAGTAACGTAATAAAAAAACATACGAATAACATCTAAAAAAAACCTGCATAAATGTGCTAGTTATTAAATAAAACAGTTTAACGTTTATTGTTGGTTTACAGGTCTTAATTTAGATTGGGAAAATAGGAACGGCAGCAAAACCAATGTAAGAGTAAAACAGCCTAGCGACGCAGAAGGTATGTGGACTGTAAGGAGGAACGGAGGCTTGGAGAGGTGGAGTTTGCCGGTGCTCAGCCAGTAGCCGAGCCACGGCGGTGTCGGGCGGCGAGGGAGGCTGTCAACTTCTGGCTTTGAGAAGCTGTCAAAAGGAAAGAGAGGGAGGGAGAGAGGGAGGGAGGGAGGTTAGGAGCGCCGGAGCACGCATCCCCGCTCCAGATGGCGATTTAAACGCAGACAGAAGGTTGCGGCGGGGAGAGAGGAGAGAGCCACACGAGTCACTGTTTTAAAGGCAATCAAAAGGCCGGCGACAACTAAGGAGATCGGCGAGAAGTGCTACACAACCCGGCTGATCGTTTATTTTTTTCCCCAAAGAAATAACGGGATTTGCGGACGTTTAAAGGCGCTTGTTTACTGGGGAATGCGCGACTGGCGTCGCCGAGCGCTCGGAGCGTCAGTCGGCAGGGAAGCAGAAGCGCTTTACCCGCAGACCGGGCGCCGGTGCGGCGTTATCCTTTAACAGCAGACCTTTATTTTTGGGGATGTATAAAGGTTGATTTTATTGGTGCTTGACTGACGTGTGCTCAGCAGCAGACTAGAAAAGTAGCGAAGAACTGAAGTGGCACCGGCGAGAGGATCTGTGCCAGAATTATTTGCATAGTTTTACCTTTCTATAAGTGTCACGGCCGTCTATCAAGTGTTTCAATCGTGGATTACCTGGCAAAATAAATAAAGCGTTAAACGCTGGCATGAGCGAGTGACTTAAGTGATGTGCGCTCGTTTTTTTCCCGGTGTTGTTGCTGTATTTCAGAATTTAATCTACTGCTGAAAATTGCGCGCTTTCTTTATTTTTTTGTCCTTTCTGGAGTTGTTTGAGGCTGGATTCGAAGAAAACCGAAAATGAGACATAAAGGAGAAGGTCAAATGTAAAACCGAAAAAGAAAATCACACAAAAAATGTGTTGATCCTAAAAACCAACAAAACTGTATTTTTTATCATCACAGAGGGAAGACAAAAACCAAAGACTGATCTATGTAATAGACTCCGTCTCAGAGTTGTTGCATTGTAGGACAAAATATCCTTCGAACTTATAGCTGTGAAGTAAATTACCTCATAATTTATTTAAATCGAAAAGTCAGCGCCGCTTTAAATCCAAAGGAGTCAACTATTTTTATTGTGTATTGGCCAGCGTGCGGATTTTTTTTAAATTCTTCAAGATTTAAGATAAAAGAACACCTTTAAATGGTGTTTAATAAACCTGGATGCTTTATTTTTTACTATTCTTCCAAATATTGAGGACTGGTGCGTTGTAATCGCCATTTCGTAATCTTTATGTGGATTACCGTTGCTGCAATTACCTCAATTTGACCTCGACCTTGAGAAAGTAAGTGCGGCATTTATGTTCAGAGTGATATGCATTGTTTATGTGTGTTTGTGTGTGTGAGAGCCACAGAGATGCATTGTGTATAAGGTGTCCAGTTGAAAAGCCTAGCCTTTCCTTAAAGTACTTAGTTGCACGTTTTTGAAATGGCTGAAATAGAGATTTTTGCAGAAATGTTCACAAATATTTCTGATTTAATCTATGGTATGTATTTTCCAGCCACGTTTTCAATTAATTCTTCCCAATGAAGCTTGTAATCTTTGCATAAAAGCTTTCTATTTCGACTGTTAAAATCCCATGTATGTATTTAATCTTTAGACACAGTTTGCGCCTCATTTTACTGTATCACTTGTCAGCACTGCCGATATAAACCCGTGGTTATTTATTCGGACAAGCCCACGTTGTTGATGTGAAATCGCGGGGTCTCGGTGACCGAAGCATCCCGGTTTTAAGAGCCTGCCAGCCGGCGGCTGTGGCACATTGTCAGGTTGCGTGTTCCGGGGTGAAGCGGATAGAGGAGGACGCCGCTTTGTTAGCGAGGGGATCGGACACCACCCTCCCTCCCCTGTTTCCCTCCCTCCGTTAAGTTTTCGGCACCCTGAGCTTGTCGGTTTCGGTATACAGTAAAAGCATTCGGTGACGGGGGTCGATCAGAGATGAGGCGACCGGCATTGTCACTCCTGTCCGTCCCTGGCATTTCTCCGATTTGGCGTTTCATCACTCTGTCATGTCTAGAAATAAATGACATATCTCTCCCAGTTATAGCTTTGAATTCAGTAAACTATACCCCTGAAATTAAATCTGCTCTTAGATCATTCCTTAGCTGTTTTCTGGGTAATATTACAGTTTTTCACTATGTTTGGAAAATGTTTATATATAGCTACCTTTTTCTATTGATTCAATTTTGTTCTACTAACTTAGCAATGTATATTTGTCAGTGACACCCCATGGAGGAATAGGATGTTTGATATTACTGATTTTAAATCCAGTGACAATATCAATAAGTTCATTTGGGGCATTTCTAGAGGAATGTTAATTTTAGTTATATCTCTGTATTTTACTTCTCTTAAACCAGTTTTTTTTTTTTAATAGAGTCCCTACTGTTATTGAAGCAATGTGTTCAATGAGATTGCTCCCTACTGAATGTGAATCAAAAACTGTTTTTGTTATGGTGGCAAGATGAGTGAAAATGTAGTAAGACGGATACAGACAGGTAATGGTACTCTCCTGCAATCTATAAATGGTAACTGTTATTCTTTGGCTTCCAGCAGGAGGTATCCATTGGCGATCATTGATAGTCTGACCCCATCCTTCATGTAAACTCGCCTGCATCTGGACAGTTTCATTTCGATCAGATGGTGTCTGCTTTCTGCATTCCCTTTAATACACAACAGACCTTGGAGGAGGAGGGGTAGGGGGAGGGTGGAGAGCCATTAGTGCCTGAACTGCCAGCCCGGAATCGCATGCTCCTTCGTTGGATCTTCAGGTGGGAGCTGCTGACTCCACATATTCAGCTGGGGTGAGAAAGCACCCATCACCTATTGAAGACTGGACAATAAGCTATATCACTCAAGTCATTCTAGCTGGGGGGTGGGGTGTGAATAGTCATAATGTGGGCTGTGTGCTTCTATCAGAACCCTTCACGTCACTTATGGCCTCGCGGGCCCGTGGTTTGTTCCATCCTGTTCATCTCAGGGCCACAAACAGGTCGCTCTCGCTAGAAAAGCAGCTGGTGAAAAAAAACACCTTCCTTAGGTTTCGTGGACTAGATATGGAGTCAGTCCATGCCAGGCAGGTTAATGTGCAAGTCCTGAGCCGCATAGAGGCCTTCACGGCCAAAGAATGCTGGAGTCGATGGCGTGAGATCGCGCTACCAGCTTGTTAACACTCGCCCGACAACAGCAAAGAAGATACGGCATAATCTCCACCGTTCCCGTGGCCACCAGCATCACCCGTATCTTCTACTAGAAACATCTCCGTATCGCAGCTTCTGTTATCAGCGGCGATTAAAAACCGTTCCGCGTATTTTTGCCGCTGGATGTTAATGAATTATTCATCCGGCCCTGGTAAAGACCCAGTTAAATAATTAAAGGGGATGATAATAGTCACCGCAATTGATGGGAGGTCTAAAGGTACAGCAACAGACACCGATTCAGAATTGGACCCCAAGGCAGGAGTCTCCACCTGATCAGCAAGCCTTTAAGGAAAGACATTTGTTACCCTTTGAGGGTCTGTGCTCACTTTGTGTAAATCCCCTAGCAGAGTTGCAGATCTGTTCTGTTTAATATCCAGTCAACTGTAACTTTTAAGGGGGGGGGAGGGGGGGTCAGCCATGAGCAGAAGCCAGGGAGGGGGATGTTAGTAACAGAGAACGCCAACAGGCCCTGGGTTCGCGTTGAGGTGTCATGGCATCTGTAAGTCTGATGGCAGAAAAGTGAATCAGGATGTGGGGAGTCAGTGCCCAGTGAGGTGGCAATGCTGACGGTAGGACAACGAGAGGGAGGGACATGGGGCGGCAGCCGCATTGGGAGGACACATGTTTGTCTCTGGAGACTTTGCCCATCCGATCACCAATGAGCCTGACAAGCATAACTCATGTTCAGTTCCATTTGCTCGGTTTGGTTTCTGAACAACCGATGTTCAGCTCAGCGTTACCCTCCACAGGGCCACGTTGCACAGGCTGTCTGATGGGTGGTGATACACACTGCTGCTCCCTGAATGCACCGTGTGACTGCGGAGAGGTGGGGCGACATGACGGTGAAGAAGGCGTGTTTGCAGTTCCATAGGCTGGGGGCGGAGGGGATTACTTCAGTCAGAATGACCGTGTGTGAGCATGTGACAGCCATGACTAACGGTTTAACGTAGCACTATGGCGAGTGAGGGGTTACCGCAACAGTATGGTGTGACGCTGGCCGGCTGTACATCCCAGGGGGGGACACGGCAGTGGCCGTCGCTGACACCCCCGCCCCCCCTAGTCTCAGCCTCTGTGGGGCAACCCTCAGCAGAATCACTGATGATGAAGTGAGGGCTGTACTTTTCCTGGCAGCCGTTGGGGGGGGGGGTCTGAGGGTGTGGGAATCGAACCCCCAATGATGGACTCTCACACACACACACCCCCAGAACCACACACACACACCCAGAACCACACACACACACACACCCCGGACCCCACACACACACACACACCTGGACCCCCCACACACACACCCAGAGTCAGAGCGCTAGGCTGCCGCTGTTTACCAAGCAGCGCTGGAATTTACCCGACATTCACAAAACAAATTCCAGGCCGATATGGATCTTGGCACATAAAGAGTAGTGGTGAGTCTCTGTAAACGGATCGAAAACTGGGGACCAAAGCGCTCCAATCTGGACCGGGGGGGTCTGGGGTATAAAGACCTAACGCACAGCTCCATCCGGTCAGCAGAGGGCGTAACCCTCCATCCGGCCGCTCCTAACCAGCAGAGGTAACCCTCCATCCGGCCGTTCCTAACCAGCAGAGGGCGTAACCATCCATCCGGCCGCTCCTAACCAACAGAGGGCGTAACCCTCCATCCGGCTGCTCTGACCTTGCTCTCCACCACGCTCTCCTTCATGATGGTCTCCAGCCTCTGCCGGTGGTTCTCCATGGGCAGGCGCTTCTCTCTGCTCTTGGGGTCAGCCTTCGTCTTAGTCTTGCCCCCTTCCTCCTCCTTCTTCTGAGTGGTAGAGTCCGGACATAGAGAGCGGTTAGTAGGAGAATTTGATGACCATGTGAGAATGAAGGTGTAGGGGCCACAGCGATGTTTACCAGCACTCAAACCATGCATTTGTGTGGGCTGATGCACACAACCCCCCCCCGGAGGGAGGCCTACTCTTCCTCCTGCCCTCCTGTTCCTCGCCACTCTGTTCAAGGCTTTCCGGAAAGCTCTTACAGGGTGTTGACGAACAGCACTAACCCCATTAGACGCGACAAGCACCCTGTCCCCGGCATGAACCTGGGCAAATTTACAGCTAGTGTAGTTTATCATGACATATTCATGTGTCACATGCACGTAAAGAAACCTGTGCGAGACCAGATGCATCGTGGGATGTGGAATGTCACAGATCGTGATATTTATAGCATGTTAATCATCAGGAAACTCGTCGGCCCACAGAAAGCAGCAAAGTTCACAGTAAAGTCATTTTTACTACTGGTCATGTGACTCTTTAAGTCATTACGAAATAAGCTAAAGTGAACACCCCCACCCCCCCCGCCGCCGCCTGACGAGGTGGACCTACTGAAAGGTACCAGAGCTCACCGGCGGCGGGTTGCGTGCCAACAGGACAGCTTCAGCCCTCCTCATCTTCTCCAGCTCCAGCTCCCTAGCGATCATCTGCTTGGCTTGGTACGTAAGCTGCCGGCGGGGAGGCAGGCCTGGGAATCGTACGGCATCCTCCACATTCCTGGGGGGGGGGGGGTCACACGACAGCCCTTAGTGACAGCACACCCTTCTCAGACTCTCACACAGGACCCATCAGCCTCACGCTGACAACGCGGCCCAATCGCATCCACTGGGAGTCCACACCTGTGGAGACTTGGGGTCACGAACCTGCTCCACACCAACCTGCCAATTTTAAGTATGTAGCAACAAGTGCAACATTAACAAGAGCATTTAAACAAACAAATACGAAACAGCTCTGCAGGTTAATTGTTAAAATGCGGTACGTCTGTCTACCGTACACAAAATCGTCTGAAGCACTTCAACATAACCCGCGAAGAAACCAGAGTCATTTCACTGCTCACACACACAGGCCGGAAACCTACGCCAGGAATAACGCTGCTCATTATTCTGCCGTTATACTGGTTTATTTCAAAGGCTGATGCATCGAATGAGCAAACGAATGAACGAAAGAATGATGCACGCCACTGGTGAGCTACAGGAGCCACAAACCTAACATAGTCAGTTATACCCAATTTAACCAAGAAGCTTCAACATTTACATCAGTTCTAGAAAATACGGCCACAGAAGTTTGTCAAACAGCATTGTAAGTCAGGGATTCCTGGACAGACCAAACGGCAACTGTGTGTATAAATATGAGACTGTCAACTGGGGAGGCTGCCTCTGTTTCCAGTCACAAATGATGTTTCATTGCCTGGGATTTAAGCTTTCCTCTTTACAGACTACAACAAAAAAAATCACAAACAAGACCTTAATCTCTCCAGGCAGAACATCACAATGTTGCCAAATTGCATATTTAAATCCGTGAGGATGGGGAGGAACCTGACGGCAAGCAGATCTCACTCCACAACGGAGAGGAAACAAGGACACATCAATCGCGATCAATCAAACCGCATCCTACATTCACAACAAGAGAAAGTTCATAGCAGGCATACACATTAACAGGCGTCTTAACCAGGCAAACTCCACTGGAGCCCCCCCACCCAGTCAACCAGCCAGGCAGAACCCAAACAGGGGAGATGGAACTGGCAAACCATTCTTCCCATTAATACTACAGTCATGCTAATCATAAAAGCCAGGATATGACATCACACGTTTCATATGCATTTAAATCATTTGGAAATTCATAATTATGCTTTTTTTTGACATAAAAGCACACAGCCCAGTGTAGCCTCTGAATAGAACTGAGGACTTGAAAATAAAAATCGGACACCTGCACTGACTAGAAACACTGCACTTTATATACAAAAGTAGTATAGAAATTCAGGAAGGAAGTGTACAAATCACACAGACACACTTGCCATATTTACACGACTGATACTGCAGAAACAAAAACACTTAGGTTCTGCAATGATATCTGTCCATCACGCCTAAAGCAGCTGTTTCGGCTTTGGCCTCATAGAGAGAAGCAGAAGCAGGGCGAGACGGCGTCAGCTGATGCTCCTCTCACAGGAGACACGCTCGGAAATGAGGGGGACCGTGTTTCTGCCCAGCGCCGTCGGTCTGGAAACAAGGCACAGCTCGCAGGCTAGAGACATATCCAGAACTGGGTCAAAACGTTAATAACACGCCAAAGCTTTACGGCACTGACCTGTCTGGCTCTCGCACAACAAACTCATTTAAAGTAAGTAACGACAAATCAAAGTCGCTACCTTGATCCATTAACAACATTCCGCAGGGTCTTTACAGACCCTATGAAGTTCACAGACAGAGCGTCCCTCGTCAAAAGTCTCAGTCCCCTACTTTAGGTACTCCTGATCAGTGCTTAGTTACCCTTGCTGCCAGGAACAGCTACATTCCAGGTTTGGTTAGTCGCCACCTGATCCAGGAGGGCGTGGTGCACCATAGCGGGGAGGTACAGGAAGGCATTGACCAATCCCAGTAGTAGAAGGGCGATGGCCAGCGGCAGCCCCCAGTTGGTGGTCATGATTGGCTCCTCACATCGTGCCTGAAGAAATGAGCCCTGCATGGTGCACCGCAAAGGCCGAATGGTGGTAGGAGCGACACCGATCCGACCCACAGCCTAAAATCCAAACGAGTCTGCTCTCCACCTTCTGGCTAAATAACTCATTAAAATCCCAGCACGGATTTCCCAAACAGGGGTGGCAAGCTCTGTATTCCTGACTCTCTCCGAAGGGTGGTGGAGGAACAATGGTGACTAAAACTGAGATCCACCGGTTACTATCAGGGAAAAATACAGGGACCGCAGATGGGCTCAACGGACTGAGCCAAGGCAAGCAGTACAGAGTCAGATGCACTACTGTCGATTAAAGGAGGGGGGGCATGCCTATAATCTTTTTCATCACTAATCCTCATCAGATAATAACTGATGAAGTCTAAGCTGCACCACAAGTGAATTAAGCTAACCCTGAGGTAAGAGGGATATATCACCAGAATCTCTAGAATAAAACTACTTACTCTTCACCAGATACAAAAACCTGAAAGGATATTGCAGGGGGGTACACCGCATATCCCATCCAACATGCAGATGCTTCACGGATCATCCTATTGTGCTCACTGACGAACGTTACACAATCGAGCTTGTGTGTTCCCTTCGACATCATTAATTTGGTCTCTTATCTGCCCCATAAATCTGCGTATGATTAGTGAGGATTCCTGTGCAAAGCAGGCCAGTTAGTTTTGTCCAGCCTTGACCCTTAATTACTTTGATGCACTAATTAAGTGGATGGCGGGTGACCTCACCAGGTGCGTCAGGTGTCACATTTTAATTAACGCCTGGCGTTCTCAGCGGTCTGAGGAATCCCAGCCGGCTGGACAGTAACTGGCAAAAGCTGAAGGGCTCCACCTTGAGCTCCAGGCCGGAAGGGCTAACAGCAGAAGCCTTCCTTTGAGTACTGGGGAACCAAACCGCAAGGAATAAATGCCAAGATAATAGAAAGGATGACTGGGGGGGGGGGGAAAGACCAGCTCACTGCGACAATGGTGAGGTATTTACAGGAAACCAACATACACAGACACATACACAGACCTGTCCTCATATCTTTGTGGGCACCGTCCATTCATTTCTATGGGGAAAAATCCTAACCCCAACAATGACAACCTTAACCCCAATCCAGCCCTAATCTAAACCATAAGTAACCAAACAAAAATTTCTTTTGGCACTTTTAGTGTTCTGATTGCAGTTGTGGTCCCCACAACATCAAAATAACAGGTTTTTAATCACATGGTGGTTGTATTGTTCGGAGGACATGGAGTGCCGCGACTCGGTGAGGCAGCAGGGCGGACACTCACGGCTCCAGCAGGTAGCGGTATTGCCCCTCAGGGGTGCGGTCCTGTCGGTACGTCAGGTTATAGCACAGCATGGTGTCAATGAGCTCCACCAGCTGCTGCTTCTCGCGGGTGCTGTACAGCTGGGGGTTCACCTGGGAGAGCAGGGAGCAGCCATGTCAGGTCTCCAGAGGCTGGGGCGGCAGGAGTCCGTCCCAGACGCCCGTATTCCCGAGGCTGGGCTTATGACATCATACCACCAGGAAGGCCAACTTTCCACGCGAATGAAAAATCGGTAAATAAAACATGAGATGCTCTAAATATGGATGCGCCAAATAGCTGGAGGGCCTCAGCTACAGCCCCGGCTCTGGTGAGACGGGCAAAAAAAGCCCCCCAGCCCCCTCACAGCACCTGCAGCTGCATGGGAACAAGCACTGTGACTGATTCACCTGCAACACAGGTGTGGGTATGATTTGGGGGGGCAGGAAAGCAATTGAGCAGGTAATCACCACAGAGGGGTGTGTCTGTGTGTGTGTGTGTGTGCGCGCGCGTATTAGCAGGAAATAATGCATTACCCTGCCCTCCAGGAGCTGTCAACATGACAGCTTTGATCTTTCTCTGTGTACTCAAGAATAGCCTGCATGTCAGCCACCCACAGACTTGGGGGGTGTCAGATTACCCACAGTCCTCTGGGGCTCACAGCCTCCGCTCCATGTGTGACAAGCATGCTCTGGAGCCGGCGCACTAGCTCAGGCTCCAGGAGAAAATGAGACCCCCCCCCCCAGGCACTCTGTACCACACAGCTGCCCACTGTGAATGCCTGAGCAACTCAGGGCAACACCCAAAATGGAGGGGGGGGGGTTCAAACTCCCTTAGGGGGTCAAGGAGGTCAGACCACAGCTCGTAACAAAGTTACTGGGATGTGAGAATCCGGAATAAATTCTGTAGGCAGTGTGGGGGTGGGTACAGAGAGACTGAGCACCATCGCTAATCACCAGCAGGACCCGGGGGGCTGCAGGACAGACGGCATGTCTGCAAACACGACGAAAGAACCTCAGGAGAGTGAAGGGGGGGGATGCTGCAGCTCGAGAGAGTGAGAGTCCAACCGCACCACCCCCACCCGCTATGCACCAACTGGAAGCTCGGCCCCAGCTTCTTAAAAAACAGGAGGAGGAGCGCATCGACGAAAAGGTCAGGTGACGTCGCCGGTCCGCGGTGACGACCCGTTATGCAAGAGATGCTGCGGGGATCCAGCGGGAACACGGGCAGCAAAAAATTAACATGTCTTGGGCCCCGTGCCGTGAGCACCGCCGCTCAGGGCATCGACAGGATGACGTGGATGCTGCCTGGCTAGTGTCGCGGTGCACTGCCCCCCCCCCAGTCAACCCGAATTCCCCCCCACGTCCCAGAAACCAGAAAGAGAAGGCCCCCCCCCCGTGGCTTGGGGGGGGGGGGGGGGGGGGGGGGGGGGGGGGGGGGGGGGGGGGGGGGGGGGGGGGGGGGGGGGGGGGGGG
>JAODLD010000008.1:16832721-16844203 GCA_026781065.1 Mormyrops boulengeri
TCACTGCGTGGACCGGCAGCCCGGATGGCAGGGCACTGACATCCGTCCGTTCTCCCCCCCCCCACGAAACCCCATGCACAACATGGGGTGGACCACTTCTGTTGTAGTCATCCCAGACCAAATGCCACCTGGGAGCTGGCCTGGAGGGGATCGGGGGGGGGGGGTGCGGGGTGCATGTGACAAGCGCAGGTCAGCTTGGAGTAGCACTCTGTGGCGTTTTGTTGGATTACCAGCAGTGAGATGTTCAGACCATCTTCACCGTGGCTGTTAATGAATTATTCAGCTGTGCGGGTAAAAGGAGGAGAAAACTCTGGACTTTCTTACCGCAGAGAGCAGCTGCTCCCGGAGAGGTACTGATTCAGTCCGGAAAACAGCAGAGAGTTCCGGAAAACCCCCCCCCGGAGCCTCCGAGCATCACGCCGGGCCCTCTGTAACCGGCCCACTGGCTCAGACGGCCATACCTGTCGATGGCGTCCCGGGATCCGGACCCATAAGCAGGCGACAGCTTACCCGCTAATATGGTGTAATACACTAATGCCGTTGTGCGGCTACGTGGGGCAGGCTCCTTCCCCAAGGTGCTGTGCCTGGAACGGCTGGCCCCAGCCGCGAGCGAGGGCCCCGCGGGCTCCCCACCACCTTTATTTATTTGTTTGCATGGGTCCTTAATAAGAGCCGCGGGCCCCGGGATTATTTGGGCATTAGTGGCCAAGGAAAGCACTCGGATTGCAGTTAGATTCCCGGTGTGAGGAAATGTGTTTCAGACAGAGAGAGTGATTTCAGGAGGGGCTGCAGGAAGAGAAGCTGAGGATTTTTTTTGGTTTATGTGAGAGCAACTGAGAAGCCGTGCAGGAAAGGCAATCTCTGCGAGCAATGAACTCCACGGTCACAATGAGTCAGGGCATATATTTAAGTTTGGGTGTGTTTGAGAAGGAGAAGGGAATTCTGTGTGTGTGTGTGTGTGTGTGTGTGTGGGTGTGTGTGCATGACAGGAAGAAAGAGGAAATACAGTTATCAAAAGCCTAGATAAAATGTTTCAAAACAGGAGGAATTTTGTCATTCTAAGTAAAATTTTACTGAAGTTGCATTAGTTTGTTTATGAGTATTATTCTATGTCTATATGACAGATTCTATATTGACTTGTTCACCTTGTTGTTTTGACCCAGCGTAGATTCAGGCAGACACGTGTAAGCCATGCCGTTACTCCACGGCATTGGTGGCCTTGCCGAAGGTCCCCGCGTTCCCTGAAGGGCGCCAGCCACTCGGAGTCCTATTGCAGATGAAAGGCAGGCGCTGATCGTCACCGCTTGACCCCCCCCCCCCCCCCCAATAAGAGCCACCGTAAGTCCCATGCACATGTGTTTAATATTAACCTGACATGGTCAGCTCTCGATGGGGGGGTGGGGGGGATGTCAGCTTCCAAACATCTGGCTGAGATGAGAAACATGTGGGAATGGGATTGTGGGAGCTGGGGGTGACCGTAGCGTGAAACCGCACACGCCTGCACATGTACATGGGCTCCTTCTCATGCTTGCCCCCCAGTGCACACGTGTGTACTTTCTGTACCGCTGACCCCATGGTAAATAAATCCCTGTTACGCCATCACGTCTGTTCCATAGACAAGTCTGCGTTATGTTCCGTTTTTTAACAAAAGGAACACACACAAACATGTCCGTTTCTGTCCCCCTGTAGGGCGTGCTTCTATCTCTCTCCCGGCGTGTCAGTTCTTATTCGTTTTCTCGCAACGCAAAAGAAACAAACATAATAAATGACATGAGTTTCCTCTGATTTCCCATTTGCCCAATCAGATAAGTGGAGCCAGAGTCCGTAAGGTCTGGCTGTTTGCTGTAATGTGACATAAAGGAGGCAGTTTTGGTGCCAGTGTCCTCAGGTCTCTAGCTGTGCAATCTCTCCTGTTCACAGCACCGTGGTCCGAATGCCAGAGAAATCAGGAAGGTACGGGGGGGAGTGTAGTGAAGGTGGGGGATCTGCTTTGCCTGATGGTGTGCCGCCGCTCCCCGCCTCGGTGGCCCCCCGGGCCAGGCGATCTCACGCACCAGGCGTTTGCCAGTGAGACGGACGCCAGCTTTATGAGGTGGCATTAAAGCGACGGTCTCCCTCGAAGCCAGTCTGAAAGCATCTGAAATTTCCCCGGGCAGAGCCAGGGGAGCGAGAATCGAGCGGAGAGGGCCGCGTCTCCACTCGCTGGCGAAATTAACGGCTGTTATCTCCCCGAAACAGAAGGCCGGCAACGACGCAGCCATTTAAATTGAGTTTTAGAGCAACGTCGGGTTTCTGTCATTTATATTGACAGGCTGCTGGCCCATTTTCACTGTTAACGGATATCTTTTCTAAACTGCAGCTTTGTGAATAGGGTTTTACTTGGTGCAAGAAACTTTAATAAGTGCTGTAAATTAACCAAAGAAAGGGCGCATTGGCTGCCGGGTGATGTGCTGGTTCTTCCAGTTTGGCCTTTTGGATCTGGCCCCAGCTCCATGTGGGTAGAGTGTGTGTTCTCCCCGTGTTTGCCTGGGTTTTTTTCTCCCCCTTGTTTCCTGCCCCGGTCCAAAGGGGGTTGAGGGGATGTGCAAAAATGAAAATCTCTGCACAAGCAATAACTCGAAAGTCACAACGAATCTTGGGGGAAGAGCCACAATACAGAGAAATGCTTATTTAAAGAAGAGGGTGACACCGAGATCCCAGGAAGGGCAGGAATCGGATTAAAATTAGATAGGACTCAGACGAAGAATGGGCTTTCAGGATGGGGTCAGAAACTGAGGAGAGACAGGACCCAAAAAGACATCATTCTTTAAGGACACGGTCAGAGACTGGGTCTGAGCCATGAGATGGAGAACAAGAAAAAATGTGTAAATTTATCCTCAAACCAAATCACGGCAAACTCTGACCTATTCTTCATGCTTGTAATTCATTGCTGATGATCTTTTGCAGCGACGTAGGAAATCTCTGTGTTAATGACACTGGTACTTTTCAGCCCCACACGATCACTTGCAAGAGTGACCATGCCAATCACATGCTGCTCATTCTGCTGCTTTTGAGAGAAGGAAAGTCTCGCCGGTGGCAAAGGCAACTTGCCGGCTCTGTCACCGCATCCCTTGGGAGATTGTATTTATTCTTTTAGATGCCGTTTTCTGGTCCTGAGCTAAATGGAGGCTCTGCGGGGGAAACCTGTCAAGCTTCTGTTTAGCTTGTCACGTGACTTCCTCCCCCGATCAGGAGAGGGATATTGCTGCAGCCAGGAGTTGAATGTTGAGTGGAACGGGCAATGTCGAATAGGAGGGGCAATGTTGCATAAGAGGGACACTGTCGAATAGGACGGGCAATGTGGGAGAGGTTCATAACAAGGAGCCTGTTATCTTATACCCTAACCTTTGTCATACTGTAAAACCCTCCTACCCTTTGTGATAAACCCCTCCTACTCAACATTGCTCCTCCCACTCGACACTCAGCTCCCGGGTGCAGTGATATACACTTGCCCATCAGACCTACCTCCGAAGAAATGAATAGTGGTCAGCTGGCACACTGCCGGTGCTCGGGGGAACATCGCGGAAAAACGAGTAATAACTGGGAGCTGACCATCTGGCCTGGGAGGAGCGGAACGGGCCAGGAGCAGGGCCGGCCGGGACCACCCTGCATCCACGCAGCCCTCCGTGACACGACCACTGCAAGACGGATGTACCGATCCCATGCTGCTAATTGGCTCTCTGGTGAGATGAGCTGCTCCCTGCTGCCCCACATGGAACGATCCAGAGGTTCGGGCAGCTCTGAGCAGCATGGCAGTGGCAGCAGGCAAACAGGCCCGGCGCCCGCAGTGCAGCTGGTCTTGGCCTGGTGAGGCAGCGGCTCGGAGGGTCGCAGGTGCGAGGGTCCCGGCACGCACCTGCCATGCAGGAAGCCTGAGCCGCATAGTTGCTTCCTGGACACCTCCTCCTCTTTTGCCTCCTCCTCCTCTAGGCTGTCCCGGCAGCAGGCAGAGCCACAGACGGAGATGGAGAGAGGGAGAGAGAGAGAGTGAACATGTTGAGAGAAGGAGAACAGGAGGGGGAGCCGAGGAAGCGAATGTATGGCGCGCTGAGTAAATAACGCCCAGGGAAAATAAACATGGGGGTGCTCCCAGCACGCTTTTCACACAGATCTACAAAAGATAAGGGCCTCCCACCCTTTCTGAGATGAGACAGCAGGCGCACCCATTCACATCCTGAGTATCCAGGTTCGCCCCTGATGCAAAAGGATAGGTATCGAGGCGGTAGTGTTTTGCTTCCCTTCGTTTGTGTATTTTTTTGCCCCCCCCATCTGCCTGAGTGGAGGTGTGGCTGGCATGCGTTTCTCTTTGTTTGTCAGGATCGGCGAGGCAGGTCCCCAGGAGGGGCCCTTCCTTATTCCCCAGCCGCCCCTCGCACTGCCTGCGTGCAATTAACAGAGTAATTAAAAGCTTGATGAGCTAATTGGTGTTCGGCGGAGCTGCAGGTGTTTTGATAGGGAGGCTTATTTGTGTAAGTGCGCAGAGTAAACAGCCTCCAATCGGGGCTAATTCTTTTTTGGCTCAGGTCCCTCTCCCCGGCTTGACATGGCACGGCCGCTCTCAGGCAGGCGGGCCAGAACCGGGCCCTGCTTACAGGAGGGGGGAGCGATGTCATCCAGCCGGGCCGCCCCGATGATGTCAGTCCAAGTCCCACATTTTGTTACCCTTAAACCATGAATTCATTCCCGTCGGACAGAGAGAAAAAGTCCAAACTGAACTGTCGTTTTGATCCCGAGACTCATGGCCCTCCCCTTTAGCCAGCTCGTTCTCGTTTATTCTGCCCACTCATCTGTGAGTTTTCCTGCCTTCTTTCCCCTCCTCTGTTCTGCTGTTGCCTCCCACCCCCCAACCAAGGCAGCTGTGCCGGTGACGCCTCCACGCCCACGGAGCGCCCGCCTCTCCCCAGGTGCTGGGGGCTGGCAGTTACTGCCGCTCAGGTGCGGGCTGCTCACAGGACGCTCCCCCCAAGCCTTACCAGAGTCGGGGGGCGGGGGGGGGGGACGTTCCATGCAACAGCACAGCAAACGCTGGGCGCCTCGTGGCAAGAGCCTGAACAGAGGCCGCTTTGTGAGTCCAGCTCTGCTTTTGCCCTGCGGTCTGTCTCCTAATGCTCATAACAGAGTGCAGAGCCGGGCCGTGAGCGTGTGTGTGTGTGTGTGTGTGTGTGTTTGTGTGTGTGTGTGTTTGTGCCCGCCCACCCGCCTTGTGCCCGGTGCCCGGTGCCGTCCTAACGCGCCGCAGATGGGCCGGACTGGGGAGTTGTTCTTGGCACGGTTCACCGCGGCCGAATGTCACAAATACTTTCCTTTATTTAGGAATGGCTCGGGGGTTAAGGGAGCGAGAGAGGAAGAGAGCCAGGGAGGGAGAGAGGGAGGGAGGGAGAGAAAGCAGGAGAGGGAGATGGAGAATAGCAGCTTTCTCAAACATCTGGATTTCATTAGCGGCCACTGAGAGAATCTGAAGAGAAAGGTTTTTTTTTTCCTCTCTCTCCCTTCCTTTAAGTAATAATATATGGGATGGAACCACTTCTGCTGACACCCTCCCAGGATTAGAGGGGATGGGGCTAAACACTGGCGATTACCATGACGCGGACACTAAGTGGGAAAAAACAAGCTGCAAAATAGACTCCACATCTTCTGCCACCGGGAGGCGCTAATGAGCGTTGAGGCTCTGTGGTTAACAATGTGACAGGAACAGCCAGACCCCAGGGGGACCCTAGAGGGCCTGCCCGCCTGCCCAAGATTTCCCAATCTGGGGAGAGGTGGCCTGGGTGTCGTTGCAGAGGAGAAGGGGTATGCACCACCCTCAGCCATCTCTCGGGGTGACGCACCAGGCCCCAGAAATCCCACAGCTGTCCCATCCCGCCTGGCATGGTGGGTGGGAGGGTAAAAAGACCATGTTTGCTTTCACTAAATGTATTTGTTCAGCCAGCTGGTATCAGAGGGATTCCCCATTAGCTATGGGGGACGGTCCATCAAAGCACAGTGTCCCTCCCCAGGCTTATCATTTGCGGATGTAAAGGTTCAGATGCCGCGTTGGAGACTGACTCTATGTGGTACGGTCGGTAATAGGGGGGGTTGGTGAATAGCCCCCTCCAGCATCATTTTCTCATTCACTCTAACATGTCAGCAGAGCTTGCGGACATGGGCTGTAAATCCACCCCCCCCCCCCCCCGCCAATTCTGAGTGATAATGTAACCTTCCCCCACATCACCCACTTTAAGAGCCTGTTTTACTTCTGCAATATGATTTTCCGAAACAGGCACAGTGGCTTCTAGTCACAGCGCATCTCCCTCCCGATCCCTCCAAGCATCACCTTGGGGGGGGGCGAGAGTGGGCGCTGAGGGGCAGGTCAGGGGGCTGAGGTCGACCGGGTCGGGTCGTAACCTGTGCTGTGCTGCGGGTTCAGCTATAGTTTGGAGATGAGGGGCGTGAGTGGGACGTAGGGGTGGGAAGGATCGCGGCTTTAATCCCGGTGTTTTGATGTGAGGCCCGTGTTTGTGCGGCTGATGGGCAGCAGATGTGAGCAGGCTGGCCGGGCAGAGAGCCAGAACAGCTGGGAGACCCTGAAAACAACAGCATTCCTGGAGTCCGATGCGGGATTACGGAAAAGTGAGGGAGGGAGGCAGGATCGCAAGCGACAACGACAGGGGAATGTCGGGGAGGGCCAGGGGACAGGGGTCTCCTGGGGTGGGGATCTTGTTTCTGCCTGAACCCTGGCTGGTGCATGCAGATCGGCCTTGTTAAAAGGGATTTAAACTGCCCCCCCCCCCCCCAGCCTCCTGAAGAACAAACAGACGCCGGCAAGCACTGCAAGGCTCAGCATCCTGTCAATACATGAGGCGCAGTAGTACATGACACAGATTGGACCAACAGGGTCACATCCACCTCAAGCCAGGCCCTGACATGCGTGCGGCCCTGATGGTTCAGGTATGGGCCAAACGTTGTAGCTTCATAAATTGATTTTTTGAGTGGGGGTTGAGCCTTCGAGAGAGTGAGGTCCGTGGGAAAGTGCATCCTGCTAGTTCGCACCTCATGGTGCCACCCCGCCCCCCGTCGGCCTCCTTGTTCTGGGAGCCTGCCGGCTGCACAGATGGGCCCAGATGGCAGGGGACCGCTGCCGACACAGCAGTGTATCAGAGCTGGGTGTTGAGCCCCCATCCCTCAGCCCAGCGCGATCCAACAGCTGTCCGCAATCCCCTCCATTGCCCCGGCCCAGATCCTGCCCCCATCCCCTACCCACCAAAGTCCCTCTGACATTCCTGAGGTATATACTCCTGCGTCACAGCGTGAGCCCATGCACTCGTTCGGTGGCCGTGTAAATGGAGCAGGCCGTGGTGCGGCGGCGCCAATGCTCTGTCACCTAACCGGCATCCGCAGGTCTGCAGCTACTAGGTCATCAGTTCCGGACAGTGCCTTCTGGTCACCAATACAGGGTTCATTATATTACCAGTGTCACACTGTGGATTATATCAGTGTTATACCAGGTCTATAAAACTGGTATATTACCATTGATACATGATATCAGGTGTATAACACTGGTGTATTAACACTGACACATCATATCAGAGGTATAACACTGGTATATTACCATTGATACATTATGTCAGGTGTGTAATACTGGTATATTACCCTTGATAAAATACATCAGGTGTATAACAATGTGTATAACATTACCAATGATGTATTATATCAGGTATATTAACACTTATACATCATATCAAGAATATAACACTGGTATATCAGGTGTATAATACTGGTATAGTGCCACTGACATTATATCGGGTGTATAACACTGGTATATTAACGCCAGTTTGTCATGTAGGGTATATAACCATAGTATATTCCAGGAATGTTAGGTGTTTGATACTGGTATATTACCACCGGTGTTAAAATGATATGTTATAGTTATTATTAGTGTGAGTTCCTCCTCTTGAAGACTACAGGTGAATCTGAACACCATGTTCTATAGTGATGCTCTGGTGCTGAAGGTCTTTTGATCTGACAAGAAGGGAACTCAAAAGGCAAAAATGTCATATATCAGATCTGTTAACCATATGCGCAGCATCTAAAGTCTAGCCAGTAACATCTAGTATCTAACCTGTAACATTAAGTCCTTAGCCTGTAATATGTAGCATCTAACTTGTAACATCAAACTACTGACTTGTAATATCAAACATCTGACCTGTAACATGAAGTGCATTACCTATAACTGTGTTAAGCTCCTGACGAGTAACATCTAGTATCTAACCTGTAACATCAAGCCCTCACCTGTCTCATCAAGAGTCATGCCTGTAACACCAAACATCTGCCCTGTAACATCAAGTACGTATCTGATCTGTAGCATCAAACATCTGGCCTGGAACATCAGACATTTGGCCCCCATATTCACATTTAGCACCCAAGAGGGATGCTTTTTCTCAACTTGGAGGATTCCCCAAAGACCTAATACCCCCGCTGGAGGACAGAACATTGTGTTGCCCCCCCATTGAACTAGAAGGATGCTCATCCAGTGACAATGATTAATTTATTGTTCGCCAGATTCTTACAGTTGTTCCAAAATATGCAAGTGTGTAATAAACACCTTTTTTAGTGGGCTGGAGTGATAATTTACCCAAAGGGATTTATTTGCCGTGATAAACAGCCCGGTAGAAATGTTCCGGATTGCGGTGGCAAACCTGTTTCTTTTCTAGTAAAGGGCGACTGTGCGGATAGCAGACGCGGCCGCACGGCACGGAGCAGTAACGGCTTGGCAGCGCGTTGTCAGACATATGGTGGGCGGCCCACAGGCCAGTGGAGTGGTCACATGACCGAGCCCCAGCTAGAAGCTCCTTGTCCAGGACGCTCTTGTGACCTCTCCGTAACTCCCCGCTGGCGGTGCCCCTCCCTGCCCAGCGACTGCCATCCCACTGGATCCGGGACTAATTACAAGCCCTGCTGCTGCTTCTGGCCGAGACCCTGTACCGCCAGTTATTTTCGTACCTGGCTCACGGCGCCGGCATTGAGCAGGCCTCTCCCCGCAAGACGTGTATGTGCGTGTGTGTGAGGCGGTGTGCCCTCGGAGGTTGTCTTCAGCATGGAGGGAGTTAATTCTCTACCTCGCAGGTTTACAGTCACCACCTGCAGGGGCTGCTGAGGCAGGACAGTGGTTGTGTGAAAGCCACGGCCGTCTGCCCCCATGCTCCCCTACCGCAGGCTGGAGGTGCCCCATTCTCTTGCTTCCTGTTGGCGCCCCATCCTCCCGCTTCCTGTCGGCTATGGTTGCCCTTGTCTGACTCAGTCACCACGGTGAGCGAGGGTGGACCGTTTAGGCCGCTAAGCAAACGCCACAGTCACGCATCCCGGGTACAAAGCTGCCCCTAAGGAGTGTGAGGAGGGAGAGGAGTGTGAGGAAGATCCGTTACCTGACCGACTTCAGCGTGAATCAGGCCGTGTCTGGTGAAGTGACCTGAGCTGTGGGACACTGAAACGTTTTTGCGCTTGGGTTCAAAATAATGTGTGGCTTATGAGATCACGGGGGAGACTCTGAAGTGTGTCCCTCTATACCGCTGAAGGGGCCGTGCCCCGGAGTGGGGGTGGTGGTGGTGAGCTGGCCTTGTTTGGTCCTGGGGTTTTGGGGGGGGGCGGCAGCACATGTACCCATGGCCTTGATGGACAGTGTCAACACGGACTGCATATGACACTGACCGTCACGCGGCTGTCCGCAGAAGGGAGGGGAAGGGACAGTGAGGGGGGGGGAGGGTCAGGAGGGTGACAGACGCCGCTGAGGAAAGGCAGGGGTGGCAGTAGTGGGGGGGAGGTCTATCCGCAGCTGCCGGCCGAGGCAGCAGGTGTTGCTGGATCTTTCCAAGAGCGCTGAGGGAATGTGTGTTTACCTTTAGCCTCATGTCCTCTGTCTATCACCCCCCCCCCCCAAGGCTGCCAGCTCCCCATATTCTACATGTAGGGCACCCCAGTCATTGCTGGGACGCCGGCAAAGTTGTCCCCCTAAATGCGGTATGACTTTTTTGACTGTCCGAAAAGGCAGGCTGCCGGTCTTACCATGCTGCAGCATCCAACTCCGGCCCAAACCACGCGAGCAGGTCGGCCTGTTGGCAGTGCCACAGGGGTGGCCTCGCCATCCAGGCCCCCGCTGAGCCCGGGCGGCGGCGCCCGAAATGACCTTGTATGTCCCTTGCGTGATCTCACCCCGTCGCACCTTTCCGCAGGTAGCGCGGAACAGAAGGTTGGAACGATGCCAGATTCACCCGCCGATGTCAAAACCCAGCCCAGATTGACCCCACCCACCATGCCACCGCCCCCTCCCGCGGTCAGCCAGGCGGCCAATCGCAACGCGTCATTCACGCCCACCACGAGTAAGTCCTCGCTACCGTGCCGTCTGGCGAGGGCGGTGGCGGTCACCGAGCCCATCATCTTTGTGCCGAGATGGATCGCGTGCGTCTCAAATTTTTAAACAGCGGGCAGACAAAGGCGAGGTGTCACCATGGACATGTTTACCGTGGTAACTTGTCTCATTGTCCTTATGTTCTATGCATGAAGTTCCCATCCTCCCCTCCATATGTCAGGCAGCTCGTTTTGTTGCCTTTTCTGGGCTATTAGAGCATCTCCTCCGCCCAGAGTAGTGTGCCGGATTATCGTAGTCGTTCCCAGCGCAGTGGTGTACAGACACATGTCTGGACTCTCTCCCCCTACCCCCCCACTTGATGTGCACGTACAGAAACCCGCCAGGCCATTTTTAGTGTTAAAGTTCCTTGTGAATAAGGCGTTTGCTCACAAGGAAATGGCCTGGGAGCACCAGGTGATCATGTGCATGCATGGGCCCAGGTGTGACACCCTCTCCCAACCTTAAGTCTTCCGGCGAGGGGGGGTGTACCCACAGGGGCCACTCGCATGCCGCTGCAGGCCTTGGGACCTGTTTCTTCCCTATATAGTCACAACAAGCCGTGTTGTTTCACCTGTTGCGTTGCTGTCCACCCGTGTGACCTGCTCCTCACTCCATAACCAGAAAGTGCAAGTGCCCGTGCCACATGTCCCCCCCCCCAACATGCGTGTAAGACTCGCACAGACTCACGCAAACTCATGAGGACACAGATACACACCGACCCCACCCTCAGGATCTGCTGCAGCTGAGCGATGGTGTCCGTTTAAGAGGCCTGTTCTGGAAAGTACATATGTGACGTTGAGCCACTGTCCTCAGAGAGCAAGTTACACACATTCAAGGGTTTCAGTTGTAAATATATTTTTATTTGCGTGGATGGTGCCTCCATGTGGTAATACAGGAGAGGATCAGATTCGAGTTCTTCTCCTGAAGAAGCTCGTTCGGGACACTGGGGAGTATTAGGATGAACTGGGAAAGGAGGACGGGGGTTGGGGTGGGGGCGGGGGGGGGGGCTTCGGAACCCCAAAGCTGCGAAACTACTTTCAGCAGTTGGACATGAGCGGGGTC
>JAODLD010000008.1:16856558-16870356 GCA_026781065.1 Mormyrops boulengeri
GATAGGATTCTGACCCCCACAAACCCATCCACAGACCACTACCTTGTAGTTCTCCCTCTACCTCTTAGTAATCATTGGAAAAAGCAGATAGACATCACTGCCGAGCAAATAAATGAAGAACAGAGCTGAAGCACTCAGCTGTGAGAGCTGCGCTTGTTTAACAAACCTGCAAGCCCACTGAGATTTCCTGGCAAAGTCTGAGAAAGCCGACCTTGATAGCTGGTTTAAACAGCAGCCGCCGTAATGTGTTGATTTCAACAGAACCTGCTGGTTCCACAATCCAATAAAGAGCATTATTTCTTAATAATACAGCCAACAGCGCTGCTTTTCAGTCACAAAAAACTCATTAAAGAGCATGAGGATTCCACCTTTTGACTGATGATGCCTATGAAATGCCTGTAAAACATCCAGGTCGCTTCAATAGTGCCAAACCTGTTCCCATAACCCAAAGCCTGACATAGTGACACTCAGGCAAACGTGAAGGAGACCCCGCGATTTGGTGCTAACTTTAAAATGCAGGCTTTTGTAGCTCTCCGGGTGCTGTGAAGGAAAGGCGGCTTATCTCAGTGGGCAGAAGTTCCATTTTGAGGCGAATGTTCTGTGAGCCTGTAACCCTTCTCATGTCATATTTCTTCCAAAATAACGAAAAGCACAGACCAAAGCATCTCCGAATGCCTGCAGATCTCACCAATGAGCAGTTTCGACATGCCACGGGCAAGCCTGAGAGCTCCGTACCAACTGTGTGTAAACCAAAGTATCTAAAATAGACGAATTTGCTCGAAGCACAAAAAATGCCAGTGCATGAAAGCGCGGAGATCGACAGCTAGCTACCGTTTCAGCTTTTTCCATTTAAGCATTTCAAACGCATAATTACCTGTTTACTCCAATCATTCGCCGCAGAATATTACAGCTTCTTATTTAGGAATGTGAAAATGTAGTAATTACACAAGAACCGCAGGGGTAAATGCTTCAATGTGTAGTTTATTTGTATGACCAGACAGAAGTCAGCACCGTGAGCTTTAATCAGACATTTGAGGCGTAAATATGGGAGGAATATTATCAAACCAACAGGAGCAGCATTAAAACCTCGTATTCCATTGAGAGAATTTGGAAAATTAAGCTACTATTTTCAGATGATGCTACTATTTTCTTATTCTCTATATGTCTAGCCGTGCTTGGTATGTCTGCCTGTGGATCAAACTTAGGACACGATTCTTTGGATTGTAATCGTTTAGTTACATAACCTCAACAAATCTAACCAAAAAAAACTATGTGTAACTTTTAGGTTTCTCTGTTTTTATCACCGATATTCCCACAATATTTATATCTGTGAAGACTTTCTGTCTGTGAATCGTATGGAATTCTGTCAGGGGGTCCGTTCTGGGGGTCTCGATCCCATTGCAGCAGCATCAGCAAGGGATGCTAGTGTGGAGTACTACTGGGTGAAAGACATGCTTGTCACAGCTGATGTGGAAAGAAAGAGAGATTTTGACATTGTTGTATATGTCCAAAAACGCTCCAATCGTATCAGCAAATAATTCTGGGTTATGGTTTCAGGCGTTGCTGTGAACTACTCGGCAAAAAGAAATATTCTCCTGTCTCCAGTGCACTAAAAGGAACTGTCCTCATGCCGTTGAACAATACGAACAGGTGTTTTTAATTATTCAGACATGGATATGGTCATTTGGGAGTATAGTCAAAAGGATTTCTGCTTTAACGCTTCTGAAATTTGCAACAAGGAGAGCCGTCGGCTGCTGTAAATATATTTGAATGTTCGTTTCATTAACAGGTGCGGGGGGATCCAACTCATTCCTGCGTTGGCAAAGAAAACCCGTCTGTCAAATTCTTTTCAGATTTTTAAAACATGGTCTACGAAGAAGATGTTCCATTATGCGTATAACGTGCGGAGACATAAGCTTCTCTGACACAGTTTTTACTAACCTAGAAAAACAAACTGGTTTTCATTGCCTGTGATTCTTCAGCTGTTTCGGTAAAAAAAAAAAAAAATAATAATAGTTTGTACTGTAAATCTGGCAAAGCTTAACTGCTGGAAAGGTCTTTGGAAAGATGGGTACAGCTTGTATTCTCAAAGCCATTGTAGGGACTCTTTTTTAAATAAACGCTTTAGACAAATGAAGGTTTGATTTGATATGTGTAGAGAATCATAATATGCTGTTTCGTGCAATACATTATTACAGAAAAAGTACGTTTCTGTAGGAAGGTTGGTGTGTTGAAGAAAATGTAATTTTCTGTTCCTCTTTAAGAGTCCTGTGATCATGCTCTAAGAAAAGCAAACTGTGCCAGGAGAATTGTATTTTCATTTTAATTTATTTCTTGCATGCGTCCCCTTTCGCTGTTTCCCTCTAATCGTGCGCTACGTCGGACATGTGAAGCTGTAAACATTCTAATTCAGGTTATTGTCTGTGTTGAGCTATGTATCTGTGTAATTAAAAAAGAAAATTGAATATGATCTCCTCTTACGCTTCATTAATTATTTCCTTACTCCCAGAACGGCTATACAGATAGAGAGAGTTCCTTCACTCCAGTCTTAATATTAGTAAATGAAAATTAATACTATGCAGCAACGGCCATAAAGAACCAACGGACCTCGAAGGTAATTAAGCTACATTCTATCAAAGGAGTGCTTTTCTTTTAATTCAGGCTAAGCACGTAACACATCAGGAGTACAGCTAATGTATTATATGTACATTGTATGGTTTTAGTAGTAATTGCACTGGAAATCACAACGTCTTTACAAATCAACTAACGTGTACCGTAAATCTTTATATGATACGGTTGTTACCACTGTGTAACCTGATGACTACATACTAGTCCGACAGTACTCTGAAAATGGCTACAGATTGTATTGTAAAATGACAACAGATTGTACAACAGTGTATTGTAGCCCAATAAATTCATTGGGTAGGAAAATATAGGCCATTTTAAAGAATCATAAAGGTATAAACAGCTAAAACACACAAATACTTTTTTGTTATGAAATTGGTGGTAACTATTGAAAGACACGATCATAAAACCAACAACAGCAGTCACAAAAAAACACTTTTAACCCCATTTTACATACATTACAACCACCGCGATCCAACATTAGATACGCGGTTAGGGAAATCGGATGGATTGATGAACTCAGTTTAACTTGAAATCAGATTTGGGCCGCTTATACAGTGCTTATTTGCAGGTGGGGATTGAAGCATTAGAGTCTATCCTCATATCCTTGTTAAATCTACGCACATACCCTAATGGCACCATGCGAAATTTGCAAAATGCAGTCTGCAAAGTAATAAATTATTCCATCAATGCATTCGTGGTATGGGAATATCCAGGCTCCCAATAAGAACACCGGGTCTGCATCTGCTTATCTAATGGCCCAAAATCGTCACGTGAGCAAAGAAAAGCCTAAAACAAAAAACAGACATTTACTTTCATCTTCTTTGAAGTAAAACAGGTGCCTATGTGTGAAAGCTTGGCGAATATCTCCAGATAAAGTGAATGTACACAATCACCAATTATAATGCGGCTGAGCGAAGAAAGATTTCAGTGCGGCAGCCGACATCTCCGCAATGAGAAACGTTTATATATTTTCAGACCAGAGCAGCCCCTTTCGAAAACCAATCCATCTGGCCAGTAAACAGTTTAAATTCCAGAGTTACATGTTAACGCTATTTTTAACTTGCAGCGTAAATCACCGATATAACTACTCTAGGTGTTTTTTATTTCTACGTCCCGGTAATCACATGACCTGCAGGTGCCCATACATTGAGACACCAAATCTCTTATCACCTTGGCCAGGTAGCAGGTAACTCCGTCCTGATTTGGCGTGCGATTGATTTCTGTGTGTTTAGACGGTATTCTGCCCCATATTGTCTCTCATTTTTACTGATAAATATTGTAAATATTAACATCTCGGACGCGCACAAACGCACGATCTGCGCTGCCCAGCGTCTCTTGCAGTCTATAGGCTACGCCATCTGGGATCGATCAGTGAGGATAGTCGAGAAAAGCAGTGGTTGTAGCAGGCATGGTGCTGGAGCCCGCTGGGTACTGACATGGCGGAGCAGAGACGCGGTGCGCAGAGGCATCTGGACGGAGAGCTGGTCGGGGATCGCAGCGCAGAGGATCCTGTAAGTGCGAAGATGTGCTTATCTTCAATGCTGCTACCGAGCTCTTGCAAAAAAAAGACATTATATAGGTCTTCCGCGCTACCGATGCTCCTCATTCATTGCGTATAACTTATCCATTATCCACTAAAACCTACGTTCAAAGGTAGTAATTTCTCTAAAACATGCATTACTTTAAAAATGGCTTGAATACCATGTTCTAGTGCATGGTCGTTTAACCGCATGCATGTTTTTCTGAATCAGTGATACGCGTTGGCTTACGCTGATCGTTTAAATCGCACGGCGTGCAGGTTATGCTTTATTCCCTGCAAAACTCCACCCTTAAGGCTGTTTTAGTGTCGCCCGTAAGACTGTTTGGTGCGCCTGGAGATGTGTGGCGTTATTCTGCATTTTAAATGTCCGCGATGATCGTATATCCCGAACAGGCCGGATCCACGAACGAAAATGGGGCGCATTTTCAGCTGTCCCGGATTGTTTGTTTGTGCAGGCAATTGTCCAAACCTGATTTGTTTGGAAATTAAGATGGTCTCGTTTTCAAAATACTTGATAGTAATTTTGTCTGTAATTGTGATGTAGCGTAGGGGGTGTCATATTCAGGACCATGAAGATTTTTTTGGGAGGTCCTTTTTTTCGTAAATCATGAACGGGACTGTAGGTTTAAGCGGATGCTATTTAAATTTTGGAAAGGAAAATAACGGGTCAGTGAAGGAATGGTGCCCCGCTTTTAGTCGCTTATACGGTGTTTTACGTCTTGCTGTTTTACAGGAGCTGGAGGCAATTAAGGCCCGAGTGCTAGAAATGGAAGAGGAGGCAGAGAAGCTGAAGGAGGTGCAGTACGAGTCAGAGAGGCGGCTCATTTGTAGCCCCCCGGGGGGTGAGTTTCAATTTTTCAGAACTCCTTGGGAAACCAGAATGCCTTACTTAAGCTTTGTAGTAGCAGGATATCAATAGTAACAATTTCACTCAGCCATGGAAATAAAATGCTACTCTAAGATCAAAAGTGTAAGGTGAGTATTTTTACAAACAGCCATAGTTAAGATGCAGTGCTAAAAAAAACTATACATGTGTGTTTTTAAGCTATTAAATTGAACCATGGGAGCAACATCTTTTACTACAATCTGAGTCTAATGGAAAAACATTCTAACTATAGGAAAAAAGAGCTACGTTGTTCGCTAACAGGCATGGATCACCATTCAAAGATGTCGTCCCCTGGAGTCAACACAAGAGTACAAATGATGTACTCTTACGACTGCCTGGACCACACCTATTGTTAATACTCTATAATATATTCTCTCATAAATAAGATGCTACTTCCCTAGATTATAACTGAGAATCTTATATGAAGGAGCTTAAATGAGAAGCTCTAAACATCAGTGCATTTGATGCATGAAATTCCAGAGGCGTGGATGATGGGACCTGTTTGGAACTGTAGTTCTCGGTTGCAAGTATAACATTTGTTGGGGCATGTAGCTTGTCTCCTTCGTTACCTGAACCCCATTCTCCTCTGTTTTTGTTCTCCAGGGTTGTTCTATACAATGACACATGAGGAGAGAATAGATGCAGACAACCGCTCGGTTTATGTGGGAAATGTGAGTTTTTGCGTCTCCTGATGCTCTCTGCAGTGCTTCATTATGTTTAATGGATTTGGGATTGCATTGTCTTTGAACGCAAAGCGCTATTTTTTTTATTATTATTATTATTTTTATTTAAACATACTTTTTTATGACTCTTAGGTGGACTATGGCGCAACTGCCGATGAATTGGAAATCCATTTTAATGGCTGTGGTCCGGTGAACCGCGTCACCATTCTGTGTGATAAATTTACAGGCCACCCAAAAGGGTAAATTTTCCACCCTTATTCCAGCTGTCCATTCACCCCATGTTGCCAAAACGTCAGTGTTAGACTTTTACGTACCTCTGTTCTCAAGAAACATTTGTGCTGTGGTTAGTTTGCAATGCCAGTTTTTTTTTTTGTTTGTTTTTTTCCCCCTTGTTGTTCTTTTTCTTGCGCTTTCTACTAACGGTTAATTGGAGGGCCTTCTCCCCAGGTTCGCGTACATCGAGTTTTCGGACAGGGACTCTGTCAGAACTGCTATGACCTTAGATGAGACCCTCTTCAGAGGTAGAATTATCAAGGTGAGATACAAAGCTGAGATTTAGAACTTGTGCTTAAGATGGATATTGTCTTATGATGTAACAATGCAGCATCCATGTGTTAGTGGGAGGTGGGAATTTAATTTAATTTGGCTGAGTAAAATCACTGAATCCACAGTACCAGTCAAGGGTTGAGTACACTTGCTGGAATCTAGGGTTTTTGTTTTTCTTATTTTACATATAAAATTCTTTCACAATTTTTGAAAATGGAAACTACAATAAGCAAAACAAAAAAGCGCAAAGTGTGCAAGAAAATGCATATCTTCCTCAGAACTGTCACCATTAGCCCTGATAGCAGAAACACAAGATGTTTGCTTGATGGTTTTTTCTTCAGCAGGAAATCACATCTTCCCAACTCTTCTGCAGTAATTTTTGAGCTTTAGGGAGGTAGTTTTGACTCTACTGTCCAATTTGTCCCATTTCCTCTGGCAGACAGGCATTTTTTGCTAGGGAGCTGGGGGGGGAGTAAAAACGTGGACCGGATTGGGAAACGCTGTCCTATAGGATTGACGTCTGGGAAGACTGGGTTATTAGTTTGAGCAGGTTTTCTCAAACTTGAGTGGCACTGTTCCTGTGGAGGCTACCGAAAATTGTTATTGGGGTGGCCATCAGGGGCCAGTAATATTTATGGGGGTGGCTGCACAGCAGTCTCTTCTATGGCTCCACTTAGAAAGTAAAATAATCTGTATTTCGTTTTTATTGTGATGTGAGGTGGCAAGAGGGGTAGCCATGCCCACCCTTTTATCTGTCCATGTACTGCACAATTTATTGCTGAAATAATACATTCCAAGTGACCTGAGCTTAGAGCCACGTGTCACTGTTGTCATGCAGGTGTTGCCCAAACGGACCAATATGCCTGGGATCAGCAGTACCGACCGGGGCAGCTTTCGTGGGGCTCGATCTCGAGGACGAGGCTTTCGCTCCTTCAGATTTAACAGTGGCTTTCAGGGCAGGTACTACTGCCGCCCCTCCAGGTCAGTACTGCCACACCCCTACGGCCTCCCGGCAGGAAAGCGGCCTTGGGGAGCTGCGGAGCACCGGCACCAGGGTGCGAAGCGACACCCCTGCCTCCTGCTCATTACGCCACCAGCCAGCGACTCTGGGCCGGGCCCAAGTGGAAAGCAGCAACGATAGCCCCTGTGCCCTGACCTAGGGAGTCAGGCTACTGCTCTTTAACTGTGTTACATTTGTACCTTGAATAAAAGATGTGACTCCATAGAATTACCTCAATTTTTTTTTAAATCTGAAGACTCATTAGAATGTAAACTGGCAGAGAATACAGGTTTCCTAGTGGAAAAATTTAAAGGGAGGTTAATTAGCTGGGGTAAGACGAGCACAAGGGTAAAGACCTTTTAAGCAGAAGTTCAGAGGAATTCCTGGAATCTCGTTCCGACTTGGAACCGGTTTGCCAGAGTAGACGCTAATGCTGTCCCCGCAGACAACCAGAAAGGGAGGTATAACTGCCAGGCAGCCCTGCAACGTTGCGATGCCTCGGAAATGAGTTGAATTCAATCATTCCAAAGTTGATCCGCCTTTTTTTCCTCGTTTTAGGGGAGGTGGTGGACCTCAGCCTTGGTTTACTCCTTACTAGTGTGTAAAAAGGATGTGAAGATGCTGAGGCCGTGATGTTGCTTTAACCCTCTCATGTGTTTGTCTCCTAAGTACATGCTGTCTCACTGTGTATAGCTTTTTATCCTGGAAGCAAAGTGTACTTTTCTCCCCTTCTCAATGGATGTGCCAAGCATTGGTTCCTGTATTTTATAGGACTGAGAGAGGTATCCTGTGGGGGATGTAGAGTCGATGCAGGTCGGGCGTATTTTACAGCATATCCATTGATTATATTGCACATGTGTTTGGGAGAGGATTTGCGGCCGTGCCTTGAATTTAAGTGTTTTTTTTGTTTTTTTTTTTAAAACTATTAAAATGTTTATGTATGTGTATTGTAAATACATTTCTTTACTGGATAAATAAATGTTCATTATTTAGTTACGGCTCTTTATTAGAGAACATAAGCATTTTTATTCAACTTTCAGCAACAGACAGACAAAATACTTTAAACAGGGTAAATGGGTAGAGCTTTATATACAGTGTATATACAGACGAGAGAGGAGGTCTTCAGGAAGCCGGGACCATCATGGATGACACCACGCTGTCAAACGCCCTGGGAAAAAGCATGGAAATGCTGGGATGATGAACAAACTGGTGTCAATCCCTGCAAAGTGGGTGATGAAATAAGCCCCTTACTTTGAATGAATGGGATCTCCGGGATTGTAGAAAGGATTGCACATCACGTCCGTGAAGGAGTTGTGCAACTTCCGAAACATCTGCAAGAAAGAACATTAACTGTCAATGTTATCAAGCAGATGTAGCGCTGAAACAATTGAGAACGGTTACTTATCAATTTTACATTCTTGTACAAGTTAAGGTGTCCTTTATTATGACTACAATAATGTTATGTCTTCTGTACATATACATTTCACTTTATATAATTGCAAGTATGTTACACAGCCAATGTTACTACTCTTAAGTATTGTTAAACAGGTATAACATACACAACAGTAAATTCTGATGTTTGGAGTAAGACTGACCTAGAAAAGGTGGTGATGTTGAGGTCAAAGGCTAAGATTTAGGAAGCTTTAAAAACTAATTGAGTACAAGAACAATGAATCAGCTTACACTGCGGATCTCGTTGTCTCTAAGAGATGTGTTAGATGACTCCACCACGATGACAAATTTCACCTTTGAATTCGTTACGTAGCCATATCTGATGTCACTGTAAAGGTGATGAATTATTCACTAGGTATGACAATATACGTGGGTATATATGAATGAACAAGATGCATGTGTAGCTGTATTCATCCTGGCCTACAAAATCAACAACATCCGTAACTACACCACTAAGCCGCAGCGGCAACTGGAAGTGAGCTTGGGGGGGGGGGGGGACGTCGTAATAGCGTAATCGGTAACGCAAGGTTACACTTTGTAATCTTCTGGCGGGGAGGGCAAACCAAGGTACAATTCTCTCTGATCCACCAGCACTTTTCCTACGGCCGATACTTTTTCCTCCACCACGTCAAGCGACGTGTGTACGGTGTAATGAAACTTCAGTTCATTCTCCGAGGGCACACTCCGGATGTACAGGGGGTAGTTCTACAGCATAAAACAATCACATCAACGAGTGCAACGTCTCTCGTGTCACTGAAGTGTCAAAACAGGAGACGGTGTGCGGTAATACAATCGGATTTTTAAATTAAAATGATCACATGTATACGGAATGGCGAAATACTCACAATATCAAAAAAAAACATGCAAAAACAAAGTCTCGTTAATCAGCTACATGAAAAAGCAGCAGATTGCACGTACCTCTTTAGCTACCACGGCGATACAGACGGCCATGTTGGACGATGGCAGAAGGCTGGTCACGTGATCGCGACGTGCACGCGCTTCCTGCGTCTCCGTTTTATATTGCGTTTCCAGGTTCTGTGTTCAGTTTCATTAAATACATTCCTTTTGTAATATCACATGTCCGAAGTGTATTTATTTGTACAGGTTCTTCTTGTATTTCAAGATGGCTGCTCTGCAAGTTATAAAAAATATGTGCGTCAGAACTGTAGAATAAATACAATTGCTTTTATGTTATCTAATATCATATTTTGTTACACATTACGATATTTTAATTTTAACATGTTTGCTGTTTTTTAAAAACATTTTCTCATTCATTGCGTCGACTGTTTCACTACCTCACGGTAGACAAAATAAAAGACTTGCACGTCACTTATGCTGGCTCTTGTTTCATTTCTGAAATTGTATATAACCAAATGATGAAATCAAGATTTAGCAGAGGCGTTGCGTTCAGCGATGCTTTAGTGCAGCAGGAATGCATAGGCTGCATGTGACCGGCAGTCAGCTACTTCCTTAATTGCCTGTCATGTGACACTTCGATGCAGTAAAAGCGGCTATGAGCGTCGACCACTTTAAGAAACTTTTACTTCTCCTAATCGCTTATAAATGTTGCAGATGTTCAGAGGCGCTCAAAAATGGCACTACTCCAAATATTATAATTATGCTTATGGATGACGTAAGGACGACTTTCTTTTTCATTTTCAGCTTTGTTTGACAGTGTGAGACTGCGGTAGGAATGAAGGCATTCCGTAAGTTTGTGCAGGGGGACAGTTTTGCAGTGTTGTGTTGACGTGATTATTTTATTAATCAAGTATGATGTTGAGTAAAAGTTGCTTTTTTATGCCAAGTATAACATACTATAAAAATAAGTCGTTCTGTCGCGTTTTGATATGCACTAATTCGGATTGAAGCGCCGCTCTACTTATATTTTCAGATGGGCTGGGGTGATCTAGGGGTCTTCGGACAGCCGTCCAAAGAGACCCCGAACTTGGACCGAATGGCTGCTGAGGGGATGCTCTTCCCCAGCTTTTACACTGCCAACCCTCTGTGCTCCCCCTGTGAGTCTGACCACGTCTGCTTCCCCTTTTTCATGACATTTACATTCATTTAACTGAGTCTTTATAACTGTGAATACTGTGAAGCGTCGTACATGCGGAGTCATTAATGTGCGCTCCCCGCAGAATCACCAGCAACTAATATAGGTCAAAAATCGCAGGAGAGGTTTGTCTTTTTCGTAGTTTTTATAATTATTTTAAATCGTTTGAAATAGAATACATACAGTACAGTCATCCTTTAAAGTGGCATATCACTGCGACTATTATTATTATTATTATTATTATTATTATTATTGTGTATTTCCAGTAGCTAATTTACCGTTTCCCCAGTTTCTGACGCTCCCTAAAAGGGCCTTAAAAGCAAAACCATTAGGACTATACTCGTTACACTTAAAAACCTCATGGCCTCACATTCTTAATTTTAAGGATTGATCACTGTCCACGCGATTAAAGCCTCTACCCGCACTCCCAGAGGTATGAGATAGTTAGAGCATCTCGCACGAACAGTGATTAAGGGGGAGAAAAGAGAATTTTTGGGTTGAGATTGGTAGTAGACGCCGAAATCCTGTAAAAGACCATTCCCTCAGCCTTATGAATAATTCAAAAGACTAAGCTACACACGCTTGGATGATAGTGGTAAGAAGGCTCATTATGGTAATGGGGATAATGTACTTTTGAAATATGCTAATTAGACCTAATTTAAGAATTTGCATAAATGTGCTATTTAAATGAGATGTGCCATTAGGCCTTTTCTTTTCTAATTAATATTTCAGCAAATAAGACTTTATCAATTATTAATCTCATACGTGTGTGATTTGGGCACCGTAAGGATGTCATAAGTGCACTGCCTGCAACTTTGCATCAGTGTTACGGAGAAGGTACTGTGTCAGAAGCCTGTCATTCTTGCGCATTAATTAGAATTTAATCACGTTCAGGGACATTATCATACACGTTTATAGAAATGCTTGGCTTTAGGTTTCCGTGCTTTGTGTGTGTGTGTGTGTGTGTGCTAATCTTCTTTAAGGCTGACTCACTGGCATATGTACTGTTTCTTATCTTTTTCTTGAGTGCTCTCAAACGCTGAAGCATTGTCAGTTCAAGGCTCACATAATGCAGTCTGTCTACATCCTGGTGAGCAAGGCTTTGTAGGTAATCAGGAAGTAAAGTCTGGGTGCGAACTTCTATTAAAACGTCTTGTCACGCCACACAGCATAATTACCTGGAATTAAAAGCGAATAGTTTTCCTACTCAAGGACGAGTCAGCTGAGCAGGTAGAGGGAAGAAAATGAGGTCGTGAGTTATTCATAGACCGACACGAATGGGGATGGAGAAAAGAAATAAAGAGTGATAGAAAGAATCTGTAAGTTGTTTAACAGTGACTGCTTCTGTTGCTGCATCTCTCAGCCAGAGCTGCACTGCTGACGGGGCGGCTACCGATCAGGAACGGCTTCTACACCACCAACGGCCATGGAAGGAATGGTGCGGCCTTTGTGTCGTCGGGGGAGGGGGGGAGTCACCATCTCCGTCACCCTCAGTCACAGCACTGTTTGTGACCAGGAGGGCGTGCCGGTGTCCTGGGGGTCCGCCCGTTTTTTTGAGTCACATTTCAGCTGATCATTCCAAACAGACAATTCATGTCCCCCTCATGCCACAAGTGACATGATTTCTGCAGATAATTCCCCTGATTGAGATGTTAAGAGGTAACCTAGATTGCGAACCAGTAGAACTAATGGCTCTTGAGGACTGCAATTAAGTACTCCTGTTTTAAGAACTGAAATTCAGCTTGTTTTACTCTCCAGAGCAGCCAGCCAAAAGAAAAAAACTCAAACCTGCCTGCTTGTGATTCGTGTGGCAGCCTTAGTAAACATATGCTTGTGACGGTGCTTCAGAAAGCTACCGTGGGACCCTGACGCCTTTGTCTTTGCTCTCCTGCGGATCCCTGTGCCGGACACGCTTTTTACAGCTTACACCCCCCAGGAGATAGTGGGAGGAATCGCCCAGGATGAGATTCTGCTGCCGGAAATGCTCAGGAAGGCCGGCTACGTTAGCAAGATCGTTGGCAAGTGGTGAGTGATGATGACGATCAAGTCAAAGTCAGTATTAGTTATTGTTACCTCCAGTTATGTGAGGCATGGGTTAAACACTGAGATGTAATTTCAATTTCATTGGTCATATACCCAATAATAAATATTAATAATAAAAAAGGGTAAATATTTGTACCTTTGCTTGTCACTGGGGCTGTACCCTCAAGGGTCTGCCAATTGTACCCTTAGCTGTAGGTAATTGTACCCCTTTTAAGTTAAAGAAATGGCCTCTGAGGAACATTTCTGTACCATTGTTGGTACATTAATGCTGTTTGTACCTTTGGAATGTTCCTCGGGGTACATTTCTGTACCTTAAAAGGTACAATTACAAAGGTACAAACTTTTACCCATTTTCTGAGACTGTAGTGCAAGAAACAGTAATAAATAGAATATAAACATGTTAAATATGACACATGGACAGGAAATAAAATAGACTGGCAGATACAGTTAAAAATGCAGTTTACAGAATGCATTTCTGCAAATGCACAGTGAAACTGAAGGAACCAGAATGTGCTTGTGAATACATCTGGGTTGCAGGTTTATGAAGAGAGAAGGAAAATTATGACATTTCAATGCCATGGTTCTCGCCCTGTTTGATCCCTTGTTCGGTTTCCCTCAGGCACCTCGGCCACAGACCCGGATTTCTCCCTCTGGAACATGGGTTTGATCAGTGGTTTGGTGCCCCGAACTGTCACTTTGGGCCGTACAACAACTCTGACCGGCCCAACATCCCTGTGTACAAGAACTCGCAGATGGTGGGCAGGTGAGGCTTATGTATGCGATGTTCAGGAACTCACCCGGTTCCTTGCGCTCACGTTTGACTGCACCCCCCGCCCCCCCCCACTCGTGTTCTTCACCAGCTGTGATCACGATGCTCCATTTTCCGCCCAGTTGTTGGGGGGGGGGGGGGGGGGGGGGGGGGGGGGGGGGGGGGGGGGGGGGGGGGGGGGGGGGGGGGGGGGGGGGG
>JAODLD010000008.1:16891507-16946311 GCA_026781065.1 Mormyrops boulengeri
GTTCTCCCACTAATTTCCACTTATGGCCACGAGTTCTAGTATTTAAACTAACATTGAAATTTAGCTCAACAGCATCCGTTGTAACCAGAGAGAGCCACGCACGTACCAATACTGAGTGCGGAGCGATAGCTGGCAGTCATGCGGTTGCAGGCCACCTCCATGACTAAGGCCGGCTTCTTCTCTGCCACAAAGACGTTACGCAGGATCCTGGTGAGCTCCGCGAGCCGTGACATCATCAGCAGACGCTCTTCCTGCTGAGGATTCCGCATCATGGCAGCCTGGAGCTTCTGGGCCTCCTTTGCCCTGATCTGAAGTGGACCAATAATAACAATTAGCATATCATAATCCTGTATCGGATTCTGATGGTGGGTTTGTGGTGATGGCAAAGAATGATTGTGGGATAGGGAGAGACACACCCTCTCTACGAGAGACTGGGAAATTCCTGCTAAAGCACGAGGAGTTCCAGGAGGAGCAGACTGTGTTTTCTCTGGGGGCTCAGAGTCTTTCATCACAGGTACTTCAGTCTTCAGGGCTAGGGTAGTCAGGGCCTTTTCCATCTGTGGAGGACAGTCCAGTTACAAGAAGGCTAAAGAATTTCAGCCGTTGCACTCAAGCCCACCCCTAGGTCCCAAGGACTGAAATTACTAGGGTCTGCCGTTACCTTCGGGGTCATCAGAGAACGGGCCTTGTCCAGAACTTCCTGGGCAGTTGTTAGCTTGTCCAGCTGTGGTGGCTGAGGCAGCTCACCAGGCAGAATGTTGGGGACTTCATCCACGTTAAAGCGAGGATGCCAACGGGTTAGCTTGTCATCCGGGACATTTAGGGGAGGGTCCAGGGAGGTTAGGAATGCCTGGGGAGGAAGAGCCCATTTTCAAAATAAATCTCCCAATAAATTCTAAAGCACAACAGATATTTAATGGTGAAATAGGACTTACCCGGTGGTGCTGCTTCACAATGCCAACTAGGTTTCGGTGGAATGTACGTCTTCTTTCCAGCAGACGTGAAGCTGATAGTTGTGGACGTGTACCACTCTTCTCTGAAAGAGAAGAGAACTTAGTACTTGTTTCCAAAATACCAATTCAAACTATCAGCATCCCATCAGTCCAGCCATGAGGATTCGTCTGAGCAATATCATACCATCATGAAGAACTGGCTCCATTGTTAGCTGGTAACTTGACTTCCTTGCGGTGGCACTAAAATTAGGAATGTTTTTCTCTTGACGGAAGGTGTATGCTGAAGGATAGACCGTCTTAATTTGACCAACGTGATTCTCCTCAAACCTCCTGTATAGACATGACATATTCAATAATGGCACATCTAGAAACCAGATTTCTGCATCCATTTAAGTATTTAAAGACAGCTTTTGTCAGTAACAGATTCAGGTTCGACCAACACCAGAACAACGCATTGATGCATTTTCCTTACTTGTGCATCATATCTTGGACGCCCTGCTTGACTTTGGCAAAGGTGACCGTCTCAGAACGATTGAAGAGCATTCCCACAATGACATCCGTGCTCCTGAACATCTCCGCCAGAACTTTGTACTTGTAAGGCAGGGAGAGGCCAGGTGGAACATCTTGGGCAAGTGTGTGGTAGCGCTGGTACGCCGGTACCTTCTCTCTGTGGAAATGGATGCACACTTCATGAACAAGACCCCCTTCCGGCCACCACCTCTAAAAGGCCACCATCATTAAAACCACTAGAAATTAAGATGCTAGTGACTCCTATAAGGAGGCTTATGGCTGTCCTGGAAGCGATACCTCAATGGCAGTCTGCATTTGTGTCATAAGAGGTTATTAACCAGCACCACACCTAGGTAGCATCTATAACTCAGTAGCTCTATACCTATCCTCGGGTTCAGGTGGAGTTTCCTCTGTGGCAGCTTCTGCCTCTTCAGTCTTTTCCTTCTCCTTCCGCTGTTGAACTCTCGTCACCAATTCCCGGGCACGGGCAAGTGTGGCCTTGACATCAGAAGTGTCTATGCTGGCAGCAGGAACCGGAGATGACTTGTGTTTCTGATCTTGGATCTTCTGGAGACGAGACTTGAGTGCTGCAACGTCCTCTTTGGAGAAGGTCTGCAGGGGGAAACAAGCCCCTTTCAAAAACAGTACACTTACAACCCAAAGGGGATCGGAAATTAAGGATAAATAAGGATTAAACACATGCTCCGGAGAAGCACTGAGTTTTTGTTTTTTTTAAAGGTAATGTATTAAGCTAACCTTTAAATGAAATTAACATGTTTTGGGAGCATGACTGGGGTCATTCAAACTATAGAAATAAGCACATATTACCATTTTAGTGACTCCAAACATCCATGAATCCTCAACCTTCGCGACGGGTTCTGGAACCTAACCTCGCGAATATCCGAGGTCTTACTTTATACAGAACTATTAACAGCAGACATCAGGAAATGTACATCGTGGCTTTTGGTAATTACCTTCTGTTTCCCCACTGGAGAGGAGCTGGCACCCTGATTCGAATTCTTAACCTCATTTTCACCAGATAATGAGATGCGGATGATCACAGGTTTGGTCACCTACAAACCAGTACATAAGTTTAGTCACATTCAATGAGAAATACCCCCCCCCCAGTAGAATCATAGTGACATGGTTAATGTTCAGGCATATTTTTCTAGTAGAAGCTAAAAAGATGGGACATTATTCCATCATTGTCCCCTATGAGAGGCATAGAGTCCACCTAAAACTGGACGGCAGTATCAACAAACTAAACATGGAGTCTACCTAAAAGACACCTAAAATTAATCAGAAGTTCTGCATTTAAGTTCTGGCTGCAATTATCAACTAACACGTGGAGCAGTGAAACTGGCAAGTCATTCGCGCCTGCAATAACTATGGTCTTTATAAATTACATATCAATAGATCCAATGATTACATCCAGAGCGCCGGGATGACCCTTAGAGGGCCTGACCCGGAAGTCGTCGTGGAGCCACAGGTCATGCGTCGCCAAACACTACACAACTAACTCGTTTATTCGATACTTTTATCCAAAATGGCTTAGTTGATGGAAAAGTCACAAATCCCTGGGATTTGAAGTCACGACCTACGCGCTGTTAGCGCAAGTCTACTTAAGTTTGGGTAAAGCGTTTCGTAATAAATACACGACACGGTTTATTCGCTTTGTTGTATGGCGGCGTTTTTTCATTCGTTTGGTATTGTATGAAAACTGCTGACAATCACGCCATAGATAACTGAAAAATCTACAGAGAGTGCAAGTTACAGTAGATATTTTCATAATATTAACTCCACATGATGTAATGTGGGTAATGGACAAAAATTCCATACAGAAACACGACATACCTGTTCCTTAGATAGAATTAGTTTTTTTCTGGCGGATTTCCTCTGGGTCTTCACCTCGGCAGTTTTCGACACAGTAGGGCTAATCTCCCGACCCAAATCCACCCGAGCACGCTTCTTTGCAGAGCTATCCCCAGGAGGGAACAGTTCCGAAGAAAGGTTGAACTCAGACGAAGTTCGTTTGGGGGTCCGAGGACATTCCTTTTGACTTTGCTCCAAGGATTTTTCCAAATGTGCATCAGAAGTGGTCTCCTCTTCATCCAAATGTAAACCGGCTGCAACTTTCGGGTTATTTTGTACGGCTTTTTTGGAGCGCGTAGATCTGGTTGTAGCCGGTCTAGCTGCAGCTGTATTCTTTGTCCGAGTGGATCTTGTATTTCCCCCCCGTATCTCAGTCCTCTGCACCTCAGTTTCTACAAACGATTTCTGTTCACTTTCACCCGTAAGATGTTTACCACGCTTGCTCTGGGCAAAAAAATCTGTTACGCGAGCCTGAGACATTTTTGCCCGTTTATGTCTGTAAAGACCTACACAGCTTAGTACGCTTTTCTAATGCAATAAAAAATATACATGTATAACCAATCAAGCCACCTATTCTACTTCTCTTCGCCTTACTGCAAGCTGCAAAGAAATAAGCTTTCGCGCGAAACACATCCATGTGACTCGTCTGGTCCGCGTAGCACCAATAGCCGCACGGGCCTCCCCTTGCGCATGCGTCCTCATGGTAATACAAGTGATTGATCCCGCCCCTTTTCTCCGCGTTCTTCACTACTATTCAAAGTAATAGTTCTTGGAGATGGAAGGACGGGTCTGTCCAAGTTAAACCAGGTTATATTGACTTAAAAATATATATGTGCTTACGCAATATTTCTTAAATTCCCGAAGGCAGATGGAAAATTAACGAAATGATATGTCATCAGAAACTCTCTTCAGAAACTTAAAATCAAAGCAGTTTATATGTCATGTTGTATCCTGGTAGCAGAATATTTTTTAGTAGCTTATTTAGCAGAGTTTATTTTTTTATTTAAAAAGGACTCGCAACTCCCGTTTTTAGACGAGTTTGTGCTGTTTCATAAGTTAATCGAATAAGTGACATACACAAAGTACTCTAATGCAGTGTAATGTATAGCACAACAATACCTTGCAGGGCACACTCACACGCCATTCACTTACACAGGTACACCTACGGGCAAATTCAATTCACATTAACTTGTTTTTGGGTTGTGGGGGAAACCCCACGACGACACGGGTGTGAGGTGTGAGGCGACCGCGCTAACCACGGCGCCAAGCGTCACCGTGCGTTTAGACAAGATAGACATTTTGAAGTAAATACTCAACTTTTATCAACACAATATACGAATTGGTATGAATTTGGACATTCGTTAAATATTTATCGTGTATTACTATAACCATAAATAGGTTCAACTCAACGTGTACTAAACCAGGGGCGTAGTTAGACATGAATGGATAGGGGGGCTGAGTCTTTACTGGAGGGGGGCGATGGCAAACTTATGTATGATTTAAAACAGCTATTCATGACTTAAGTCAATAAATACACATTTATTCGGGGGTAGGCTAAAACATTTTTTCGGGGGCCCCAATAAAACAGGCCTAACGACGCCTCTGCACTAAAACAGTCAGAACTTCATAAAGATCAAACACGAATAGCTGGAATCAGAGAGTTTTGTTTTTGATGTTCCATCGATATTCACTAGGTGGAGCCATTTCACCGTAATGACCATGGCAAATGCTAGAAAACTGGACGAAGGAGGGGGCAGGTTGAGTACATAGGGACCAGTGAAGTCATTTTGGCAAAGTAAGAAAAGTCCTTTCTGACTAATAAATGAGCGGGAAAATTACAGCAGGACAGGGCTGATAAGTGCAAATAGAGCTGCTCTATGCTAAGTTTTAACACCTAATGTATACGTTATTTACGGACACATGGTAATGACGTTCCTAAAATACCATTCTTTTCGTAAATTATTTTGGTGCTTGGATGACTAAGCACATTATCACAAGTGGGTTTATATTTACGTTGAAAGTGGTTTTATACATTTATTTGTGATTTGTAAAGGCAGACTTCATCTGTGGTGAGTTTACAAAACATTAGGCTATAAACGGTTTGGAGATTTTTTTTTCCAGCAACAGTGTAAGGCCAGAAGAACATTGAGGTATTTAAGTGTGAGTAAGGGTATATTTCAAATTATATATACATCAATATAGGGTAGTTCTTTGAAAATGGAATCGTTTTGGTTTCGGATATTAAAAACCGTTAAACTTTACTAACTCAATGTTGTCTTTGACAGTCTTTGATTTGTATTTTTAAAGTATTCCATATAGTACTGATAAAAATAAAGACTTTAGGTGTGCTGCTTGTTTTCACGCTTATTGTCCCCTACTATAAAATAAGCAAGTTTGCGTGCAAATTTCCGAAATGTGCAGCAAACTCATAATTTTGCTCTCATGTGTCACGGGTAGGGCGAAAAAGATATCAATCAATTTGAAATATTTCTAAAGGATAACTATCAAGGCTCTTCCATGCAGTGTAGGGAGCTGGGCTGTCTTCTGCAGGAAGGCGTTACGGGGTGGGCGCTTCTTCTAGAGATGGGTGTAGTTAGCGAGCATGAAAATGCGCTTTGCTGTAGGTAGGAGCGGTTAAAGGCGACACCTACTCATAGAGCGACCGGGACGGCTGAAGCCTTTGGTTTAATGCCAAGAAAGAAATGCGCACGAAAGCGGCCGGAGTCTTCGCTTGGTCATTCGGGGCTGGAAGAACAGTGCGGCTATTGCAACACAAAAAGATCACTTTTTCCATGAATATGTGAAATTTGCTGCACAGGGAATATTCTGTCTACCAAAGCAGTGAGTAAGAGAGAAAAAGACTTGTGCAGGGGCGTGTGACTGGGTTTGTTGATTGTTTTCTGCTTGCGTGAAATCATGATGTCATGAAGAAACTTCTTTTGACCAGGTAGGAATTGTCAAGTGGAATCGACGAAGTGCTGGATCTGATAACTTGGTTTGACATGCGCGAGAACTTGGGGGCGCGTTCGTGCTGCCTTGGCGATGGAGTGCTTCTCTGGATCTCCGCGCCTTACTGCAAATTTTCACGCTTAAGATGAACATTGGTCCCGAAGAGGATCGGTTTAATCTGAATACTGGGAATTTGCCGTTGTGCTGAGGAATGCTGTGGCTCGGGGACTGAGCCTTTCGGGACGCGCTCATGGAAGTCCGCGTGGTTTGCGTCTCCTACTGCTGCCTGCTGCCCATATCCCTGCTAGCAGGTAAAGTATCTATTCCCGTCATCTGGATGTTTGCTGATGATTGTCATTACAATGAAGAACATACACAGCCTGTATGTCCGAAATACGTCATGTCCTGCACTGTTGTAAGCCAAATGATAACTGTTTAGTTTGGGGGAAGAAGGGTACATGTTTCGTATCTCACAATGCACTGCTTACTTGTTGCTTTAGAATACAAATATGTGCTGTACAGTATCGTTTTAAACGAGATTCTGATCGCATCGATTATAAAAATTTCATTGTAGTCGCAATACCGCTGCAGTACTTTGGATAGTATTAAGTTAAGTTTGGTGAAATTATTCAGCTTGTTGAGATTTTTAATGGAGTTAAAAATAATGAATATTATAGTGTGTAGTGTGGATTTAAGATCGTATTTTTCTATATTAACGGAGCCGATATGACGTCTGTATAATTGAATCTTTTTTCATTTTTACATAGTAACCATGTCCCATGAATTGTGAATCCTGTTTCATTTCCTCTACAACTCAGGACAGCTCCCCACAATCCTGGCTGCACAGTTTTTACACAAAAATGGATGTATGGTTTATATGATTTATTGACTGTTGTTGGTGAGGGGTGTGTGTGTCCATATTCCGGTATAGATTAGAATGAATTTTTAAGCTATACTGACAGCCTGTTTCCTCACTTTGTTCTCAGACTCCTGAAAGCCTCTAGTCCTGACTCATCAGGTGTCATTTCAGGGGACACACCCTCACACTCCTTTTCCGCTGGGCCTAAACAGGTCCCGCTGTTAGGATACCTAACCTACACTGCCCTCACTGGTCCTTTTCATGGTGGAAGTCAACTCCGACCTTTTCTGTTAGCATGTTAGCATGAAGATTTTGTGTTTAAATTATTTAATGTATATGAGGTCATTCTGACTGAGTCACCCTAGTTTTTTTTAACGCATTCCATCCTGTTTAGTAATTTCCTTTTCTTCTCATGTCAGCCCCTAACCCCCAATCCGTGACACTTCTGGCTGTGCACTGTCAAAGCTTTGGAAGGGGCTGCAGCTCTTCTGCAACTGTTGTGAAAAGGTTTTTGACAGGATATCATTGGGCTTCCTCTGTCACATGGGCTCCATCTGACTCACAGGAAGTTAACTGCACTTTTTTTCAGATACCACTGTCCTCACCCGCTCTCTAATATGTGGTCAACCAAACTCCCATCCAGATTTTAGCTCTGATTAAAGCCTGGTTATGTCGTTTCCAATATACTGTCCATCTTCCAGTCCCCAGTGGCACATATTACTTATGTACTGTGCATGAACTTGCTTTAACTCATTCCTATACATGACCTGTCAAATGCCTTAGTGACTTTATAACAGTCTTTCTGTTGAGGTTATTTTGTATTTTGCAATCCCGTTCATTTAAGGATATTCTTTTCACGCTTTGCCCGGCTCTCTCTGTTTAACTGTAACTGGCCTTCCCATCCAGAGAAAAATGTGACACTATGAAATATGTTGATGAAACCTATACCTTTTTTTTTTTTACTTTTCCTATATGGGAATTAGGCTTAGGAAATTAACATATTTAGGGTTATTTTATATCAAACTGTGTGGCATCACAAATTTTGTCTTTGTTTGGATTTTTACATTTAGAAATTACATTTTGCTTTTTTTTTGTTCAGTAATTGTATGTTTTGAAAGGTTTTAATTGGGGGGTTTAAATCTCATTTCACCTTTTGTCTTATACTCCTAAATACAGTTCTGAATAACCACGCCCAGTTAAGGTCCCAGTGCTTTGCAGTGAGAGTGTCTGTCAGTGTATCTGCTGTCTTGCTGCCACATTGTTCGTTGTTATTCATGTGACTTTTGCTTTGTGTGGGTTGTATCTGCCCTTCCATAGTTATTAGGGTCAGTCAGCAGAGTATCAGAGGGTCTGTCAGATCCCCCTTGACACCGTCGGCCCAATTACACGGCGAGCTTCTTTATAACGAAGCAGCGCGGTCATCTGTAAGTGGAATTTTACAAGGTCTAATGATCCTAAGACGGACGGTGGGATAAATGGTCATATGGGAAGAGCCTTTGTTGTTTACTGATCAGGGCCTTGGAAAACAAGCATCGCAACCGATCCAGCCTCTGAAGTCAAGCTCACCTGCGGTTTAGAGCAGGACACTTATGCTCAGTCTTTCAAGGGTCATGTGTGCCAATGTTTCCTTGTACTGTTCCTTTAAATTTACCCTGGCACCCTCGTTTAAGACCCCTTTTATGCAGCAGAGTGCCGATTGCGTTTATTTTTGAGCGGCATATACAGCACATGTGATTAACAGTGGGCAGTTAAGTCCACCCCAAAGAAGAAATGCAGTTCCTCTCCCGTTTTTAAATACTGCCTATAATTAAAAAAAGAAAAACTTTAAGGCGGTTATTATCTAAATTCCACTGCTTCTGAAGTATAATTTCATTTTGCTGTAAGTGGAGTACAGATATATACCATACACACACCTTGATGTTTGTACAGTGCACATTTTGTGTTGTGTCCAATCACAGCCGGGCAGGACAGAATGCACACCAGTGATGATTCCAGTTTATTTTCAGAGGAGAAACTGTAAAATGGGTGGGGCACCCAAAGATGAAAAACAAAGACTGTCACCAACTTCTTTCTAGTAATTGCACAGAATAAAAGCACCGTACTTTAAGTTACACATTATTTACAGCTATGATTCATGTATATTCATGCAATTCCAGTTACCATTGAAATAATAATAGGCTCACATGCATGTGTTTGGGAAGCTGCGTTCCATGTTGTATGTTCAGCATCACACAGAGCCTGTTAAAATGGAGGGTCACCCATGAGGCCAGTCCGCTCTCAGGGGCCTGATGCGTACCCAGCCAATGGAGAAACCAGTGTAGGCCAGCAGAGCGCTGACTCGGTTGCTAAGAACTCGTTTTCCCCAGCTGGAGGGACCTGGTGATGGAATGATAAATCACTCCGTGGGCTCTCCTTGCTGGAGTGTGTTGATAAACACTTCTGCCCTGTAATAGGCCCAGCATTATTCAGCTATCTAATAACATTCATTAAGATAAATTATGCTGCTGATCGTGTCAGGAATGCACATTAGTTTTTTGTACTTTTAAAGGTGGCTACTGTAAACGGTGGGGGATCAGGTAAGGATTTGTGCCAGCACGTCGCCAGTTAATGGCAGACCTTGTTTTTCTCTGACGGACTGTAATTCCTCAGTGGATGATGACGGCTGAAGCTGTGCCCATTTGGTCCCATTACTGTAATTCATCTCCGCGATGGTCAGACTTGTCAATCAGTTCGACTGTTGCGAACACAAGAAGGAGAGGAGACAGGAAATGTGGCAAGTCTGAGTTGTAATAAGCGTCTCTCTTTATGCGCTGGTTGCTTTGAGTGTCGGCTTGCGGAGATGACCTCATTCGGGGGTGTAAACAGCTAGGTCGACACGGCTTTTATTTGTTTTACTCTAGTTTTGCACCGTTTTTTTGTCCATTTATAGAGCTCCATGGTGAGCTGGCTGCGGCCGGTTTTGAAGCGCGCCCTCCTCCACTGCCCTGACTCCCTGACAAAGCCGTGTGTGATGTGGGAAGGGCCCGCTGCCAGATGCACGTGGAGGTCTGTCCTCGTTCACCTGAGCACCAGCAAAAGTTTGTGGCATGTGGTTCAGCCTGTTAGGAGGCTGTGGTTGTGATCAGAAGGTTGCTGGTTCAAATCCCAGGGTCAACAGAGTCATTTCACTGTTGGGCCCCTGATCGAGGCCCTCAGCCGCTTTGAGCCCCAGCATTGTCACAATAGTCATATTTCTGTTGGGTTCTTCAGCAACACCCTTTACCCCTCATAGTGCTCCTGGGACACCGGATAAGGGGTCTGACCCCACGCCTGGATCCCCAAGCTTCATTCTGAACTGTACCTGTGTCTGTGTGTCCCAAAGAAAAGAAAGCTAGGTGGGATATGTGAAAAGAAGCATTGCGATGTAGCTGTATTTGTGCATATTGCAAACAAAGGATCATTTAATTTCTCCAGGAACTGGGCGACCTTGCTTTCTTCCAAATGCGCGTTGGTTTAGATAAAAGTACCTGATAAATATAATGGGCTTGCACACCTATCGCAGTGTGGGAGCAGCTGTCTGGGATACGGACCATGCCTGTGTTTCTCAGGGATGAGGTCGAGGTCATCTTTTTATCATAAACAGGATGCCAGTCAAGCTGGGAGTCCATGTTCTGTTAATGATGAAGGTTTTTTTCTTGGCAGTCTTATTAAAGTGGAACATGGTGACCCCCCCCCGTCATTCATTGTTAAAGAAAATAAGCAGTGATGAGCCTGTTTCCCTTCGTCGCGGACATCCAATGAGTCTCTGCGTCTCTCGCTCCCACGAAGGGTCATTGCAGGTGATGGTAATTAAACAAGAATTACAAGGCAGTGTCTTCAACATTATACCTGTCCATCTCCATAGTGGCCCGGAAATTCTTCCATCATACTTCATATATTCATCATGCTCATTCTTTTCTTTGACCTGTTAGAAGTAACTCACTGAGTGTATGATTTGGAGCCATTTAGGGCTGGTTAAGGAAGATGGTGATGGTAGGTGAATGGAGGTGATTGGCTGCAGTTCAATCTGCAGATAATGATGGTAATATCTGCCAAAGTATGCAAGATCTTCAATGGCTATCTGTGTTGTCGTGCATTATTAAAATCTTTATCCACTCTGATAGACAGTAATTCAATCTGGTTTCCTTGCCTCACCAACCATTGAAGTTAGTTGTAATGGAAAACATATTTCTCACATAATATACAGTAGATATCATTTCATCTTAATGGCTATCAGCAGTCTTAAGTGTTCAGGCTTTCGGCGTCTGTTTCTGTTTGGTAAGTCTTTTATAATTACACGGCTGCCTCATTAATGGAGATATTAAAAAGCTGGTAAATCTGAAGGATTTGCGTGGCCTCAGATTTATAAGCTTTGCCGGCATCTCTGTAATCCTGCAGCAAACATGTTTTATAAAGCCAGGACTGCCATTAAGTCAAGAGCCGCGATCAGACACGAAATGACTCGTCTTCTGCTTGTTTAACACGAGAATGCGCATCTGAGCGTGCCGAAGGCTTTTGGAGCGATGGAGCTGCGATCCTGTGAACAAGCTGCCCCCCCCGGTGACTCATGGGCTGCCGCATGGGCCCTCTATGTGGATGTTGTACCGGCATGCCCACACAATGGGCCGGGGGGGGTTGGACGTGGGTTTAAGAGAGACGCCTGGCTGGATACACGCCTGTTGTTCAGGGCCAGGTGTCACTTGGATCCTTTTCAGGCACTTGTGAAGGTGTGAAGTCTGTATTGTATTTCTAGTATAGTCATAGAGTGGAATTCCTTCCCGGCTCTATTATGTCTGAAATTTGATGGTTATGGCAGCCCACAGGTCCTATACGGCCTGCACTTTCCTTCTTGAGATCATCTCGTGGATTTCTGTGTCCTCAAAGCTATATTCTTTGGACATGTGGTAAATCTTTCCTAAGTAAAGTATATAAAATCGGAATTTATGGAAAAGTGGAAATTCCTGAAGAGTTTTTATGGTCTTTTGGATGTGCAGATGGCACTTCTGGATGCCAGACAACATTATTGCAGGCATCGCAAATCCGGGGCCCCTTGGGAGCGGCAGTGTGCTGCTGCCTGGCGATCCAGGAGGCTGTTTAGGGGATTTACTGCTGCTGGAATACAGACTCCAAATATGTACTTGTGTCAGTATTGGCCTGAAGGAATGCCTTGCACAATGGTCAGAATGGTTATGTATACTGGATAGCCTTTAACTTAACTCTCTAATGAAACGGGCATCTAGGAGTGTTGGGGCCAAAGTTCAATGAACTGGTTTATTTTTGTGCAGTCGTGAGGACCCATGCCCTGCGCTGAGCGCTGTTTTTGAGCCTCACTGTCTCTGAAGGAGTTGCATGAAGGTCAGTTTGTTCTTTATAGGCTAGAATGGCCTTTTTGTTATTTTCTTCTTGCATTATTATATTCTACAGATAACCGATTAATCATTTATAGCTACAAGTGTAGGCATATCAGGGTAAACATATTGGCTAAATCAGTCTCTAATCTGGAAACTGAGAAGTTGTTTTTCATGCTGCACGATGGCCCCGACAATGGTATCTTTCCCAGTCTGGCTGGAGGTCAGGCAGCCTCTTGCCAGCTGGTCAGTGTTTTGACGACCCAGCAGGACAGAGGCATGTGCTGTGGCCTGCACTGGAGAGAGCTTCTGGCTGGGTCTCTGCCAGGAGAACCGGCAGGAATTCTCCAGTGTTGGCCTGGCCCAGTGCCAGGGCCAGGGACAGAAGTACATGTAGTTACAGAACGTCACCCAAGTGCCCATACTGCTTCCTTGGGAGGGAGGGTTCTGAAAGTCCTGCTAGCTCTTATACTCTCTACATTTTATTTATTTAGCAGATGTTTTTATCTAAACTGACATACAATTGAGAAAGCAGGATCAGCCAGTCCCTAGAGTGATTGGGGATTAAGTGCCTTCCTCAAGGGCCCAATGGTGAGATCATTCTGCTGACCCTGGGATTTGAACCAGCAACCTTACGATCTCAGGCACAGTGTCCAACCTGCTGAGTCACACACTCTTCTCTGAGAGCCAGTCATAGCAGCCTCCATAGCAGACGTGTGGGTCCGTGATCACGCATATGCACGTCCCGTCCCTCCGATTTGTACACTGCAGATGAAGCAAAGGCGACTCCCTCTAACTGCGGCCCTTCCCGGCAGCCGCTGCCCCAAACGCAGTCACCGTGTCGTTAAATAAAAAGCCAGGCACGGTTTTTTGTGGCCTTTAATTATGGGCAGAATTGGCAGCCCCGCGTTCTGTAAACGTCACGTCAACCTGAGGAGCACTTTCTCCTGGCCGTGTTCGGGAGCTGGAACCTCAGCTGTGATTGATATAAGGCAGCTGACCCGCCAGGATCTGGATCCAGTCAGAAGGAGATGCACAGATGCTCCTCGCTTTTACGATGGTTCCACCTACGATATTTCGACTTTTACGATGGTGCGATAGTGATGCACATTCAATAGTCATAAAACGTAGAATTTTGATCTATTCCTGGGCTAACGACATGGCGTACGATACTTTCTACCGATGCCGGGCGATGGCAGCATCCACCCATCCTCACTTCCAGTCTCTGTAGCGATCATGAGCATAAACATCTCATATAGTGTTTAACAAATGTATCGTGCTGTTTTTTTTGTTTCACCAAATAAACTTGTATTCATTCATTTTCAATTTTAGTTAGTTAAAATACTTATTTATTTACTTATTTGGTGACAGTAGTAGGGGTGGGCGGTATACCAGTGTCATAGTCATAGAAGAGGTTAACAGCCTAATTATACACCCTATTAATAAAAAATAAAGCATTTTATTTTCTTCAAGGCTTCAGTTGTAGTCTGAATACTTGTCCTTATATACTATATGTAACTGGTTTATCTGCGTGAATTTTCTATCAAACCCATTCTGACGCTGTGTCATGATAGCAAATTAATAAATTCAAAATAAACAGATTTTGTGTAATTATACATACTAAACAAAAAATACCCTGGTTGCATGTGTATAGTATCAATTTAAAAAGTAAAACATATTTGCTGGATCACCATATATATGTGCCCCTGCCTTCATGCAAGGTAAAAGGGCACAACTGCCCAGTTAACATGTGGTGACGCCGTGCCACTTAAGCTAGGGTTAGGCTAATAAAGGTAAGAAAGGCTGGGAAAGAGGAATAAAAAAAGACATGAGTAGAATGTCAGAACCAGCTGAGGTGTCGACAAGGAGAGGAGAGTCTCATTCCAAATCGGGGGTCACCTCTGGTATTTGGAACTGCTTTGGTTTTAAATCATCCAGCATGGAGCAGACTTCAATATGCAAGCTTTGTCGCTGTGTCGTGATAGCACTGACATTGTTACATCCCCCTCCTTACTCTCGTAAGTTACTCTGGGGGAAAAAACATAATTTAAATATTTCATTGCGCAGACATCTCAGCTCCCCCGGAAGTTCCGGGAGTCTCCCGCATGTTTATAGTGGCTCCCTGACGTCTGCTCTCCTCCTCCAAAGATTCTCGATAAGCTCTAGGGTCTTTGCTCCCTCAGGCGCGCTCTCGCTCTTACAAACAAATGTCCAGGATATTGCAAATAATTTGCGGGTGTCAGGGAGCTGGTATCAACACGTGAGAGACTCCCGGAACTTCCGGGAGAGGAGGGATGTCTGCACTGCGCGTTTAGTAGTTGTGTGCCTTGATGCTTTCATTTGTGTGTGTTTGTGTTCCCTGATACAATGTGGCTCACAGTTACCATGTGACCCCAAAAGTGTTCGTCTTTCAGTACAGCAGAACTGGTGATTTTAGTTTTCTTGTAGCATGTAAAAGTTAATATCAAGATTTTCAGGCTTTTTGCAAAATACATGCTATTGATACTCTCCCATATCTTCCAATTGAAAATCATTCGGTCTAGAGGTGCACCGATCCGATATTTGGATCGGTATCAGCACCAATCCAGACCTATTAGACGGATCAGGTATTGGCCATATGTGACCAGTCCACATCCAATGCTTACGTATTTAGCTCTTTCCCATTTTAGGTGTGTTTTTGGGCATTTGAGCTGAACCCTAGTGCTGCCACTCAGTTTTTTTGCCACTCAGTGGGTGTGAGCGCAGTGACTTCCACCTACAGTGATGTCATGCACATACTGTTTGCAGTACGAGGAGCATAAGAATATCAGACAAGAGGGTGACGATCTGGAAGTATTTAAGTTTTAACTACAACTAGTATCACAGCGTAAAGTAATACCATGATATAATACTGTCACCATCCAAAAAGTGAAAAATACTGTAATGATACTTTTATTATCATGTCGCCCACACCTTATTTAGTTATTTCTTCATTTTGTCATATAATCATATTCAACTTATCATATTTTCACTTTTCGATGGGTTCATCAGAATGTAACACAGGTGAAAGTCTAAGAATGTGAATAAAGTTGTGAAAGGTGCAGGGCACTGGGGGCTCAGGGTGTGGACAGGACCCCCTGTTCATAAGGGAACGAGTAGAGACGGAGTGAGGCACTGGGGGCTCAGGGTGTGGACATGACCCCCTCTTCGTAAGGGAATGAGTAGAGATAGAGTGAGGCACTGGGAATGTGAGTGAAAGAATTGGTTTGGTTAGAAGGAATAAAGTTGTATTATTTTTCGATTACCCTCTTCCCCAGTGGTCTGCATGTTGTGATGCCTTAAATGATGAATTAATCACTTTTGCTAATCTATCTACAACAACACCAGAAACCATACTAATGCCTTTTGGATCTTACGGTTCCAGCATGTTGCCTAAGTACTTATATGTTTGATTTTGTAGGAGTTAGAGAAAATAAAGCTGTTTTCCCGCCAGAAAGGAGGCTTGCTGTTTTAAATCTCATTGAAAGAAGTAAAAGCAAGAGTTAAAAAAATTAATTAAAAAATACAATGCATCCTCAGAATTTGGATGAAGTGAGATTAATAAAGTCAGTGTTGTTTCCAAGAAATAGAGATACTAATGGTTTAATACTTTTTCGTCATGTGGCTTGATATAATGCGATGGGACTAACTTGCACCATTGCGCTGAATAAATGTCACTTTCCAGGCATATTGCTCAAATGATATGGAAACATAAATAAATAAATCTTCCATTGTGCATGATGTCAAAGGCACGCTTGAGTCAATTTCAAGCTATTGCAGTGGAAAGCAGACGAGAGAGAGGCTTTGTCGAGCCCACTGGCGGAAGAGCGGGGCACCGGCGGAAATGAGCTCAATTGAATGCTAATTTGACAGTCTGTTGTGAACACTGGCCAAACAGCAACCAGAAAATGCCAGGATACTGTGAGCTGTCTGCCCCTGGTACTGGCTGGGGCTTCATGCTTTGTAATTGGAGACAGGCCTGCTGATATCAGTCCTCTAGCCATCGTCTATGCAGGCCCACGCGCTGGTCTCTCTTTTTATCCGCCATGCCGTTATTTGTTTGCATCCTCTATGTCTGTTAATAAACCCGAGTTTGAATGGGATAGAGGTGCTGTTCTTTGCTGTTCTGTTTTTGAAGCATTTCTGGAATATCCACATGGCTACGTTAAACGGTCACGTCGCTTGCTGGATTTTTTTTTTGTTTCATTGCCCACAAAAATTCTTCCTACGCCTGTCCCAACAAGTCCCAATTTTTAGTCTCAGTTCTACAAACAGAAGGAATTGCGAAATCTAATTATTCAGTCTCAGCTTCATAACCAACATAAGGAGAGAAGATAAAGATATGTAGCAATTAGGAACGTTTCTTTGTTTTGGTTCCCAGTTGTAGCGGGTTGAAATGCAGCCTTTGCGTTTTAATGAGTTCCTTTTTTGAGTTTTGAGAGGGCCTTATGTTCATCTATAAATGAGGTTCTACAATATATTGCTTGGGCCTAACGCTATTCTTGTTTTTGTTGTTGGACCTGGAGTCTGGAGGTGGCAGTTGCCAAGGTGGTTGAAGATGCACCTTCCATTTCTATGGCTCTCTTTTTGCCATCTTTGGTGATGTCATGGTAGCTTTCTGCCTTATCAACCCAGACCACCTGGGCTTCTCTGCACTCCTTGCAGTTGGGGGTTTGGGGGGGGGAGGCGAAATTGCCATTAGAGATTAGATTGTGCTTCTACGGTGGCTTGCTCTTGGGCCAATGCAAAAATGCAACATGGGAGATATCTCAACAGGCATGGGGACCGTGAGTAACCAGTGTCAAGTCAAGAAGTTTAGTGTAGCCCGTTATAAGTATTCCATATCTCTTTTGTTCAGATGAGAGCTTTGTGAGGGGAATCAAATATGAATGTTCTCAGGCCGAAGTCATATAATGTAGCAATCATCTGGAAGTACCGGTTTTATTCAGGTAGGTGCTCGTTTTTTTCTGTATGTTTGTTTTGTTGTTTTTAAATGTTAATAATCTTTTACTTTATGTAGCAATTCCCCCCCCCCCCCCCAAGAAACGGAAACATCGGGTTTCTGGGTGTGGCCTATTACGTTATAGTAACCTCTAAAGGAAATAAGATTACGAGGTGGATCTCACTTTATTCAGCATCCAAGTGGGCAAACCCAGCTGTTCCCATGGGTAGCGTGCTTTAAATATTTTAATTACAGTTGGTTGGTAATTATGTTGGGAGGCAACACGCTATATAAAATGAGATTTGCTAGTAGCCCTGGGCATTAAGTATACAAGCAATGCCATAGGGAAAAGGGTAAGAGAATCTGAATTTCTTTTTATTCATTTTTTTTTTACAATACAGAGCTTTTAAAAAGGCCTAAAATCTTTGGAAAGGCTGTCATAAGTTTAGTAGGTCAACTTAGGTTGAGTAGTGTCATGCAACAGCTGTTTGTTAGTCCCACAAGGCCATTGAAGACGGCTGTTCATCTGGATCTTATTGCCTGATGTTGGAAGATCATACATTTTGAATACATGTTTTGTTGGCTTATTTTGCAAACTTAATTTGTCTGTTTTGCCAATGTTGCTTGATGTTAGTCCCCATGAATGGAAACGATATTGAGGCCCTAAAGGGCTACAGATTCAGCCAGTTGCATCTCCCAAGCTGGAATCCCTACTCGTGTTTTGTCTCAAACTAATGCAGTTGTCAGCTTTTTATTTGACTTTTTTAGTAACATCGGTATTGTCAATAACGAAAAGGAGTGTTAATTGTAAGTCACACCTGGTCAAAGTTAGCAGTACGATGTAATGTAAGCAATGATGAAATTTAAATAGACCAAATTTAATTATTACCCCTCATAAAAGATATTTGTGTATCTGTCGATGGTTATTTGATCACACATTAGTGGTAGGGGGTCCCTAGCTCTGGTCTATATTCACTTGGAGCTCTGTGATTTAATAAAGGTTGAAACCGCCTTACAGAAATGACAGAATTACAGAAATGGTGCAGTTTTGCAGAAGCAGAAGAGCAAGGGTTTTCTTGTAGAGTTCATAAGGGTTCCAGCAGACTTTGGGGGGTTATTTTCCTCCATAGCTTCTTTATGTCCTTTCATCTTCTCTGTGATGTCTGCCAGCCCCCATGGTGTGAAGACTGCCAGAGCTCCTCGGTGGAGTTCAGGAACTTGGCTCTGAGCTCCTGGCTTGACGTTGGCGGCCCCAGGAGCAGCTGCTTGCAGGGCTTGGGCAGGCCGGCTACGTGCCTGGGAAGGAGCCCTCGGAAAATCTCTGACCGTCGCACACATCACAATGACTCATACCAGTACAAAATTGGGCACTCCCGTGAAGGTGACCCCCCCCCCCCCCCCAAATTGTGTTGCATGAAGTAACGAGGGATGATATGCAAAGTTTGTCAGCAAACAAGTCGGAGTGTCCAGGAAGGAAAGACTGGTCATGGCTGTTAATCGGGGCGGCCCAGTCTTGTTCTAGGTAGGAGTCCTGCAGATTGTTCTTCAACAGACCGTGTGGCTTTTTTCTGTATGGTCATTGATGTTAGCTACAGATCCGACAGCTCAGTATCCAGGGTGTCCCTTATTAAATCACTTTTATTTTGGTAATTTGCTGTTGTGTTGTTTTAATGCAAATTAGTACTGAAGATGTGTGCTTGACTTGTGCTTGATATAATGCAGTCCCAGTCTGGTGATGAACATATCAGATATTATAATTTAAACTCAGTCTGCCGGAGGATTCCCACAACAAGCAGGTTTTTCCATTAATGTGCTGTAATGGTGATATATAGGAATGTGGTAGATCCAGCAGCTTAGTAAAGAGATATCCATGGATAGAAAGATGGATGGATAGAAAGATAGAGCAAGTGCTAGAATTTTCCAGGCACTGTCTAGCTATATGAGACTGGGAACCCAGGACATGTGGAGGAAGACAGATTGAGCGTATACCCAGTGGAGGAGCAACCTGTGACTCACTCCTGCCAGAGCAAAGAGCCAGAAAAGAGTCGGGGCCAGCATTTTTCAGAGTGGCCGCTTCAGCCTCAACCCTCTGCCTCTCGGCTCCCCACTTCACTTCTTTTGATTGACAGTTGAACTTACAGAATGTAAGCAGCTGGTGCTTCTGTGAAGGAAAGAAAAAATGTCAAGCTGGTATTACCCAGCTGCAGATACGCAGGACAAGGAATACCAGGACTGATCAAATAAGAGCTGGGTGAATGTTTCTGGTGTGGAGAGGTTAGATTTTGTCATAGTTCTGAACAGGAGCAATAACCTCTGAGTTAGAGAAACAGCCCACGGTTTTGCAGACACCGAAAATAAAGAGTTCCTTCTACAGTCCCTACTAGTTGCGGCAGGAGAAAGCAGAGCTGGGGTGGCAGCAGGCGGTATTTCTGGCCATACTGTTTTGTCTCTCTCATATCCAGCGTGACTGCCTGCCAGCCCTGATGTGTGACTTGATTTCGAAAGATGAATGTGCTTCCTTTGTAGTCTGAGACCTTTCATTTTGCATTTTTTTTACAAGCTTTCTTCTCCACAGTGACTGAATCCAATTAGTGCAAAATGCAAATGAAACCATGCATATAGAATTATAAGCAATTCTGTCGCATTGAACTGCTGTATCGAGAGTTTTTGTAATATTGTTCCTGATTCTGAATGGTCTTGACAACCCAGTATGAATATATTGCCTCACTGGGTTTCAAATTGTTCCTTTGACACATAGCTGAAGATGTGCAGAACTTCATAGCTCTTGGCAGTATTAATAGCTGGTTTCACCCCAGGAAGCTGAGTGGGTAAAAGGTCTGCAGGCCAACACTTTGCTTGTCACCACCCTGCTCCTTTTACTCCAGTTGTCACTGGATAAGTCGCTCTCTCTCTCTCTGTGTCACATGCTCATTGATCTGTCTGACTAAGCTTCTTGCACTGGATACGAATGTAATGAAGTCTCCAGAGAGCTCATCTTCAGGCATCACATGAAAGCGCCAACAAACTAGGGTTCCTGTGAGTCCTTTAAAAAGTCTGAATAATCAAAATTTTAGGCCATAAAAATATCTTAAATACGATTTTGACAAGACTGAAAAATTGATTGGATTATGAAGCCAACGTTACTTTCATGAAGTTGCATTAACATAAGTCTCACTTTTAAATATGTGTTTGGGAATAGAATCTCTTGTCTTGAACACCAACCAGGCCTTCCAGCCTTCATGTGCTTTTATATAGGACATCTGATTTGTGGCATGGTTGTATGGTCGAGTGTGGAGTCTGATGCCCTGTCTGAACGATGCTGACCAGCAGGAATGTTAGCCCCACATGTCAAGAGAAATGCTAAAATGATGGGATGCTGTGTAGATGGCCTAGAGGGAAAAATGAGGCGAAGAAATGACCCAGGGGCTGCTGTGTGGGAGATGCAGTCTGTTACACAAAATGCTACAATGGCTGTGGGTGATTTTGAGTTGCCATGGTAGCCAACATGAACCAATGTGTGAAGATCTATCGGCATCATGCCGCCGGATACCACTTGGTTCACCTTTTGTGAAATGCTGGCTTTGCATGGTGCCCGCGTACACCAGGGGCTTTATGCAGCGCACGTCCGCGCACCAGCAGGCAACTGAAATTGACACAAGTTTCCTAAAGTTTAAAGCGGGGCCTCCTGTTGAGTAACAGATTTGTGAGAATTTGATCCACTTTAGGGCAGCGTGATGGCTCAGTGGGGCAACCCTGCAGCTTCATACCTACAGCAGTGTTTCCCAGTGCGGTCCTGGGGGACCCACGGACAGTGCATGTTCTTGTTTCCTCCCAGCTCCCGGTAGGGAGCAGAAGTGTGGACTGTCCAGCAGGGAAGCTTGGAGGGGTCAAAAACATGGACCGGCTGTGGGTCCTCGAAGGACCAGATTGGGAAGCATTGACCAAGTTTGAATCCCACCTCCAGTCTGTGCATGTGGAGTCTGCATGTTCTCCCCATATCAAATAGGTTTCCTCTGCGTACTCTAGTTTCTGCCCGCAGGCCAGAGACATGCGGTTAGGCTGAATGGCATCTCAAAGTTGCCTGTAGTGTCTGACTGTGTGTGTGTGTGTGTGTGTGTGTGTGTCCATGTGCATGTGCCTTGTGATAGACAGGCATTCTGCCAATGTTGTGCCGCTGCCTTGTGTCCTCTGTTTCCTGGGATAGGATCAAGGTCCCACTATGGTCCAGACCAGAATAAACAGCTAGAGGATGAATGACTGGATGCCTAGAGGGACAATTAGCTTTGGGCAGCAAAACGTGCTAATATGAGACTGGCAGGTCCACTGAACTGAATGTTCTGAACGATACACGTTCTGCTTATTAAATAGTTGTCTCATTAGGTTCTTTCATTGCCTGGTAGATGGTGTGCTGCTCCTGCTCCAGTACTGCTTATTCTTGTACCTGGGCATTGAATGGAAGCTCAGCCTAGCTACATGCCTAGTCAACTCCTCAACAGCACATACATCTGTAATGTGCTATTTGCCTCACTTTGGAACATGTCTGCTTAGTAAATTAAATGTAAATGTAAAGCTGTGGAATATAAGCATAGACTGCAGTCGTGTGGTTGGTGTAGCATTGCTCATTATGATCATTGTCTTCTATGTTGTATGAAATATTATCCATCCATCTTCTATGGCTATTTTTGGACAGTGTGTATATGAATCCGTTCACAGAACCCGTTTCAGCTGAGGCCCGTGACCCATTTCAGTGTCCTGAGGTTAAAAATGTCCTGTGGTCCGCAGAGCCGTCTAACACCACAGGGTGGAGTCCTGGCTGGCAGTGCCTTTGCATCTGGTGGGGCGTTGAGGCTGAACGTGGAACCATTCCGAAATAGCAGCGGGGCTGAGGAGTCTTTTGGAGGTGGGGGATTTCCATCCATACTGCACGCAAGCACGGGTATCTGTTTATATGCTCCCCCCTCCCCAGAAACAGCCACATTACTCCATGCGAGAAAGTTATCTGCGATCGGCTGTTAGCGAGCGCTAGCTGAGTCTCACGTCTGGCTAGTTGGGCGTGATCCAAGCAGCTTCCCCTGTCGCGTACAGGTTAGCCTAGTGCCTGAGGCTAACACAGGCCCACTTTAAGCGCGCCCTGCCGCAGACGGCCCTCGCTCGCGCTTGCTTCTCTGGGTCCGCGTCGCGGCTTCTGGCCTGCGTCTGGCTGTTGGTTTTTCCAGCGTGAAATTAGCATAATTTCCAGAATGTGCCCATCCCACAAGGGAGGCGTCGAGGTCACACCGGCCGGTTTGGCTGGACTCCTTTGCAGCTGATAGTCCTGTTCCCTCTCTCGGACGGCTAATGACTCCCCCGAGCGTCCTGGCGTTTCTCTCCAGCCCCTGTTCCAGAACCTATGAGCTCACGCTTCTGCGAGGATGCCAGAGCTCTTGATTGACTGACCGAATTCTTAAAACTGGACAGGCCAGCTTTACAGCTACGTTTGGCAGCACTGCAGGGCTCTCCTCTCCTGCCACGTTTCACGTTGCCTGACGCCTTTCTCTCCGATCTGTTTTTCTTTTCATTCCCTGTGAAATTTTTAGCTCTATTTTTTGGATCCTTATTGCCTCAGGGCATGGAAAGCACTCTGTCACATCAGATGGGCTGCTTGCAAGGCTAGGAGGTTAAATTTAAATCACGGCTGACAGGAGGTAATGGGGGTCAGCCAGGCAGAATGTGGACTTTTTGGGAAAATTTGCATTTAGGAAGGTTGTGCCCAAAACTGAGACTTTCATTCAAGCTGACCTTTCACCCCTGCCTCATCCTCAGACTGTAGGTTTACAGGGAGTCACTGGCCCTCTGTGTGGTTCTTATGTACCCTTCCAGTACCAGAACAGCATGTATTGGAAATAGTTTGTTGAGGTTTTTGAATAAAATGGCCTCTTTTTGCTTATTCTTTTTTGTGTGAACTGGCCAACAGTTTTCCCACTAATGAAAGGAAGTATTGTAGTTCAAACTGTAGACATTTTCTTCACAGTTTTTACCAGAATATAATACATGTTCATTAGATTTAATCATTTTTCATATCCTTTACTCAGTTTATGCTGTGGAAATAAGAAGTGTGTGTTAATTTTTTTAGCCCATTCAATGTGGTCCTCTCCTGCTAATACAGTCCATGTCAATGGTATTATCCTCCTATACAGAGGTCACAAACAGATGTCGTTTAATATGAATGAATCTTGGGTTGTATAGATTGTATCAGAGATGTTAATAAAACCTGATGCAATAGTGCCTTAGGCTATGTAGGAGGAAAGTGAGTCATGTATTACAGGTGTCCTTTTGTAAAATAAGCTATGCAGTGTTAACTAGCTAAAAGCTATCTAGTTGACGGTGAGCAAATCGATCAAACGGAAATCAAGCCCTTAATGTATTGAAGTGTGTTCTTTCAGGTCGTGGGAGTTTTACTTGCACAAAAATGTTCTGGGGGCAGAATGAAAAATGATTGGTTCAGAGAGATAACCAATCGGATTATAGAGGAGGTGTGACCAAGACTTCTGATTGACTGGTCCTGCATCCTCTAGTTTCTTGTGCCCATCTCCTCTATAATCTGATTGGCTATCTCTCTGAATCAGTCATTTTTCGTTCTGCCCTCAGAATATTTTTGTGCAAGTAAAACTCGCGTGAGCATGCTTTCACTTCTGGGCCAGAGAAAATCCACCCGTCCCGTGATACCTGACACATCTTTCTACACTGAGAGCTCTTTTCACGACCTGATGCTTCTTTCTGGCCATTTTGACATTTATAACTGCTGACTCTTTATTGTTACTTCTGCCACATTTTCAAAAACTCGTCTCCAGTCCCCTGTACCAAAGTTCCTGTTCCTTCCTCACATCCTTCTTCATTCTGTTCATCATTCCACCCAGATACACTTCTACACTTGAATACGTTGCAAATGAAGTACACTGAAGATTGCAGTTCATGTGATGTGCCCTTTCTGGCTCATTTACACAGAGAGGCATCTGAATGTGGCCACACATGACTAATCTAAATGTGAGTCAGAACCTTCCGTTTTTTTTTTTTCGTCCGATGAATGACTGTTTTCATGTTCAGCCAGACTCCTGGAACAGCTCATAGTGAAACTTAAATCAACCATTTCTTATGGGACTGAAATTGGGAAAGTATATTCGCGTGCAAGACTGATTGTAGCATTCAATTTAAGTGCTACGACGAATGGTGTTTTAATGGTGCCTTTTTGTAAACTAATGAAAGATGCCAAAATTAAAAAAAGGTCCTCTCCCAGATACAGAAATGGCTGTTGCATAATCAGAGTATCGGTAGCAACACTCAGCTAATTTCTATAAACAGGGTCTCATGTGTCATCTGTCATACGATATCACCACGGTGATCTGTAAATCCAGCCAAACAGAGAATAACCTTTGCAGTCCAAGCCATTACGAAGACTTATTTCTCTTTGGGGAGGGTCAAGGCAAGTAGGCCGAAAGCCAGCATGACTTAATTTTATGGTTAAAGTTGGGCCTCGGACATCCCATCAGGCTTGTGGCTGAATAAAGTAAGCTGGAGTGTTAGCTTCCAGGTGTGAGGATGGCTGTCCTGTTAGCGTCTGGGGGAGAATTCTGATTGGATGAGTGTCAGCGATGTAGAATAGCCCAGACCGGCACCAGTCCTGAGAAGTGCTACTGTGAGGCAGTTTGGCTACAAATATGGAGGGTAGGCTTTGAGTTGAGGGATGCAGTGGCAGTGTTTACTACCACTCAAGCCACGCATTTGCTTAGGGCCCCCAAGGTTTGTTAGCCCCCTGTTGGTGAAAAACAGTCACTGCACTAAATATTAAATAGCATCATATTCTCAAAGCATGTTCTGCTAACCACTTAGCTAGGAAATGATCTTCTGACTCTACTTGACTTTCTGAATGTGGCCCCAGAAATCACAGACCTGCCCCTGGAAACATGAGCTGTACAAAATAGACACATATGTATGTATTCTGGTGTCTGCAATAATCTCTGAAATTTTACCGATTCATATGAGGGTGGACCTGTAGGTCAGGAAAGGACTGTGTTTAATCACAGGTTAATACAGAATGGAAGCAGTGGTTTTTAATATTTAATGTTGTAGGATGCATGACTTTGCATGAAGGGGGATTTTACTTTATTACATGCTTGCTGGCACTTTGAAGTTTGGATATCTTATGGGAGGAAGATTATACGCTATCTGGGTTGCTTCCTTACTGGGAACAGACATCAGGTCTCCTTCAGTAATTTAAGCCCTGAGGTTCTACAAGCTAATTTGGGTTCTGAGGATTTGTGTGACACAAACGAATGAACAGCCTTCCAGTAAAAGAAGCGTCAATGTTAATGTCGCATTTAAAGTCTTCCAGTCCATCAAGTGACCCTTACTGTTCTTTGTCTCCGCAGCCTGCCTCTTCCGTCACAATGCCCTGTCCCTAGTTTATCTGCTATACCTGCTGCTGTTACCATGGTTCCCATGGCCCAACGAAGAGTCAATGCGAGGTAAGTGGTCATCTGTTTCACCCATCTATCTTCAAACTACTTATGTGGTAGGAGGACATGGGGGAAGGGGGAGGTGGAGGGGGAGGGGGGGAGATGGTGGTTTATCCAGAGGAAGCTGGAACACCTCCCAAAGGGTGGGGGCAGGAAGTGAAATTCCAGTCCTGGAGGTGTGAGTCTGCTGTGCTGCCCCGTCATCTGTTCCTTTTTCATTCAAACGTGGTAGATGTTTAAAACATCTTTGTTTTTCCATTTAAGACATATTTACAGGAGTGCGAGTTAAGAATCTGAGTAACAGAGAGGATATTAGTTGTCTGTGAGCGGTATGATGGAGTGAGTGTTATTGTAGTGCCTTGGGTCTGTTTTTAATATTGCTCTGTTTTTTCATGACACTGAGATGAGATGAATTTACCATTAAGTTGAGCTCAACTGATCTAACTGTCACTAGGGGTTTGCATGGGGCCCCTGAGCTTTGGGGGCTCCCTGTTGGCCACAAACGGTCACTACACTAAGGGGGCCAGGGGCCCTAAACTGAGTGGGGCCCCAGACACAACGAACCCAACCCTGCTCCTATAGGTTAGCTGTGAGGTTGGCTACAGAGAATGAGCTGACACTGAACCAGAGAAAGGTGAATCAATGGACCTCCTTGCATGGCCATGTCTCTGCTACTCTGTCCTTTCTGCTTGTCTGGCTCCTGGCTCCCACATTGCAGAACAAGGATCGGTAAAGAAAGGCCTGTGATTTGAGCTCCAGTTGGCTCTCCGCCGTCCTTAACACGGAACCTGCTGGGATGGCACTTCTGAGCGAGGGATTGTATTTCTCAAGGTCTAAAGGCTTTTCGCTCCAGAGATCGTTGCTGCTTTGCCTTATTTTCTCTGTGGAGACTCTTGAGTAAATGCCTGTTGGGGCTGGGGAGAGAGACCTGGCTGGTGCCAGGGTCTGCTTGGAAGGGCCGCTCGGGGTCGGGTTTATACAGGTGAAGACTTGTGACACTCACAGGGTAAAGAAATGGGTCATCGAAGCAATATAATTATCTGATTTTTGCTTTGGAAGAACAAACTCATTTTGGCTGTCACATAGCCCAGTTTTCAATTAATTCCGCTGGCCCTTGTGTGCCCCACTGGATATCTGGTTACGTGGGCCCATTTTACATACCCGATTTATAATTCCCACCCGATCCATCAAGTATCATTTTACTGCTGTCTGTTTGCTGCCAAGTATTTTATTTAAAAGTGATGGATTAATCTGTATTAAAATAGCAAGTCGGTGCTGTTAAATATTCTTCTGTCTTGCTTAATGAGGGCGTATGTTTCCGGCCAGAGAGACATTAGTTGATTTTCATTGTTAAGCGTATAACACCTACCCTACCCTAACCTAACCTAACATTAGTATGCAGGTTCTCCCCGTGTCATTGTGGGGTTCCTCTGGGAACTCCAGTTTCCCCGCACAGTCCAAAAACACACCGAGGTTAACTGGAGTTACCTAATTGCCTGTAGGTGTGAATGGTGTGTGAGAGTGCCCTGCGATGGGTTCCTGCCCCATCCCGGGTTGTTCCCTACCTTATGCTTGTAGCCTCTGGGATAGGCTCCGGTCTTATAACCTCTTATAACATTTCACCGCTATTCGATTTCATTTATTGTATCTCTATGGAAGGTCCGTCATTAGAGCGTGACATTAGTCAGGACGTCATTAACCAAGTCATGACTGTAATTGTGTTTTTGTACAACGTGTAAGCAAAGTCTTGCAGCCGAACCAGCTGCCATGATACAAACTGACTGTGGTGACAAAATGGTGGCACTAGGGACAGTTATATGTATTTCATTGTTAAATGACCTTTTTTTAAAAAATATAAATTTGCATGGCAGGGCAGGGTGAAAGTCCATAAGGGGAAATGGCTGCTGTGAAGCCACCATGATGCCATTTTTCTAGGTAGCCTCATGTTTATAGTACTTTCAGCGGAGATGTGTGTAGGCATGTTCAGCATGCTGGTACCTGAAAGCCGGTTCAGTAGACTAGCACAAGGTTAATGCTGCTTACTGGACTGTGACAGTATCGCTAACTGAATGTTTGACGAACAAGTCAGCCAGTATGTTCCCTGATCTTTATCGAGTTTTTAGCTGGAAATGAAGCGTTGTTTTGTTTTTGAGTAGCTAGTCCTGCCCCTCTTGACAAAGACCTATGTAGATTCCATCCTTCGGTTCTGTAGATGATGTAGAAAACATCAAATGTTTTCCACTGTACAATATCAAGAGTAGCATAAACAGTCTGGCAGTTTTTGTGGGGGGTCTGTTTGAAATTAGTTGGGATTCCTGGCTTGCTTTTGCTTCAGTTTTGACTGTTTGTCATGCTCGCAAACTCCAAGTTCGCTCTGAGGATGGCATTTTTGGGAGTTCTTGTTATTGGGAAGTTGTGTAGAGTTTTGTTAGTGAATTCCTGTTGTTTCTCTTTACATTGAGGTGCATCAAGCCTTTCTTCTAACACGCTCATCTTTTCCTGATGCTGCTCCTAGGCGATAGATGGCATTGTTTTGGTAAATGAAAAGCCACAAAACTCGTCACTTTGGCACACTTGGAAAGGGTTCAGACGGCGCCTCGCCAATGCAGCTCTGCAGGATGTACAGAGTTGTTTTAATGGGGTGCAGAACGAAGCATGTTGACTTTATACACATGTGCAATGTGCGTTTGCGCGCGTGTGTATGGAATTGTGTAGCGGAAGGCTGCGGTTCAGCTGTGTTTATGTTGGCAGGTTCGCCTCCTGCGATTCCCCAGAGGTCCCGGCTTTCACAAAACACCCATGTGTAGCTTTCATTTGCACAGGCAGATTTTCCTATGTGCTTCAAATACTTACACACGCTGCGTGTGTTTTCAGCCGTGGGCGGGATTTTTCCACATCCTGGCCTCTCCGTGGTATAGTGGGAGCGAGCAAAACGGCCCCAGTCTGCTGGTGGAGAAACAATAGGGATCACCCCGATCTCTAGGTGTGTCGAGATTTGTTGTTTCAACTTATCAACTCCTTCACGCTCTAGAATTTCAGAGGGCCTATCGGTTCCTGTTTTGCGATAAGGCCTGAAATAAACTGGCTGCTACTGTATTTTCCCGGAAACTGAACAGGAAGTAGGTTAATTTTTGTGGTTTTTTAAAATTTATTATTTCAAATGTTAATGAAGGACTTTTATTTGTTTAGAGAGCCTACGCAGTTAACAGGGAACATTCCCAGAACTTTAGCCATTGTTATGTGATGGTCCTCTCGAGGCTGGCAGAGAACGTTCTTACTGTAACGTTAATTTCCATGTTTTACATTTTAATAAAGGTTCTGTCAGTGTCAGCATGATAACATTATTACCTGAGCATCCTTTAAAAAACAAAAATGCTATGTGTGTATAATTTGGTCCCATGACCTTTGCTCTGTAAAGTGACAGTGTTTCCCACTGCCCTACCATGCCCTTGATTTATTGATTTGTTAATATTCTCAGTAGTTGTTGCAGTACTGGTGTAAAGTTCTGGGAGCATCAGGAACACTGGACACTGAATATTTCCATACCTTAATTGTAACGTCCAGTAAACGTCCCTAGAAATGAAAAATTGTTAGTGGGGTAGATACCATTCAGGGCATTTTGTTTTTAGTTGACAAAATGATTGACTTGCTGTCCGTTGGACAGATCAAGGAGTCCACCCTCTGGGAGACAGCGTGGGCCCAGTTCCCTATAGGTAAATCCAGTGCACTGCCAAGTTTGTGAAGCTGATAGCAAACCGTATGAACAATTTAATGAAAACCATCGTTTTTTTGTCCTGTTCTCCTGAGGGGCACTTTTTGGCTTGTGGATAAGTTTCCAGATGTGCCTAATTAATGGGGGTTCAGGGGAGGAAAAGCTGGAGATGGCTGTGGCTGCAGCAGCAGGAACAGAGTAGGGGGCCGCAGGGATCCCAGCCTCTGAAGATCTGGAATCATCTGGTCCGTGTCGGTGAGGGACCAGCATGTGCCTTAGTGTTGTGTAGTTTTATAGCGTAAGAGAAAGGTTGGGTTATGGTTAGTGATTTAACTCTCACCACTGGGTATGGTGCCTGGAAAACCCACCAGCCTCCTTCTGTGGACCACTGCTCCTTCCACATCCCACCCTTAACTGGAGCTAATTTCCCATGGCATCATTAAAGGTCTTCCAGTCAGGGAAGTTAAGGTGTTCAGCCCTAGAACATTCTCAGTTCTCTTCCTGAGAAGTTCTGGGTTTCTGTCACTGGCAAGGGTAGGGCGGCCTTTTGGCAAAAATAAACTCACTGGTGATTCACTGAAACGCATAGTTGATCAGTGTTATGGTTCCGTAACCTCTGTCCAGCTTATGCTGAGACTTGCTTTTCTGGATGTGCGCTAGGCACGTCTTCCATCGTTTGGCTTGGGTCCCTGTGGTATACGTTTCCAGCCAGTGGTGACCATTATCTCATCTCCTAGGACGTTTGCTTGGAATCACATTTGTCACGCAGAATGCTCGCGGGGTTCATCGAGTGTAATGAAATTTAGCGCTTTATCTGCGGTTCCGTTCCAATGTGTGTAATCACACCTGTCTTTAACTGTACCCCTCTTGTTGAAATAACCCACAAAGAATTTTTTCACTGTACACAGAATAACTTAATGATGCTTAGTCCCAATGTGTCAGAGATTATGTGCTTTTAGCTGGTCTTTCTGCCTGTCACTCTCCACACCACAAGGCCCCTGTCAGTGCCAGCTAATAAGAGCACGTGAATCAAGAGGATGGAAAGAATGGATGTTAAACAGCCAGCTTCGATGAGAACCTGAGTACAAGGACAATCCGTTGGGCATGTATCAGTAAGAGACTACATTGTAGTTTTGATGGCAAGTCTCTGCAAGTATTGTTACACTGAGGTAGTGTCTCTAGTGTAACATCATACACGATTATTATAAGAAAGTAAGCACAATGATAAATCAGTTTAAAACAGTGCAGAAGTTAGGATTCAGAGTAAGGTGAAAGAGTACTTTCATATTTACACAGACTTTGGCAAGATCTGAAAGGTTTCATAGTGTCTGTACCTGAAATAGTACACGAGTTTTTGTGAGAAGAAGGGTAGAGTTAGGGTTAGTCGTGTGGTTAGTTGTTGTTTGAGGAGACAGCTTTTGATGCTGAAGGGAGTGCTCGTGTGTGTGAAAATCACCCTCACAGTTATGTAATGGCTGTCTTCAAAGCACTGAACTTTCACCCTGCAGATAAAAGCTTATTGAATTTCTAAGCATAGTCCTTAAATACATAATGTACTTAAATACACAATGCCTTGAATATACAAAGGAAAGTGGCCCATCTTTTTGGAGTCTGACGACACTTAACAGAACACAGGGTGAAGATTTTTGAAAGGCCCATTACATGACAAAGAGTGATTAATCACCAAGATGAGTTCACAGCCTGCTTAACCTCATCAGAGTCTTTCTTTAACTATTTTTCGTGTTCAAGAGAACAAGAAATCTTTTGAGATGCATTTTCACTTTATTGAATGCTGAAGTGTAACTATATTCAATAACCAAAATTTTAATAACAGCCAATAACAAAAGTAAATCTGTTTTATTAGGAGGTAAGGAACGCACGCTGATTACAGCGCCTTGCCACACCCAACACATGACAAACCACCTCAGGCATGAGAACCCAAGCGCAACCTTGCAGTGGGTGACACCTCAGCACCACACTAGTCCGAATGAAACTGTGTGAATTTCTTTTCTGGTTGCTGGAGTGCCAATCCTGCCACCAACCCCAAATTTTCCCTATAAGTTGGAGGACTTGCTTGCAGGGCTGGGTGTAGATTAACATCATACCCAGGACGAAGCAACTGCAGGTTAAGGGCCCTGCTCAAGGCTCGAAGGAGGATCATTCCTGGCATTCATGGGATTCAAACTAGCAACCTTCCGAGTGCTGGCACTGATCCCTAACCTCAGAATCACCACCCCACCTGCAGCAGTAGTGGTATATTATGCACATTTATGCAATTCAACTTAAAATATGGTTAGTTTACCCAAAAACACACAGATTTGTATATTTCATTTGTAAAATACAACTCCCAGCTTAACCCACAACATTTTGGTCAAATAATTTCCCACTGTGCTGTATCTCTTGTAGAATAGTGCACTTTGCTCTGTAAAAATGTGAAATCAGAGTCAGAACATCATTTGCCAGGAGTTCAAAAGAAGACACTCATACACTTCAGCATGCAATCAGTCTGATGGAAATAGGTGACCTAATCTACCAGCGTCCATGTGCAATATTAAAGTTGGTCTCTGCCATTTTTGCGTCATTTGGTCCCTGTGTTGAGCTGTCCCATGAGGATGTCTGTGATGTGACCTCTAACAAAGGAAGGAACCAAGGTCCCAAACAGTTCTGTTTTGTTTCAGCTCTGATCTTATTTCCACAGTAAAAAATAATATTCACACACAACAGCTGACCTTGGAATTGGCAGGAAAGCAGAGAAAGGCAACATAATCACTCTAGAAGGACGTGGATCTTCGTGCAGGAAATGGCGACGCATTTATTTGTGCTGTGGGGTGGAGGTCTGGCGCTCGTTCCTCTTTACGAGGCCCGAGTTTGCCACAAGAAGCTGAAGCCAGTCAGTGATAATTGCGTTTAAATGTTTTATTTTTCCTTTTTAAGCTGCTGTTATTTGGATGATTGCTGTGTTACCTGTTGCCAAAAAACTGAATTTAATCCTGGCGTGCTTTATGTCAAAAATATTTCCCATGCCATCCTAGAGTTTTGGAACCACCAGCGTTGTTACTGAGGGTAACATAAAATACGCACGCAGGGAGAGCCAATAAAATAAAACGGATTTTAGAAGCGTAACGGAATCACACGCTGCCACACTCACATTGCCTTAGGAGTGACAACTGGAAGGAGGAAATTTTGTAAATAGAACAGAACAGGGATCCTTTGGTGGAAGGAAGGGCTGAGGTTAGCACTGTTGCCTCACACCTCTGGAAACCAGGGTTCAAATCTTTTCCACAGCTCTATGTGTGTGGAGTTTGCATGTTCTTCCCGTGTCGTCGTGAGGGTTCCCCTGGGTTCTCCGGCTTCTCACCGCAGTCCAGAAGATGTCCGTAGGTGTGAATGGTGTGTGTGCCTCATCCGGGGATATTCCCTGCCCTGTGCCCCTAGCTTTTAGGATAGGCTCTGGACCCCCGCAACCCTGCACAGGGCAAGCAGGTATAGAAAACAGATGGGTAGTGATACTTTGTTTGAGATTCTCTTTTCACCTGTCCTGTCTTCCTGTCTATGAGACACACATATTGGTGGGAGCCAGCTTGGGGGGTCACAGTGCAGGGTCAGCCAGTGTGCAGCACCCCTGCAGCTGGGGGGTTAAGGGCCTTGCTTAGGTGTCCCTCAGTCTGCCAGCCTTGGGATTTGACCCAGCTACCTACTGATCACAGGGGCCTGCTGAGCCACACCATACAGATAGAGGAGGGTGCAGATCTGGAAAGGAGGACCCAGCGCGCTTTATATGTTGTGACTACAGAGAACGCGCGGGGGGATAGGGGGGTGCCTGTTTGTTCTTTGTTTAAGGTATGTGAGGAAGGCCTCGCCCTGGCTGGCTTACAGAGCCTGCGCTGTGCCGCCCTTCAGGATTACCCTATCGTCCTTTCAAAAGACTTGCTGTTTACTTTGGACTTGTAAAATCCAGCAGTATATTTGGGCTCTGGAAAGACAAACACGTTCGCTAGAGGTCACCTTTCAAAAAGCGAGACCTTAAGAATTGACAAAAATGAAATGATGTGGGGGGGGGGTGATTATCTTTTCCCATTACTCCAGAATGAAGAAGTGCCCCCTGCCCTCTGCATGCCCACAGGCAGGCCGTTTCACTTTCTATTTTAACTTTAGCTGGTAACTTGTATCTAACTTCATTCTGCCATGAAATGATAGAATTCAAAACAAACTCTAGCTATCTTCCTGGATTTGAGACAACCCTGAGGAGTGTAAAAAGCCTTGCCCTCATCTTGAATACCATGTGTTTTTCTTTCCGTGAGACATTTCTAAGTCCCTTACGAGCTTCTTGATATGAAGCTGTTAATTTGTTTAAAATGTTCAGGGGTGGTTTTCTAAACTCACATTTCACGGAAAAGTCTCTCACCATCCCTAAGGCTCTTTGGCTTTGCGTAGGGTTTCACAACTGGGCCAGCTTTCGCGGTGAAGGGATTAACGTGGGCCAGCTGAAGGTACCTATACAGAGATCATGGGTGCAAATTTCAGTCTACGTTCAGAACAACAAGCTGGGATCCAGGAAAGGCTGCATCAACTCACTTTCTTCATCTTAAATCATCTTTCCAAACTCTGATTTGGCTGCAGGGAAACACAAATGGTTTTCTTGTTAACTGATTGATTGTTTTTCCTCCCAATTTTAAAACAAATTCAGGATTAAATGGTACAGTGCTGTAGTCACCTCTGGGTCTATAACCATTATAATGTTCTCACTGGTTTTAGTAAAGCTGGGCCTAGACAGACAGCTGTCATAACACTGTAAGAATTGCGTAGGGTAAGTAGCTATTTTGAGCACTACAGCTACGGTTGCACACAGAGAGATATGCACAGAACCCTGGGTGAGGGGTGTTGTATGGTGATACAGTACTGCTCGATTTATATCTGCTTCACAGTCTCATTATAGCGTGTTATAATGCTGTCATGTAGTATTCGGTTATATGAAGATGATCCAGTAATTAGTACTCAGCCCAACACTGCCCCATAATCTTAGCGACAGGTCACACAAGAAACTTGTGCAATATTTCCATGTTAAATCATTAATTATAGAATGAAAGCAGGAAGTATACCAGGTTAAACGGTTGTAGAGGAAGTCGGCTCTGCGCAAGCAGATAATCCTTCTTAATGTGTCATACATATACATGTAAGTTTGTTTACACTTTCGTAGCACTTTGAATTCCTCTTGCAGGAGGACAGGGCATAGCAATGGTGTCTTTCCTGCCCCTACAGGTCGAATTAGCGTCTATAGTGTCTGCATGGTGATTTGTGGGATTAGAGTGCAGCCCTAGGTTAAAATAATCAGGGTCATACTCTTGTCGGTGGATTAACCGTTACTGTGAGCCAAGTCATCTGTAACATGTCCAGGTTGCTCATAGCACGGTAGTTTACCAGATTGCTGCTTGTTTGTACGCTGCAGACTCCAGCTTGTTCCTAGTTTTCATATCCATCTCCGAAGTTCAGGAAATAATGCAGTTAGCAGCAAGAAAAAGGCATTTTTTAGAATAAGCACTTATATAAAAGCTTCACCTGAGCTTCAGCTATAAAACCCGTAGTACTTCAGTCTATGCATGTGTGACAATTTTATCTACGGACATTTACCCACTATTACCAAACAGTACGGCTGATGAAATCAGCAGTGCCTTCTGGTTGACCGGACCAGTATTTCTCAACCCAGTCCTCTGGGTCCCCCAGACAGTCTACATTTTGCTCCCTCCCATCTCCCAGCACCAGACAACCAATAACGCCAAATACCTGAAGAGCTGAAAGGTTGCAAAATGTGGACTGTCTGGGGGTCCCTGAGAACTGGTTTGAGAAACTTTGGACTAGACTGTATGCCTTCACTGTGTGGGGGGTGGGGGTAGCAAATAGGGATAGCCTTGGAACTTGTAGGTTCAAGCCTTTAGAGGACCCCCCATTGTACAGTGGGGTACTTAACCTGAATAATAATGATCATCACTTTATTAATCCCTGTGGGGAAATTGTCTTTATGCCTCCATCGACTTGCTCTTTGTAAGCAAGCTGACTGCGAAGGGCAGCCACCTGTTGGGGGTCCCAGGGGGTTGAGGGCTTTGCTCAAGGACCCGCAGACATGCTGAGGCTGGGTTTGAACCTGTGACCTTGCACACAGGCTTAGCCCACTGTGCCAACTGCTGCCCTCTGAACCACTCCTTTTAAATATCCAGTTGCATAAATAGGCAAAAATTCTAATAGTCTTTGGAGTTTTGAGTTGAGCCCTGAATTGTTTCCACTGTCCCAAATGCAGTGTGGAAGGCAGCTGGCTTTCTCATGATCCCACGGGACCCCCAAGAAGTCTTTGGTGATGGCTAGCACTGCGCCCATTTGGCTGATCGCACCTGGAAACGCCAGTGCTCCTGGCAGAATGGGGCTATTGAAGATTTAGATATCCTTCAAGATCCAGCTCCGTTTTCCATGAAGACCTGAAAGCTGAAATGCATCTCCAGCAGAGATAAAGCATTATAAATTCAGTTCGGGGGGGGGGGGACAGGTTTCCACAAAGTTCAGCTGGTCTCATTGGGCTCAGGTTGGACTAAAACTGGAAACTGGATATGAACATGAAACGTGAAATGTTTTTTTAGAAGCAGAAACTGACTTAATTTTATTTTTTTAAGTTGCAAAAGAAGATGTGTTGGTGAAATACCAGTATTTGAGCCTTCTGGATCAACCGAGCCATATGCTTTTCTAACGACATCAGGCGTCATTTCAATAGCTGTCTTTGGATTGAGGATGGATTTATGACTCGTTCATAAAATTCAGACAACTGTAAATCTAAATTGCATAATGAAATGAAGTGTTCCACGTGTCGTTAATTTGAGAGAGTAACTACGATGTAAATGAGCCATAAAACTGGCCTTTTCCTCAGGCCACAAAGACCACTGTTCCTATAAACTGAAACCAAAGTGCAACCAAACGCATGCTAATTACAGCTGCTAAATCTTCTCCAGCTATTCAGTCCCATAAAAAGATCCTTCTGCTGAGTTTTGTGGGCCTCACCTCCATGTGCAGCTCCTACAGTAGGAACGCTTGGTTTTACTGGAGTTGTCACACCGACAATGAGAACTGATGGCTTTATGGAGGGAGGTGGTGGGAGGAACGTGCTCTACACGCATTGAGAACGCTGCAAAGAAACTGACCAATGGCCATTAATTTAAACCAGGCTGATGTTTGGGAGCTACCAGTCATTGTTGACCTTTTGCTTCAAGTCTTGTAAGGCATCACAGCTATAAATAGAACATCTTTATTGTCATTGTTCATGTACAACAAAACTCTTTGCCCTCTCTCCAACAATACTACATATTATATAAAAATAAAAGAATTATACCTGAATAGTGAACTAAAGGGTAGTAGTGCAGAAGTAACTACTAGTGACGATTGGGATTCTGATGCAGTGAGAGCTAAACAGAAAGTAGCAGATTTGCATTCTTGGAATTCTGCTGGTCACCTGCTCGGCGTCGGCTGCTGTTTGCAGCAGCTTTGTTAATCACAGCCTTGTTAATCCGGGGTTGCAGTATTCAGACTTGTTTTAAAGCCTTGGTTGTGCAGTCTGCATCGTGTAATTTACCACTTAGTGATTAAACTGCTCATGTAGCCTAGTCATTTACACTGAACTAGTTATGAATGCTCGTGAAAAGGGAGTGTGTTTTGGGGAGGGGATGACATCCGGGATTAGCCCCTCTGGAGGCCGGTATGTATTTGAAAATTGTTTGGGAGGAGAGTCCAGAAGCAATAGTCCGTCTCGTGGTTTTTACATATGCGAGATGTGTATTTGTTTTCTGTGGTTCATCACCTCGTTCCGTCCTTCAGTACCCCTGTCACTGGGACCCCGTCGCCATAAAGAGCCAGATTCTCGCTAAATCACGTTACATTCTCACTTTTCTTCTCATCTTTTACTTATTGGTATGGGCGATGGAACACAGCGTTATTTTATTAATCCTCATGCCAGTTACAGCATTCAGAGCATGAAGAGACTTGCAGAAACGGCACTCATAAAGCAGCCCCGCTGTGGGGGAATCGCCGTAGAGTGAGGAACGGGGAATGATCTGGAAGGCATCTGCATAACTAAACCTGTTCTGTACTTGATACCAAGTTCTTAGCAGCGCTAATCCAGGGAAAGCGTGACTTGCCATAATATGACCCCATAAAACTTGCACCCTTGTTATTTCTCACAAGCTTCTTTTAATGAGGCATTGCTTGCATGTGTTTTCTCTGCAGGGCATACAGGACGGTTCACCAAAGCCCTGCTCTGCACCAGCCTGCTCTTCCTGTTGGCACATCTAACCTTCCAGATATGCTTGCACACCATCCCAGGGCTGGACAATGAGCTGGGACACAACTGTAAGGAACCCCTGGGTTGCTGCTGCAGAGGGTGGCCCAAGGACCTCAGCAATATTGTTCTCTTAGTCTAGAATGAGGATAAATGCTTAGTTCAGAACACTTCTCTGATATCAGATGATGTCCTTTGACACTATAATACCCCCCATTTTTCTTTTTATCTTAATGACTGGAAAGTTTTCTGTGGCTCTGCAATTCAGCCAGGTTCCCAGCTCCTTCTCTTCCACAAATTAGATTAGATAGTAACACTTTACTTGACTGGGCACAAATGATAAAGCATTATGCTATTACTTACGTATTGATTAACCACAAACTAAAACTTAGTTATATACTTATTTCATGTTAATTCATCATTAATGGATTGTGATGGATGTTTTATCTCAAGCAGTTACTATATTTGTTACTACATCTGTAGACTTTATATACCTTTGTGAACCACTGAAGGAACAAGTCATGAATAACACAAGTGAAATACCGATCTCGTGCTTGTTCATCTTGAATGAATCGCAACGCATCTTTTACCTCATGTAGCTACTATATTTGTTCATAATTTGTACTTCAGTAGTAACTGAGTTATTACTAAGTAATTGTGCTGTGTTGTGGATTAGATTAGATTAATTCAACTTTGTTGTCATTGCACAAAGTACAAATACCCAGAACTCGGTACTCAGCAGCGCTGGCCGCTTGTGGCCCATTGAAACCCAGCACAGCTCTGACTCATCGCCGAGGAACGGGGGCCTGGCAGCGCGTGCGGAATGCTAACTGTCCTTTGCTTGGTCTTGTCTGACAGGCAGCTCTTGGGACACCTTAACGCACCACATCGGTGTATCCAGGTATGTGTTTGGGGCAACTGGGGTTGGCTTTAGTAGATACTGACACACAAGCGCATTGACTGGAGGGTAATGTCAAAACTGGTCCAAACCGCTTCAGATTCCACAAATCATTTCTCTGTCCAAAAATGTCACTTATAAAAAATATTTTCATGAATATGAAGCACATTTTGTACTCTCTTTTGCCAGCTTATGACTCGTCGTTGTTTATTTCAACCACAATGAAATTATCCATTGAAATCAATCAATCAAGCAGTCTTTATTTATATATTACTGTTTTAACCGCAGGGTTTACAGTGCCTTACAGACATTTAAAAGAAAGGAATTAAAATAAGCATACACAGACCAAAACAGTATGCAATATAAATGAATAAAATAACTGATTATTGTAGATTATAATTTGCATTATGAAAAAAATGCTTTTTCAGCCTTGTTTTGAAAGTACTAACAGCTGATAGCTCTCAGTAGCTCTCAGGTTTTCTGGGAGAGAGTTCCGGAGTGTGGGACCATAATGACTAAAAGCTGCCTCTTTCCTTTTCGGCCGTGTTTTAGGAATAATCAGTAAATTTCTCTCATGATCTGTGACATCTGCCTGGGACATACTTTACAGTCATGTAAATAATTTGAAATGCATAAATTCCACCAAAAATAGTGGTCAATGCCATCTTCATTTTTTGTATAGAATGCTGCAAAAAACACCTGGAACCAAAATAAAGCTTGAATAATAACAAAAAAAAAAATCAGGAAATTCATAGTAAAATCCCACAATCAAAGGCTGTGGAAATGAAACTGAGGTCCCCCACTCATCAAGTTAGGGGGTACCTCAATATCCATATCTTAAAAATCATTAAAGATAATAAGTTGGTATCTTTGTGTATAAAAAATATATTCAAAATTTAACATGGGATCATTTTCAGTTTTTTTTTCTGCCAGTACCCAAGTTTATTTTCACGTGTTGCTGCTTGAAACTCTCTGAAAGATCATTTGCATCTCTGTGTCTGCCTCCAGAAAATTAACCTGAAGCGTTTTTCTGAAAATATCTATTAAAGTTTCAGAAAACAAAAAACTAAAAGGCCAAATAGTCTTCCATTGCCTCACACAGAAAAAATGGAATGACACATGCAAAATTATTATAAGTAACAGATACCAGAGTGCTCATTATAATTACTTGTAGGTCAAATACTCCATCGGTATAGCATTGAATACTAATCCATGCCATCCCAAGAGTGTAGGTGGTCTGTCATCTCTCCATTTAAGTAGAATGTTTTTTCTGGGCTGCAAATGTTGAAATGCTGAAAAGCTCCCTTTGATGAGAACCCTTATCGTACGGACTGGGTAAACCAAGAAGCGAACTCTGAGGTTCAGCATCCAGCTGATCAATGAAGATCAACATGAGTTTGTTGACAATTTTACCCCAATATTCTTCAGTATAGATACAGGAACATATGCAATGTTTGTAACTTCCCACCTCTAGTTGACACTTTGAACGTAACTCTGTCTTACTTGAATCCATTCTGTTGGAGTGTAGTTATCTGGAAGCGATGCAAAAGTCATAGTGGTGTTTCCTTATACTTGTTGCATAGAAACATCTTATACATTTCCATATATCTGCCCATGACATTTCATCTATTTTTAACATTAAAATCTTTTTTCCTTATGTGTCATAAATAATTGGAGTGCAAATTACTAGCTTGAAGTGTTCTTTCTTGTGCTGTGTCCTTGTGTCTGCCTGTGTATGTAACCCAAACCCCCCTCCCCCCAAAGGTTACCCCTGAACGATCACTGGATGGTGCTGCGCCTTATAGCCCCGGACCTGGGCGTCTTCCTCGTCTCACTGGTCACCCTGATCCTTGGCTATCGGCTGCTGGGCAGGAGGGTTAAAGAGCGGGAGTTGGAGGCTGCACACAAGGTGAGCTGAGCACGGAGATATTCCAGGGGTCCTGGGCAAAGTGATGGTCTGTGCTATGGGTGGACAGAGTGGGACAGCCATCCACAGGAGCATCTACTTGCCCTCCGCTCGCTGCACGCTCGCTCGATGGGGTTGAGGGTTTCCTGCCAGGCAGTTCAGGAAGTGAAAGCGGCCACATCGCCACGTGGCAGAGAAGCCCGTAACATGTGGAATCTCACCCCCCGGCGTCCACACCGAATAGCACAGCAGAACCTGGCACTTGTAATACTGAGCCCTCGTTAAAGATGGAAAAAAATCCCCTGGTCCAGGTTCAAAACGTACAGCTATCTTTGCTGCGTTTTTATGACCTTCATCGCACCAGCTGGTAGGTGGCTCCAATTGCCATATTTTAAAATTGACTTAAAATGAGTTAAAAGATAAACAGAAAAGACCGTCGTGCAGCTGTAGCTTGGCTGTAAAACGTCTGGGGGAGCCGCGCAACGCTTCTGAGTCATTTCGAGCAGCTCAGTTCTGCGTGGGGGGGGAGTGCGTGGGCAGATTGCATTTCAGAATCTGCCATGCCCACAGCTGCAATTAATGAGGACTGCAGGGTGCCGAGCGTGGCGGCACGTCTTTTGGGGGGGGGCATGGGGTGCGTGTTACATGTCTGTCAGAAAATGAATGTTGGCAAAGGTGACTAGCAGACTTTCTAACTTGCCGGGCAAAGAATGACTTCCGCTGAAATCCCCTGACAAAGAATGACTTCCTCTTTTCTGTGGTTTGTTCTTAAAGGCTGAAATTCTTGCCAGTGAGCCTTGGCACCTTTTTCATATTTCTGCCTTAGACATGTTCATATCCTTCAGTTAGTGAGCTCCAGAGCCGGGCTCAGGCCTTTTATTGTTCGGACATGACGTGTTTACTGTGATTTCGTCTTGGGCCACCAACAAGAAGCTGAGGTAATAGGGTGGGCTCCGTGCTCGCTGGTGACAAAGGACGATTGTTTAGGCCTCTTGGTTTCCACACCCAGGGTGTTGGAGGCTGGCATGGGCACACAGCAGCAATGCTCAGTGGTCACAAACACATTCCCAGTCGTCCCCCCCATAGTCTCTCATTCAAACACTAGCTGCTCCCACAAAACACAGCCAGTGAAAATTTTGACAATTTTTTTCTGATTTATTTTTTCATTTCCTTGTTGTCCGTGTTTCAGCCCCCCATCCCTCCTCATTAGACATCCTCTCTCTCTCTCTTTCTCTCTCTTTCTCTCTCTCTCTCTCTCTCTCACCCCCTCCCCCCCCTTTTCCCTCGGCTGCCTGTCCGTCCACGTGCTCCCACACGCGCGCGCTCTGCGCGGCTGCCAAAGTGTGCTGCGGCGTCCCTCTCCGTCACCAGGGCAACCGCAGAAACAAACACCGCCCCAATTATTGGTAGCGCAGAAAAATAGAACACTTTATTAGGACAATTAATGATTTTTTTATTCCCTCGCCTATTGTACTGTAGACGGATATATGTCAACAGTGGAAACCGTTTCCCGTCACTGATGTTAAATTGAAAAATATACACCTCTAAGGTGATCTTGTTGTCTCAGCCTCTTTTCACTTATAAAATCCTTTGTAACTTAGGGGCCTGGCAGGTGTTGGGAGTCATGCCTTATTGCCAGTGTGAAATAATGAATTAAACAATGGGTGCCATGTGTTACAGATGTTGTGAATGTGTCATTGGCATAAGTGCACTGCACCAAGAGGGCCGTATGTATCGATCCTGGCCCCAGGTTCCTTGCCCGGACCTTGCATCTGAACCGTGCGCCTGTTCTACGCAGTTTGCCCCTGCGGAGGTGGTCCGTGGGCGGGCTTTGATGTGGATGCTGGATGCATGCCACCCTAGGCTATGTTCCGTTATGGAGCAGGCCAAGCCTAAGTCCTCATCTGGCTTCAGTTATCACTATTGTTCAGCTTTGCACAGCCCAGCAGTGGAAAGGGGGAGTCCAGAATGATCCCTCACCCACATGCCAGCACACACGTGTACAGCTCTGCTGGTAGTGCTTACGATCGCCTGGGGAGGTGATGAAAGCAGGGCGTGCAGTCGTTTTCTGTTAAAGGTCTTCCACTGATCTCAGATCTGTTTTGACTCTGGGGGAATGTTTGTATATTGAAGCTTTGCACAGTTTACATTAGCATCTGCATGGGAGCAGCGCATCTGTGTCGAAGGGCATGGATATGAGATCATGCTGCTGCATTGTTCCCATGGAAGCTAGTTCCCGGTCAGTGTTGTCCTCTCAGACCCCGCTTGGTTTATGTGTGAGATGACTAGTGCAGTTAAACTGGTACCCAAGCTGGACGAATAGCTCTGGCTAACTCAAGCAAAGACGACATTGTCTGTATACGCAGCTGATTCCTGGCTGCTTATGTGCATGGTGATTGCTGGCGGGCGTGTCTGAATGTTGCCCTCAGGACCATTGTGTGCTGAGCACTCTGCTCTGCCATCACGGTGCCCATTTAGACTGATGATCCGTTGGCCTTGACACTGGTAGGTCTTTCAACAGCGGCATCTCCTCATGAGGTCTGTGTGTGAGTGTGGGGTTGGGGGAGGAGTCACAGTGGGGGAGGGAGTGGCCATGTGGGAGAAGCGGGGGCTGGGCAGGAAGTATAGCAGCTGACCCCTTAGCACAGTTCCCATGGCGTTCCCACTGGGAATGTAATGGACAGTCACATGTTCCTTCTGCCCTACAGGATAAAGGAAAGCATGTTGTAGTTGACAGTCTGTAACGGTAGATGATCTCTCTCTCAAGTCTGTGTATTAATGTATAGTGTAACTGGGTGGCAGAGCTCAAAGCCTCATTATACCTGCCTTTCATTTCACTGTGTGTATGGGAGGGGGGGTGGGTAGGGGGGACCTCAAACTAGGTGGTCAGCCGCTCGGTATTTGGGCATGTCTTGCATCTGTGGTTTCCCTGCCAAGTTTCTTCAGTGTTTTCAGTTTGCACATTGTCTGCTTGTTCCAGGGTTTGTAACTTTTGCATGGTTACTGGGGGAGGCTTGCAGTGCCAGGGAGTACCAGGCCTGTAAAACACAGTGCGAGAGAGGGAGGGAGGGGGAGGGAGGGAGAGAGGGGGCAGGCAGCACTATGTGAATTTATACGTGGAAAGATCTTGTATATGGGGTGTAGAAATTTGGATTGTTTTGGAATATCCATCCACCTCCCAATTTGGTATCCTGTTCAGGGTCAGGGGAAGGGCCTGGAACCTCTCCCAGGGAGCAGAAGGCTGGGGTAACGGGAGCAATTTAGTGATGCCAGTTAGCCAGTTACCCTCTCTGTACATCATTGGGCTGCAGGAGGAACCCATCTGACATGGGGAAAACATGCAAACCTCCACACACAGCAGAGGTGGATTCCGATTTTGTAGAGTAAAATAAAATATTATGGGATAAATTACAGTTTTTCATAAGCTATTAAGTAGTGTAATGTTTTTGAGCTCTTATTTACGATGAGAGTATTACAGTACCAACAGGAGCCACTTCAATCACCACTGTGTAGCACCCATTTGGACAATGGCAGTGGCATATTCTACACCAGTACGCTCACCACACAGTAACTAAAGGGGCAGGAGAGAATTCACTGGTTAGATATAGTGCATGATTAGGAGGCCAGATTAGAAAGGGCCACAGTGGGCAGGTTTACCCTGGGCATCGGGGTACCACCCCCCTACTATTTTAGAAGATGCCCAGGGATCTTTTATGACCTCAGAGGGTCAGGACCTCAGTTTTACATCTTATACGAAGGACAGCTCCATTTTTACAGCACAGTGTCCCTGTCACTGCACTGGGACATTGGGGTCCACACTGACCACAGGATGGGCTCCCCTGTTGGCCACACCAGCACCTCTGCCAGCAGAAACCCAACTTTCCTAGTTGGTCTCCCACCTAAGTACTGGCCAGGCCCAGACCTGCTTAGCTTCAGGTGGATTACCTGGTCTGAACTGCACAGTCGTTTAGCTGCTGACAAATATGTGTTTAAGTTGAATTTCCAGGTAAATCAGAACATTAATAATAACAGTATTGTACTGTACCTCGAGCTGACAAACCTCTGAAGCCACATGTTTTCATGAACGTCACAAAATAGTGCATGTGTTTGTTACTATGAACTACTGTATTTAACCTGAATTTTTAATATTATAAGCTTTATGGTAGTAAAATACGTAAGTACGATGTCGGTAAGCCAGACATTCTTAACCTGGGGACTGCCTGTAAATAACCTGAGCAGGTTTTTGTGTGTAATGTTTTGCTTGCTGTTTCTGTGACACTATTCCTTTATATCTCAGTCTCGATTGTGCCGTCTTGTTGTCGGTTCCTGCATGTATCTTCCTGCGTCTGACGTGGCGCAATAAAATGGAGGGTGTGTGCATCCGTGGACTGTTAGCTTGTTTTTTCACCTGTTGGGGAGAGTTCCCTGTGTGTCGTCTTTTTTATTATTATTATTTATTTTGTCTACCCCCCTTCATACCACCTGTGGAAAAACAGCTGACTGCCAGGCCGGCAAGCCAAGCCAATGCAAATACTTTGGCAGACGTCTTGTGTAAGGCCATGTCTGATTGAGCAACAGCTGGCCTACCTGAGAGATCCACTGGCATACCTGAGGTCTGCAGTCACGTGACCTGGCAGGAAGTCTCTGCAGGTCCTTTATTCTTTGCCAGAGGGGTCCTTGGACACAGGAAGTGTCATGAGGCGCGCAGTGCTGCTGACAATGCTAATGGAACGCAATGTACTATGACCCCAGTAAACAATGAATGCTATTCAGTGGGTTGCTGCAGGAAACGAAGACGTACATGCTTACGTGAATTTCGGGTTAGTGTTTACAGAGGAATGTAGTACCACAGTGTGTCGCACTGTTGCCTCACATCTCCAGGGTTACGGGTTTGAATCCTGCCTCCGTTCTGGGAGGGGTTCTCTGGGTATTCTGGTTTCTTCCATGCAGTTTCCATGTTGTCCATGGTGTATAAATGTGTGTGCGTGTATTTTCACTGCGATGGACTGACAGTGTGTCCAGTGTGCAACCCTGGCTCATGCCCTGTGCTGCTGGGGATAGGCTCCTGGCCCCCCCGTCACCCAGACTAGGACAAGTGGTTGGAAGATAGATGGATGTTTACACAAGAAATTAGGAAGAATGACAATCTAAAAGACAGGCGGTGACATCAAGGGGGCCGAGGGGGTACATTGTGACCATCACCCGTAGTTGGCACGTCTGACTGTGAATGGCATTGCTTGTCAACAGGACTATGCCAGCTGCATGCCTGGGAATTAACGCCTGTCTTATCTACTCAGTCCAGCTCAGGGGGGTGTGAGTTTATGTGCATTCTTTCATGGCACCTGGCCTCTGCTGGTCACATTGTAATATGTAGGCAGTCCGCAGGCTCTGACACCAAAATAATTCACTTGTATCTCTGTTCTCAACACTTCTAGGTCAAGGTCCCACTGTAGAAGTAGTAGAAAATCATTGTTGCATAGCAAAGGGTTTTGTCTCTATAGCAATGAGAGAATAGCTCTTTTCCTGTTGTTCTGTTTTGTAATCAAGATGCAAAATGTGAAATTTTCTTCTATTTTGTGTGTTGTTTATATTCCTTAGCATGTTTGTGATGGTAATAATGAAAGTCTCTGCGTCTCCTTTACTAGATAACAAAGCTTGTATCACATAGAGCCGTTGAACGTGAAGATCTGTAGACAGGCCTGAAAATGAACTATAACTTGTTGTAGGAGGAGGAACATAAAGCGGAAGAGGATGAGGAGGAAGATGAACTGGGAGGAGATGAAGAATGCCAGGCGTTATCCAGCGAGCCCGAGGAGAGCCCCTCCCACGGCATGCGTACGGCACTCCTGGCAGCACGTATTCGCACCACGGCCCTCAAGTTGCTCCGGGACCTGGGCCGAGTCCTGGCCGTGGTTCTCCTGGCTCTAGCTGGTAAGTATGTTGCGGCAGGAGTAGCTCACCTTCCCAAAGTCTGTCATGTACTGCCTATACTACAGATTTATCCTCCATATTATCCATTTAGCCTGACTTTCTGAAATGCAGATGACAAGTAGCGTGGTTCTTCAGTTTCTCTACCCAGTCCTCAGAAACCCCCAGAGGGGTCACATTTTCGCTTTCGCCCAGCTCCCAGCACACCTGAACGAAACAATCACGCATACCCAGTACAGGTGTGTTGGACATTGGGAGGGAGTAAAAATATGGACTGTCTGGGGGTCCCCCAGGACTGGGTTGAGAAGCACTGTTGTAGAGGTTGGCCTGAAATTGCAGTTATCGGCCGGTCAGTAATGTGTTTTTGTGTTTGTGTGTGATTAGGGATCACCCTGCCGTCCGCCTTCTCAGCAGTATACTATCTACTGTTCATCGGGATCTGCACCTGGTGGGCCTGCCATTTCCCCATCAGCCGGTTGGGTTTTAATGCCTTGTGTGTCATGGTGGGCTTCTACACAGCAGGACACCTGGTCTGCCTCTACGTGTACCAGAGCTCCTATGCCCAAGGCCTGATCCCCCCAGCCAGCCTTTGGGCCAGGTGAGTGTTTGAGTTCATCTGAGTAATCCATTAGGTCATGCTGTTTTCCTCTATTGACAGTGTTTCGCAACCCAGTCCTCGGGTATTCGGTGTTTGTGATTGGCTGGCAGCTGGGTGGAAGCAAAAATGCAGACTGTTCAGGGGTCCCCGAGGACTGGGTTGAGAAAAGCTGCTCTATGAGGACTGAACAATTGATGTGCTTAAGATGTCAGAAGGACTAATATCTCTCTACTTTAACATTTGTCATGTTGTGTGCAGTAAATTGTATTTTAAAAAAATGCAGTTAATTATGAAACAATGACGAGGAGGGTAATTGTACCATTTATGTTCTCATGAGGTTAGCCCGTCTCTGTGAGGACTGTCATACCTCGGAGGTGCAAGGACTGCAGCTATGTGTGGAATGTTGTTTGCTGTGCATGTTCTAGAATGTGCTCTCCTAGAGTGCTGGCTGGGGTCAGAGCCCTCCTAAATCTGCCCCCTGTTGGTGGAACTGGAGACTCCCCCAGGGCATCTTCCCCCGGGTGTCTCTCAAGCGTCAGCGTTTGCTTGGCAAGGGAACTTGGGACATAGTGGAGGTAGTCGAGGCTATACAGATGGGAAGATGGAGTACTCCACTCCCTTTTTTATTCTTACCCAACTGCCTGACCCAAATGGCTAACCGCCATGTTAGGCCAAAGCCAGGAAAGGGCTGCCAACTCGGGGCATACCACTTGACCCTATTTTAAGAGTGAATAGACACACCATGTGTTGCCTGATACTGTGGTGACCTACACAAATGGCATAGGCTTTTGGCTCTTAACAGAGGTTGAGTTCTAGGCATACTTGTGCTAGCTTGGTGGTCCTTCTTCAGGCTGTATTCTCTGTCTTCTCCATCTTCTCCAGACTCTTCGGTCTCAAAGCAATTCTAAATCCAGGAAACTGCTCGTCTTTTTCCTACGACTTCACTGTGAACACGGACCATGAGTGGCCGGTGTACGCTAACCCCGGGATCCTCCTGCTGTTGTACTTCGCTATGGCGATGGTGTTTAAAATCGGAAGTCACGTGTCCACGGAAAAGGTTCTTTAAACTTTTGAATATTGAAGTTGCCGTAGCATAGCCACGCTCTGTCTTTCAGCTTGGTAGCTTCTGTTAAATAGGCGTATCTGCTTGTAATTTCACCCAAATCTATGCTGCCTGACAAAAATAAGTTGCCGTTAGAATTTAAATAAGCAAATACTTAAGAGCCAGCGATTAATATGTTTCAGCTGTGTATAATTCCTTTAACTTTAACTGATGTCGTGCGCAGCTTCTCATTTCTTAATCACGTCTGAAAATGTATACTGCGGTCATGGAAATGATGTTCAGAATGGGCAGATTATTTGGGCTGGCATCAGCTAAAGCAAAGAACAACAAGGAGATTGCTGAAAGTACTGGAATTGGGTTAAGTAATGTCCAGTGCATTAAAACCTTGTGCTGGAGAAGACTATGGAGTGCCTCAACTCCCATGTCGTCAATGCAAGATCTCAGCAAAAATGAATGCAAGTCTCAATGAAAATAAATGTTGAGACGTTGCATAAGCTCATGGGAGCGATGCCATGCCAAGTGTGCGCCGTAATCAAAGCTAAAGGCGGCCGGCCGGTGTATATCACAGAAAGAAGGAGGTCATGATCAGGAGTGGACTTCTTAACTTGAGCATTCATTTTGTCGTTTGAAAGCGAGACAAAGAAGCACTGTCCGGCAGCAGGGTGGAGGTCATTGGAACAGGAATGGAGCAGGTGGAGTTAAGATCTCGGGGTTCACAGAGGAAGGCTGATCAAGATGACAGTAAGGTGGGTAAGGGTTCTGTTTTAATGCTCGTGATTTATTTACTTACCTTTCTATGTCAGGCACATTTAGCCTATCAAAGTATCTTAAAGTAATCCATGCACAAAGGTACCATTCCAGGGAGCCTCTGGTATTTGAGTTGTTCATGTCTTCGTGCAGTTAATGGTTGTGATGGTGGCCGCACTATTATTTAATTCACCATTTTCATCTCGTATAAAGTTGTGATCTCTTGCAAACCGTGCGTTCCCTTGCCTGTTCTAGGAAATGCTGCTGACTGCTAGTCCATTGCCAAGATGTGAATCTGAGAGCACCATGGGTCGTATAATCAACGGTTCCAGCCACCAGGATCTAGGTGACCAGACTTTCAGGGAAATTTAGCCTCCATCTAAACATTTTCTGCCAATGACTTGTTGAATTACCCTTGTACTCTCTTCCAGATCTAAGTGGCGCCCCCACTGGACCTGATGGGGATAATCCCCTTCTCATTGCGGGCCGGATGATCATGCAACAAAGCTACGTTTGTGCTCTGATTGCAATGATGGTAAGTGCTACCCTAGTTTAATTTTACTCATGTTTGAAAATTCTAATTTTCTTTCAGTTAATTACTTCTATAGGATTTAAGTTTTACGTCACTTAAATCAGGGGTGGCCAGTCTTATCCAGAAAGGGCCATTGTGTCTCCTTGTTTTCGCTGCAACTCCCTAATTAGATTACTAATTAAATGACGATTGGATGAAGAGTCCTCATACCTGGGTTTGAACAGCTGACCTAAAGGTTATCCCAAAAACTTGCATACACTTTGACCCTTTGCGTTTAAGATTGGCCACCCCGGGTTTAAGTGATTATTTTCAAACCATAATCATCAATAGTCTAAGCACTGAGGTGTTTGTTGTGCCTGTTTGAGGGCTTTTAATGAGGTGGCTCCTTCTCCAGGTATGGAGTATCACATACCACAGCTGGCTGACCTTTGTGCTGCTGCTCTGGGCATGCCTGATCTGGATGGTGCGGGCACGCCGCCACTTTGCCACGCTCTGCTCGCCCTTCATCCTGCTCTACGGCCTGTCGCTCTGCAGCCTGCAGTACGTGTGGGGAATGGACCTGGAACTGGAGCTGCCCCATAATGTGGGCACTATGAGCTTGAAGCAGCTGGGCCTGGACCGAACCCCACACCCCTGCCTCCGCCTGGGACCCATGGTGAGGAGGGAGCACTGAATTGGAGAAAGGGGAGGATCAGGGGTCATTTTCAATGACCCCAAACTTGCGTCTGTATCTTGTAAATGTGGCCGAAACATTCTGAATGCTTTTTGATTAGCAGCAGTCTGTTCCTCATCATTCTCCCCTTTTCTTTGTATTCGCTTACAGTTGCTCTACACGTTGACCTTTTGGCTGCTGCTACGACAGTCTGTGAAGGATAACTTCAGCAGGAAGAAGATTTCGACCACTCCCCTGCAAGAAGTCACTACTGGAGGTGGGCAATGTTCACCAGATGGCCACCAAAGTTGATCCTGGCCTCAGCAGTATTACTCTGTGGGTCTGGATATCTGATGTGTCATTAGCCTGCCTATTCTCTCATGTTCACATAGTGTATTTTGAACCATTTCCAAAAGAAAATCTTGGAAAAACATTGTGTAATGCTGAGTGTGGATTCTAGTTGTATGGGTTACTGCTTTGCATTCATTCTGACTGTTCCTTGGTTCATAGAAGATAGACAGGCACCAGATGTATGGAAGATTTTAAGATCCATAATTCTGTTGTAGTTAGTTTTGATGAACTACCATATTAACTGTAAGACATTGCCCTGCTCATGCTAATTTATGGTTACCACTGCCTGTTTACCTTCAATTGCATGACGTTGTTAGGTTGTCTAGCAGACCCTCGAAAAATGTAAATTCTGCACTCCCTCTGCTCATTGAATGCGGTAGCGTAAATACCTGGCAAGAAGACACAAACATGGAGCTTCTCTTGGAATGACTGCATTACTGTGTCTCATCATTAATCTTCATACCTTCCTAACAACTGAACTAGCTGAAATTTTACACCAAGGTAAGAATGTTAATTTTTTTTGGTCCTAGAGAATGCTGGGCAGAGTGAGTCAGTACTGAAGGTGCTGGGAGAAATGGCTATGAGCTTCTATGCCAAGTACTGGATTTATGTGTGTGGCGGCATGTTCATCATGGTCAGCTTTGCTGGCAAGCTGGTTGGCTACAAGATTGTCTACATGTTGATCTTCCTGCTCTGCCTTTGTCTCTATCAGGTAGGCTATACCCTAAACTCCACTCGAGTCTTTTGCTCTCTTCTACATAATCTGAGCTCCTAGTCCACTGACCATGAGATGCTGTCACTCATCACAAGTTTTTAACTCCGCTTACTATGGTTTTCATCGCTGTAGTCTAAATCCAGCACTCTTCGTGAATAAACTCCCCACCCATCCTTTATCATTGACATTCTTTTGGCTTGATCCATACTGGTCACCAGCCCTGTGCCCTGACTGTGATGTTCCTTCTCCTAGGTGTACTACTCTCTGTGGCGAAAGTTGCTCAAGGTCTTCTGGTGGTTGGTGGTAGCCTACACTATGCTGGTTCTCATCGCCATCTATACATTCCAGTTTGAGGACTTTCCTGCCTATTGGAAGAACTTCACCGGGTTTACAGAAGAGCAGTATGACAAACCTTTTTATGTTATAGATGAATGAAATCTAGTTCTATGCTTTGGATTGAGGAGAATATGATACTGATCCTCAGAGTGTGGGGTCCTGGAGATTTATAATTCATTCTGAAATACTGCCAGTGCACTTGATACATGGTAAAGTGACTTCTGTGCAAATTATTAATTAAAGCAATTAAGGGCTGAGGAAAGAATAGGATACTGTACAGCCCTCCAGGTAGAGTTGGGCTTTCCTGCCCCATTGTGACAAAGCAAAGTTTGTTTGAAGGGACAGCCGTGTAATTTCAGTCCCCACGTGCTCTTTCTGCAGGTTGGCTGTCATCGGCCTAGAGACTTTCCAGCTGTCAGAGCTCTTCACCAGCATCCTCATCCCAGGGTTCTTCCTGCTGGCCTGTATCCTGCAGCTGCACTACTTCCATAAGCCCTTCATGAAGATCACCGATTTGGAGAACGTCACACCGATTCACAAGTAGGGCCTGCAGCTACTTGTCTTCACCCTTTGCTCCACGTCAGGCTCAATCCTATCGCTGTCTTACCCTACTCAATGGATAATCCCATCATTTGGTTTATCCCTGCGTGATATTCTGAGCAGTGTGCACACATTCTTATTCTGCTGACATCCCCGCAGGAAGAAACATGCCCACAGATCAGAGACACTACAAGCCGCAGTACAAACCGGGCTTGAAGAGGAGAATCAGGAGACAGCTTTAGGGGGCGATGATTCTGAGGATGAAGGTGAGAATACTGAAACAAACTCTATGATGTCTGTAAGGACTGGATGAGATTTAGGATTTTTTGTCCTGGCTTATACAGCTCTGGAAAAATTGAAGACACCACTCTCTATTTTTAAGAAATTTGTATTTTTAATCCTGGTTTAATCTTGGTTCTGCTGGCAGAAGGTTACACTGTGAGGCAGGCTGCTTCCAGGCTCAAAGTTTCTAAGACAGCAGTACACAGGAACAAGGTGAAGCTGGAGACACTGGTAATAACTAAAAAAAAAACAGCCAGGTAGAGGACAGAAGCAACTTTCTAATGCCAGAAATGACTTATCTGGTAGTGCCTAATAAATTGGAGGATGACCTCAAGTGGCCTTCAAAAAGAATGGAAAACATTAAGTGGTGTGAAGTGCACTGCTAGGACAATTCATAACAGGCTCCTAGAAGCAGGACTAAAGTCCCATAAAGCAAGGAAGAAGCCCTTCATCAATGAGAAGCAGGGAAGAGCCAGGCTGGAGTTTGAAAAAAAAAAAAGAAATGCATATTTTACATAGGCGCGTACCCATAAATTGAGAAATGAGTGAAATTTTTGCTGTAGTTTCTTAATTTTTTCCAGAGCTGTATATAATGGATGTATGACTTGTGTCCTGTGGACCCTTCTTGTGTTTTAACCCTGGTGTCTTGGATTTTAAGCCTAACCATTCCTGTATTTCTCATCTTCCACTTTAAGTGATTCTTCCCCCTCTTCCTGTCCACCAAGGTATGATGCCCAGCAAGTGGGGCCTAGTGATGGACAGGCTGATGGTGCTCTTCAGGAAGTTCTCAGAAGTCCTGACCCAGGTGCAGGTCTTCATCTGGAGAGTCCTGGAGCTGCACATCCTCAAGATTGTGGCCTTCTTCATCATCTGGGTGGCACTGTTGGAGGTCAGGGTTCTGGACCAGATATGAAGCATCTGAAACATGTGTTTTAAGCCTGGTACTGTTTAAGCTCCCACCCAACACCATCAATTCTTGATGCAAACTTTGTTCCCTCAGCCCTCGGTGATGAACCTGGTATTGGTGGTTCTCTGGGCCTTCGCCATGCCGTACTCCCGTTTCCGGCACATGGCCTCCTGCCTGTCCACCGTTTGGGTGTGCATCATCATCGTCTGCAAGATGCTCTATCAGCTGAGTGTTGTTAACCCTGTGGAGTACTCTAGCAACTGCAGCCTGGTGCGTAAAAACGAGAACGAGAAGACATAAATCCATATTTATGTACACACAATCTGACATTTCCATTCCACCATGCTTAAAATGAAGAGAATGGTTCATTCATGGTTTTGTGATAGCCCACACAAATACAGACTGAAATACAAAATTACAAAACTGAATTACAAAAAATTACAGGCACTATCATGCTGAACATCTGCTAAGGTGTTTATCTGTGGATTTAGTGGCTGTTTTAAAGTAAGAGCCCTCTTGTCTGTTTTGGGAATTTACATCAGCCCAGGCAGAGATTATGGCTTCATGGGCTCCTTGCTGGTAGCAGCATTCGCAGTAACTACAGCTTCCTTGTTTGGTCTGAAGAACTCAAGAGTTAAGTTAACAGAAAGAATGCATTTGTCTAAACTCCTCTTTCCGTTTGCTCATGGCATCTTTCTTTGTCCACATACAGCCCTTCTCCAATGAAACCAACATGAAGTATGATGAGTTACTGAACTCCACACTTTACAAGGAGCCCATAGATCCAGCCAACTGGTTTGGATTTAGGAAGGAGGCAACGGCTCTCGGGTACAGCAAGGTGAGATGCATTCTCCGTGCCCATGAATCAAAACGGGAGGGTATCCAGTCTCAAGGTTCTGACAGCACTGCAGTCTATTGTGGTTTGTAGTTTGACCGAAATACACCATTTAGTAGTTTACGTCATACAAAAATTGGACAGACCGGTAAAATGGGCAGGGGGTACCAGTGGATGGATTGCTGGTCGGGACCGGTCTGAGACAGGCAGTTGGGAGCTGTTTTATAGTGCTCTTGATGAGTAGCTAGGCTGAACTTCCAATGAATGCCCAGGTAAAAATGTAAGTAGTTTTGGAACAAGAGCTACACAACATCTTCCAACAAAGCAAGAACCTAATAAGACTATTCAGTCACCTGAAGTGGAACATTAAGAACATTCAGGGAACATAGAGAGGCATTAGGTTATACACAGACGTGGAGATTTCAGGTCCAGGGAGTACAAATCCAGACCAACATTTTGTTTCAAACAACCAGTTGAGTATAAAGAGTCACAGTCACAGAGTACTCAACTGGTTGGTTGAAACAAAATCT
>JAODLD010000008.1:16946411-16975943 GCA_026781065.1 Mormyrops boulengeri
ACAGAGTACTCAACTGGTTGGTTGAAACAAAATCTTGGTCTGGATTTGTACTTTCTGGACCTGAAATCTCCACCTCTGGTTATACAGTCCTAGTGATAGCAGCATGATGACTGAAATCATACTATTCTCTCATGACCCCAGTGAATATACACTAAGCATCCACTTCATTATCTATACTTGCTCTTTAACTCCAACTGCCTGCTCTTAAAATCGGTCAAAAGGTTCAGTTCCTGTTCGTCAGAGCTTTGGAATGGGCACTGTGCATGATATGATTGCCATTTTGAATGTGCTGTGGGTTTTGGTGCCAGGCATGTTGGTTTTAGCACCATTTTGGAATGTTATTGTGGTATATTGTCTAGAGTTTACAGCGGATGGTGCCATGAACAGAAAGAATCCGGTTAAAACACCTGGCTAATGAGAGAGGTCAAAGGGGAATTGCCAGACTTGTCAAAGCCAACAGGATGGCTATAAGTACACAACTATCATGGACCAAACTCCATAAGCTTCCAGCACCTTGTTAAACAAATGCCCCAAAAGATTCAGATTGTTCTGTGGGCGCATTGGGGTTCTAGGTCTGCCCCTGAGTTTAGTACATTATTGCTGAGACCTTTCACCTCCCCTATACTGCATTAAATTGTTATTGACCTGGAACTGTGATGCTGTGGTTGAAGAGATCCTGTGGTTTTTGTGATTGTGATTCAGAACCACCTCCTGGTGCTGATGCTACTAGTGTTCGAGGCTACGGTGTACCGCCACCAAACACACCACTACAGGCAGCACCAGTGCTCCCCGCCCCCAATTCCAGTTATCTTCTCCAATGCCAACCGGGACAACCTGGACCAGGACCTGCTTACCTGCATCAAATACCTTTTCAACTTCACCTTCTACAAATTTGGCCTTGAGGTACAAAACATGACAGGACATATTCTAAAATAAAAGTCTAAAATAAAATCCGAAATCATATTTTAATATTTTGAAACGCTGTAGAACCTTATTTGATAATGGTAAAATAACTGATTGGTAGTATTTAATAAACATATTTTAATCCATCATAATGGGTTTTTCAACTGTAAAATTTTGTTTCTGCCTTCAGATCTGTTTCCTAATGACAGTGAATGTGATTGGCCAACGGATGAACTTCGTAGTCATAATCCATGGCTGCTGGCTGGTGATCATCTTGACACGGCGTCAGCGGGCGGCTATTGCGAAGATCTGGCCCAAATACTGCCTGTTTCTAGTGTTTTTTATGATCTACCAGTACATCCTGTGTGTGGGAATCCCCCCGGTCCTCTGTATAGGTGACTGTCTTCTGCAAGCAAAGCATCTTAACTGAGCTGATTTATGCTGTTCAATGTGCTTTGTTGAATGAATGTAGTCAGGTTGCTCATTTTGTTTTTTTTAATTGATATAAGTTAATAAATATGACATCTCCCTGTTGTCCACAGTTATGATGTGCATGTCCCTTAAGGGGAGTAACTGTGTCTGTTTAGATTATCCCTGGCGGTGGAAATCGTCCATCACCATCAGCTCTAACCTGATCAAGTGGATCTACCTACCAGATTTCTACACTATCCCAAATTCTAGAAACCTCATTGGTGAGTCTGTGACCCCCAAAATGGACAGACTGCCACTCCATGGATCTGCTGCCAACACCAAGCTTGCATGTAGTGCATTGTGGACTAAAGTTGCACCTCCTCCTCTGCATAGCGGACTTCCTCCTGCTGATTTGCGCCTCACAGCAGTGGAAGATCTTCCAGGATGAGAAGAAGGAGGAGTGGATGGTCTTTGGTGGAGAGAACACTGACAAGTACAACCCAATGGAAGATAGACCTGTGAATCCTGTGCCCAACTACATCAACTGCAGGTGTGCTAGTAAAAGCATTCGCAGAACTTTTTTGGCTCGTCTGTAGTAGTTCAGCCTGTGTCGTGTTCAGTCCTCACCTCAGGTTCACCACTCTGTCACAATCTCTTTGTCAGATGCTACTTGGACATGGCCAAGGTGCTGGTCTTCCGCCACATGTTCTGGTTCGTGCTGGCTGTGGTGTTCGTGACTGGGGCCACACGCATCAGCATTTTCGGGCTAGGCTACCTGCTGGCCTGCTTCTACTTCCTGCTCTTTGGGACCCAGTTGCTGATCAAACCTGCCCGGACACGCCTGGTGCTGTGGGACTGCCTGATCATGTACAACGTGGCAGTCATCATGTCCAAGAATGTACTCTCGGTGAGTGAACTGTTTCCCCTGGGTGACAAATTCCAAGTTGGTGGAGGCCTTGCAAACACAGATCCTGACTTTGCTCTCATACATGCTACCAGTACTACCATAAAAAGTATGTATGGAGTGACGTGTGCATATGTGTTCGCATGTGTGTCAACTACCTCCAGATCCTGGCGTGTGTATTTGTGGAGCACTTGCAGGAAAACTTCTGCTGGGTGATCCAGCTCTTCAGCCTTGTATGCACCGTCAAAGGTTATGACTGTAAGTACATTTTCCACCACCACCGCAGTTAAGAGCATCATATCTGTCAGGGCTACCCTTGTGTCTGACTGTGTGCATGTGACCATGTGTATTACAGTCAACGCGGCGAGTAATCAGGAGTGCGTGCTTCCTGTGGAAGAGGCTGGGATCATCTGGGATAGCATCTGCTTCTTCTTCCTCTTACTCCAGAGGAGAGTCTTCCTCAGCTTCTACTTCCTGCACGTGACTGCAGATCTGCAGGCCTCTGCACTACAAGCCTCCAAGTGAGACACGATGCAGCACGTGCTCTTCTGCATCTCTGAATGAGTTTATACCCAAATCCATCATGCCTGGACTGTATATAGATATATCACTATACAGTTGATGTAGTGTTTACCAAATTTGCATTGTAAGTTTCAGGACTGCAGGGATAATTCTTCTGTTTTTGCGCATTTTGAAGCCTCTGTGTGATGCTCTGACAGGGGTTTTGAGCTGTTCAGGGCCAGCATCGTGAAGAACATGAGGTTCCACCAGCAGGTGGAGCAACGCTCCCTGAGACAGCTAAAGAGATCGTGAGTCGCTCCATTTATTTCCTGGATGAAGAGGTCCTTTTTATAACTCATGCAGATGTCCACAGGACGTGTCTGGTTTAGTGCTTCTGCCTGTTTCATGGCTTTCTGAGGAAATGTTCTGAGCTACTGTCCTGTTTCCTGTGTCTGAGGGTGAAGTAAAAATTTCTGAGAGAGGAACTCCGCAGAACCACTGGAAGTATAGAGTGCAAGTTGTTAGATAGTGGCTTACGTGTAAGGTTGTTGATTTTGTCAGTTGCTGCTTCGTGACACCAACGGTGCGGTCTTTGCTGCAGTGAATGAGTGGAGTAGGCGTAAAAATTCAATGAATATGAATTGAAAAGAATTATTATGGAATGTGCTGTATATGAGGTATGTATGAGTAGATTATACACTATTTTAAATGATGACCACTCAAGTGAATTATAAAAATATGATCTACAAGTAACTGATTCAAATACTGATTCAGTCACCTGGAGGACCAACATGGAGTGAATTAACGTATAACGTGTCATTTCCTACAGAATGGAGCGCATTCGATCGAAGCAGCAGAAGTATAAGGAAGGGCTTCAGTCTTCAAAGGCTTCGGCTGCAGAGGAGACAGGTACTCAGCCCCTCAAGCAAGGTTATATAGCTGGAATGCATGCAATGGATAAAATTTGAGTTATATTTGTTGTTGCATGGTTTTATGGATAGCTTTAAAAAGGTTAGAAATACTAGCAGGCAATAGGACATTTGCTATACCTGTGTTGATTTGGGATATGGATTGGATCTCTAAAACGTTTGGTCTCATGCTCCTTACGACACCCCCAGAGCAGGCATCCAAGCAGAAGACATGGTGGCGTCCCTGGTTAGATCACGCCACAGGTGTGTGTCCGTTTCCTCATCTTCATGTATACATATGTAGTCATCAGTTGTGTGTGCTTGTATTCGTCTTTGTGTGTGGACAGCTTTAAGTACCTGGTGATTTTGTTCTAAAAACACCTTTCCGCACAAAAAAATGCCTTTTCATAACTTCATCAGTACGTCTTAATCTTTTTATACAAAATTTTCATCTGTTTTGTTGGTTTAGAGTTCGAGTCAAAAGGCAAGTCTATAGAAAATACAGCTCTGTGTGTATGTGTGTGTGTGTGCACGCGCGCGCTCGCATCCTTACGTATGCGCAACAGTGTTTATTTCATTTCTCTGTGCACCTCGCTGTGTTTGTTGTTCCTGGCATTCAGAGATGGTCTTGTCAGACTGTCAACCGCCTGCTAGCCAGTGTGATCGCAGGTCTGTGTATCAAACTGGTTCGGCTTTCCGAGGGTGGAAACCTGAGACTTCACGTATCTCCCAGCAGCTTGACAGTTCGGTTCCTGCACTTGGTGGGAATCGTTTTTGCAGATACGTTAAAACTGCGTGTTATTTATGTGTCACATTTGCTGAATTAAAATATTATTGCTGGACCGCTTGGACTTTTTTTTTTCTATCAGACTGTGTCTCGCTTGCGCCGGCACCTGCTGTTTACTTTTCAAAGAGGCACAGCGAGGCCTCACACGGTGCCAATACACACTTCAGCAGAGTCTTCGGCAGCTGCAGTCCAGCCTTCACCAGGCCTCTCAGGGATTTTGTTTTGTCTGCATTTAACATCTGCTATCGTTTTCTGTCTCAGGCCAAACAAAACCATAGAGCTGCATTGTAGGTCTTTGAGACAGATTTTTTCCTCCAAGCACTGATACTGTCTCAGTCATTCAGAAAAGATAGTCTCTTACCTGTCTTTTGTCTATTTGTGATATGCTGGAAGCTGCCTGGGTGCAGGCATGTGCTAAGTGTTTCTAGGGGGACAACACATGTCAGCATGAAAGGGATTTTGGATCAAGAAGGACCTGCATGGAAAAAACAGGGTCTGATATGGGCCATTCCACGGGTTACATGTTCCCCGAGTACATTCAGTCCCCTTCTATAGTAACTCTCTGCTGCCATCATGGTGCAGTGTTGCGTCATAGCAGGGTGTGCAGAATTGAAGGCTCCCTGTCTGTGTGTTTCTCCCTGATATGTAGTGTTACATTCTGGGGACTATTACCTGTTTGAGTCCGACAGTGAGGAAGAAGAGGAATCCGTGGCTGAGGACCCAAAACCACCTCGCCAGAGTGCATTCCAGGTGAGAGTGTGGAGCGTGCCGTGTGGTAGATTCCCAGCCCCCCACTGGTGCTGTGTGGGACTGCGTCCTGAGGTCTCACCGGCACTCTGCCCACAGCTGGCATATCACGCCTGGGAAACCAACGCCAGAGCAGCCCTGCGGCATCGGCAGCAGCATATGAAAGCTCGGGAGAAGAGGCAAGAGGAGCAGGAGCGCCAGCGTAGCTCAGGTCCGGCACCATGTACATGCCCCCACACACAGATTTTATACGCATACACCCACACAGACACACACACACACACTTTAAGCTTAGCATAGCTGCACTTATGCCTAATTGGCTCCTTGACAGTCATATGTTTGTGCTATTTGCCTCATTTATACATCAAAAACCATTTGCAAAATATGTAAAAATAAATATGCACACATGAGAGAAACCACAGATGCAATGAACTTGCACAAAGAAATGCCCCTTATGCAGTCCTCTTTGACTGTACATTACTTTGTTCTCAGTAGTGCATGAAGGAATGGAATGTGAGGAACCGGAAGGTACTGGTGAGGAAGATGAGGAGCCAGAGGATGAAGACTCAGGTGACTGTTCTTACAGCCATAATACATAATTATTAATACTAGTTATTATCTTAGAGTAACATTTTATGCTTTAGAGTATGTACAGTTGAGTATATTTGCTTAAGCATTTTTCATTGGAAGTCTTAACAGTGCTACTTCACACTGAACCAAGTCAAGCCCTCCTTAACTACGATAAAGGCCGCATCATTGCTTTCCTTAAAAGGCCTTACTGACCCTGCTGTCGCCCAGGGCGGAGTGACATTGTGCAGAGGATCCTGGACATCCTCCGATTCCTTTGGGTGCTCTTGATGGCCATGGTGGACGGCTTGACGCAGTGGCTCAATGTTCTGACCAAGCAGTATGTGGACACCTCCACTGTCCTCTGCTACCAGCGCTACTTTCACACCCATAACCAGGTGAGCACTGCCTACTGGACGGACCGTGTCCCACGACCACCTGGGAGGAGCAGTGATCTCAGAAGATCAGTGAGATGGACTGTGTCAAAGGTATGTGGTTTTCTTTGCAGAAGCTGCCCCAAGAGCCACAGGAGGACCAGATATCACAGGGCAGTGAGAGCCCCACCATGGAGACCTGTCTGGATGAGTTGGATGCTGACGTCAGCGCAACCAGGTACATGTGAACACTGTGGGTACAGGGGCGATTCTAGGATTTTTTTAAGGTGGGGGGCATAACAGGGGCCATAGTTAATCTAGAAGGGACAATCTTATTAGCCAATGATGTGTTTTGATTCAGTGAGTGATGGGAGTGGGCACTTTGCGGGCCAATCATCTTTCAGTTGGGGCCAGTGGCTCCACGCCATGTATATATGCATGTGCAAGTCCCACACATGCAAGCATACTTACTGCATCCCATTACTGTAATCTGCTCCACTGCAATTACTTTGGAATTATACACTGTTTTTGAGTACTATCCCTCTTGCCCATTTTAAGGCATCTGCTCTGAGCAGAAATCAGTTACCCTTGACTTGCATTGACCATTTTTCCTTAACAGCCATTTGGATCTGAGTGGCACAGGGAGAACGACCCTCCAGACTACTGGCTACAGCAGCACCACCCTCTGTTCTGAGCCCGCTCTGGAGCTGGAACTGGAACCAGACCTAGAAACTCAGCCCAGTCCACGGTACCGCCATTGCAGGACAGCCAGCGAGCTGCTCACTGACAGGTGCCACATATCCGTGATTTCAGATCATTCCCTTCTCTTTATTTAGCCAATTTACTTGCTTATCGGAGGCTTTGTGATGATAAAAAATGACCAAGAATGACTGAGATTAACCGCTGGATTCTCCTTAAGTAGTTCATGTTAAGTGCATAATCAGTGTATATGGGACCCAAATTAAGATCTTCTTGTTAATCAAAAACCCGGTTTCTTCCAAACACCCCATGTCAGAGATCACTTCCATTTAGCATGTAACATAATGTACTGTATCTGCTATGTTAGTACCATGTATTTCAGTCTCCCTGTTGTCTGTTCCAGATGCTTTTTTGTGGAAGAGCTGGTCCAGAGTCAGCAGTTCTACTATTCTCAGAACCGAGCCCTGAAGTTTCTCTTTGCCCTCTACAACCTGCTGGCGGCCAACTCCGAACTGGTGTGCTATTTCATCATCGTCCTGAACAACCTGGTGACGGCATCCGCCATCTCCCTGGTCCTGCCCATCCTCATCTTCCTTTGGGCCATGCTAGCCGTGCCACGGCCCGCCAAAAGGTTCTGGATGACCGCTATCGTCTTCACAGAGGTGGGTCTCTGAGAGACTTGGAATCAACCATTTCTATGAAGCTCAACACAGAGTGATAGTTCGTAAGGGATGGAACTGTGAGCCTAAGCACCCTTAGAGCCCCAGGAATGATGATTCCCATGTGGCCTCACGCAAATTGCTTTGCTTCAGCGGCCCAGTGAAATCCAGGTCTGCCAAATGGGTTACATATATTTAGCAAGATGAAAGGTATGAAAAGATTAGGTCTGTTTTTTTTCAGCTGTACATGTTTTTCAAACCCTTATTTGGTCTTTGTTTTGCTGGAGTGTTCTCCAGCCAGCTTAACTTTCACAAACATTTACTTACATAGTAATTCAGAGCATTTTCCTCTTTGATCTGGAAACTGAACAGAGTCTAACTATCCCCTCTGGTCTGGCTGTTCCCAGGTCATGGTGGTGGTGAAATACATGTTCCAGTTTGGCTTCTTCCCCTGGAACAGCGCTTTCACAACCAAGCTGAACGAGGACAAGCCTTTCTTCCCGCCCCGCATATTGGGCGTGGAGAAGACTGACAACTACATCCGCTACGACCTACTGCAGCTGCTAGTGCTCTTCTTCCATCGCTCCCTCCTCCAGGTAGACCAGCCCACTTCCTTGGACCCCCCCCCCATTTGCCAGCACACCAGGGCCTTGTTGGGCCTTATTGAGTCACGCTTGCCTCCCTCATGCCGCTAGCATGCACCACTACCCCCCAACACCCTTTTGTGTGGCTACAAATTTACAAAAGCATATTACAAATATTGTCTTGCTCGACAGTGCAAATGGCAGACGTTTTACTATTATTTTATAATCTCTGGTCCTGTACTTTAACCTCTCTGCCGCTCTTCCACCTGCTGCCCCTTCTAATTAATCAGCAACTGCAGATAGTATTAATATTCAAGCAGTACAACACACTAGAGCATGGGATTAGTACCTGGGGTCTGTAGATGGTTGCAGGAGATCAACTGAAACATCATGCTGTGTATAAATATTCAGAGAACACCCCCCCCCACACACACACACACACACACACACACGCAAAGAGAAAAAAATTAAAGTATTAATGTTATTCCTTAACTCTGGATCTTTTCATTTCGGTGTTCCTGTTTTTAATAACCCCCTCCGCTACAGTAGGGGTTCCCAGTCCCCGGTCGGTGGACCAGTACCGATCCATGGCCAATGTTCCACCGGGCCCTGGAACGCTGGGGTTGGACTTGCCATCTTCTCATATATTATGGGATCGTCTCATATTGACAAAGAAACAGCCATGATCCATACAAAAAACACAATTTGTTCTACATTATCATACATATGTCTTACCCCTCTATGTTCAGCAAATGCTGTGATACACCCCCCCCCATTCCCCACCCGTCTTACCGCTCTGATGTAGGTGTTTCCTATACTAGAGATGTGCAACTTATAATAGTTTGTAATATTGTAATGGGAATTTGTATACATAGTATTTCAGCATAATCTAATCAGCAGTCTAACTCACTTCAGCGCTATGGCTTGTGGGACCGCGAGGGTTCCCTGGAGGAGGAGAAGAGCCAGCAGCCCCAGGAAGGAAGTGGTGAGGAAGCAAAGCCTCTGGTCAGCCCTGAGCAGGACACAACAAGCCTGGAAGGGGTTAATCCGCATGAGGACAAGACGACCGAACCCGAGCAGGGCCAGGAGGAGAGCGTGCTGTCTGGCGCTGATGAGACCCAGCCAGAGGAACCGGAAGCCAGGAGCAGGAGCACCAGGCTGCACTTCCGAAGACGGAAGAAGCAGAGCAAAGGTGAGGTTCTCACAGTGGCCAGCTCTGCCACGTCCATGAGGAGAGACGAGGGTGTTCAAGTGGATCCTGAACATGCATGAGGAGATGTGGGTGTTAGGGCGGGGAGCAGACAGCCAAACATCTGTCCAAAGAGTTCCACTGTAGTCTTTTTTATTTTTTTGTCTTCGCAGCAGATGCCAAAGATGTCAAAGAGCCCAAGAAAAAGCCAACGGGCAAACGCAAGGAGGCGGCGAGCAGAAAGTTAAAAGCGGTCGGAGAGCAATTTAAACGTCTTTTCATTTCACTGTAAGCATAAAATCCTGCCTGTTACCTGCCTGTGGCTGTGGGAGTGTATTGGTACTGCTAAGAATCGTCTGTCTGTCATGTTGGTGCAGCAACAGAGTCCTATGTAACCTGATTATAGTCATGTGAGCGTGTAACAATGTCACCTATTATTTGAGTTATTTTAAGTGGTTTTTATTGCCACTATGAGGTGTTGTATAACGCTACTAGAACCTTAGAAAAGCTATGTTAGATGTGTCATATCTGTGCCGATGCTAATGGGGATAGAAACCAGCTTTATAGATAGATAGATAGATTCTATCACTAACATAAAACTTTCCCTGACCGGCTCTTTGAAGAGTGCGCAACACCTATAAGCCAGTCCATGGCTTTTTCCATGACATCCTCCATGCCGAGTACCGTGCTGCAACCGACGTCTACGCCTTGATGTTTCTCACTGACGTGGTAGACTTCATCATCATCGTATTTGGATTCTGGGCCTTTGGGGTAGGTATCCCAGCAGCTATTACTGCTCTGATCTGTTCTCTGATCTACTATTCATTGAAACTAGTACAGAAGGGGGAGATTAAGAGTGGGGAGGGTAATTTTGCATACTTAAAGCGAAAAGAAATTGCTTACAGCTGTGAATCAGTGAAAACAGCCTATAGTGTGGTATAATGGATGGAGTCAACCATATGGTCATCATCTTGACAGCCCAAGGGTCTCATTTATCAGCCATGCCTACAAACAGTTTTGTGCGTAAACCATGCATGCACACATTTTTACGCATAGAATGGTAGTTATCAATTTCTCCCCATGCATAAAAATGTGCGCACACACAAACCCCTAGCAGCAGAGACGCATAACTGAAGCAAATCGATTGGCATAGAGACACTTATGAACCGTGATAGATTGACAAAGTGAACGATATAGTCATATCCACACAAAGTATGCGCAGGCGTTCCAAAGTCATAAGGTCCATGGATAAAGAGATATGATATATCACTATCACTAAATACAGTTTAATAGGTGTCAAGATATGCATGATCGAGTAACATCTGATCGCATTTAGATCCGAGGTCCATAATAAGTTATATACACTCATTGGGAGTCCCCTGGCGGACGTAGCCGGACGTTAGTGGGCGTATCGCTTATTAGTGTAACAGGACCAGGAGAATGGGCAGCGCTGCCAGTCGTATAATAACCCACTGTCCATATCTGATTTGTAATACACTATGTATACAGTAATATATATGTGATGGGCAGCTACAGTATTAGGTATGATACAGATGCATATATTTACTGTGCTGTTTTGTTACATAAAAAGAAACTTACTGTGCTTCAGGCACCGTCATCTTTCTCAGCTCCCATTGTATGGTACCATGCACATCTTTGGAATTCATAGTGCAATTCGTACCTTATTTTGCTTAAGTGAATTCTCTTTTTATTTTAAATTGTTGTGATTTTATATTTGCTTTATTTGCTCTAGAGTACTGTATATATTATACGGAATGAGCCGCCTGTGTCACCTGTCCCTATGCTAGGTCCTTCTCTTTCTTTCACTGGCTAATGGTAAAGTTGTCAAACAATATGTATTTGCTTTTGTATTTGCAATTACAAAATAACACAAGCCTATAGTGCAAAATATAATATGTACAGGCATAAGGATCTAAGGTATATGTTTCTTCACGGTGTCCATGCAGAAGTTGTATGTAAATTTATTGGTCACTGAGGGAGTTTCTTTATTTAAATTAGTCTTGCCGTGCACACCCAGTCACATTTAGAATGCGTGACATCTATCAACATTCACTTCATAAGGCTGTTCACACACACAAGTGATAAATACCAATTTACCTGTGCATATGAGCAATTCGTATGCACACTTTGATAAATGAGACCCCAATTCTACCTTGGGCTTCACCCGGATGGTGGGCAGCCCCTCGACTGTCACCCCCATGTGCCTCCACTTTCAGAAACATTCTGCAGCAGCAGACATAGCCTCCTCGTTGTCAGAGGACCAGGTGCCTGAAGCATTCCTGGTCATGCTGCTCATACAGTTCAGCACCATGATCATCGACCGTGCACTCTACCTGCGCAAGACAGTCCTGGGCAAACTCATCTTCCAGATCATCCTTGTCTTTGGCATTCACATCTGGATGTTCTTCATTTTGCCTGCCGTTACCGAAAGGTGAGGATGGGGAGGGTCTGGGTAGATGCTCATTGATCTCTGATAGTAAAATTTGTCTCAATTAATTCAATGCAGGGCTGCTCATAAAAGACATACAGAATGAAATGTGACAGCTAGAGACTCCTGTCACTCGTTAGCGCATTCATCTTAAATTCTGTATTCCAAATTCACTGATCTCAAGATGGAGCACAGTGAGGCAGCCACAGTGTGCTGGTCGGTCTTTGTTAGTATGTTAATTTGGGCAAAGAAACTCATTGCAACATGAATAAATGCACCACCTATAGAAAAACTTCTTAACATTCAGGACACTTTGCTAAATAATCTCCATTCAGAATTACTTGATTTACTTGACAAACTACTCCTTGACAACGCAACAGGGAGGAGACCTTGGCTGGAGTTTTTGTTCCTCCTCAAGCAAATGTACATTCTGCTGACAAGCTGCTGGCTGACCAAGTCACACAACGGGAGGAGCATCCTGATTCACCAGTTATCATTATGAGGGACTATGAGCCACTTAAGTAGCAGATTATCAAGTGTCTGACTAGTGTGGATAAAACACTGGAGCACTGTTACCATACTGTAAAGGATGCGTACCGTACTCTTCCTCAGGTACCACTGGGGAATTCTGATTATCCAGTGGTTCAGTTATTGCTTGCATACAAACAGAAACTAAAAGCAGTTAAACCTGGTAGGAAATCAACTCAGATTCGGACCCCTGAAGCCACTGGGGAACTGAGAGTTTGGGAATTTGCCTCTGGTGATGACTTTAATGAGTACACTGGCGCTCTCACATCCTGCTTCAGTTTTGCGAAGATAACAATGACAAACCATATTTCACTAAAGAGCTGAGAACTTTGCCCGGGAAGTGGAAGGCCTACGTCAGTGGGGGTCGTGAGAGCTACTAGAAGGCAAAATCAGAATCTGTATAAAAATCATCTGAACAGCAACTCATCTGCTGTGTGGATGATGCTTAAGAACAATCACAAACTTCAAGGAGAAATCCCCCCCATGCATCTGCTGACTCATCAAAACTCAACGAACTTAACATCCTTTACTACCAATTTGATCAAGGAACTCTCTGTGACTACTGTTCAAACTGCCAGACAACTAACAACTGCGATTCTCACCTCTAGTCATCCGACCCGGCTCTCACCACCACCAGTAACCCCCTCTGTCCGTAATCACACCAATCATCTCTCATCAAAGAGAAAAGCGTTTGCAAGCTGTTCAGGTCACTGATGCATTTAAACACTTATGGGAGGAGTGCAGGGATCCTGTTCCAAAGAAGAAGATAACTGGATTTAAAGATTACAGACCCATTTCACTTGGGTCTTTCACTTCTAGGCCCCTTCAGTTTGCCTACATGGTCGCCATCTCGTCTGAAAATGCCATCAGCACCAGCTACCAGCCCTCATAATCAGATTCTTACTGCTACCTTACCGAATGATCTTCGCACAATATGCCTAACCATCTGCCATGAATATGTCCTGTCTGCCCTTGTGTTGTACTGTTTGTAGTTACCCTGTCTGTGCTTTGTGTTGCATTTATTATACTGTGCTATTAGTGTATTAACGTGTGATATATGACCAGAAGCACCAAAATAAATTCCTTGTGATTCCTCTGATTCTGATATGGCTTACAGGAAAAAAGTAACGTTCATCACTTTTCCTGGCTCTCTGCAGGATGTTCAGTCAGAACTCCGTGGCCCAACTGTGGTACTTCGTCAAGTGCATATACTTCACCCTCTCTGCCTATCAGATCCGCTGTGGCTATCCCACTAGGATTCTGGGAAACTTCCTCACGAAGAAGTACAACCACCTCAATCTGTTCCTCTTCCAGGGGTGAGTGTGAAATACCACTCTTTGTGACAGGGATAAACTGATCCACTCCAGACTAGGTTGCAGATTATGGGTGGGTACAAATCTGAGGATCTACAGGCTGTAGGTTCAACTACTGGAAGGGGCAGTGTTTTATCATAGGGTGAGAGGATTCAAATCATAAACATGCAGAACACTTAGATCATTTTTGTAAGATGCTGTGGGGTGACTGAATCCCAAGTGAATGCGATTCCTTTTATTCACATTCTGCTGATTTAAACATTTGTTCACACCTCCTTCGCCACGTGTTTGCGGATGTAGAGAGAAATCTGCACAGTAGATCTGGAATAAAAAGACAGGATACAGAACCATAGTCAAAGGTGACGATCATTTTATCACCACGAAATTCACTAGCACATTAGAATTTAGTGATCAGTGGTCATTGTTGACACACCACAGCACACAACAACGAAATGTGTCCTCTGCATTTAACCCATATGTGATGTCGTGACATAGCAGGGGGCAGCTAATTCAGCGCCCAGGGAGCAGTGCTTGGGGGCGGTACCTTGCTGGTCAGGGATTTGAACCTGCAATCTTTCAATTAAAGTGCGCTTCCCTAACCATTAAGCCACTACTGCCCCTGCACATGCATCGTGTGTCAGGTAGTCATCTTTTTCTGTTGATTTGTGCTCTCTGCGTGGCGTGCTTCTTGTATATCACTGTCAGCATGTCATCTTAATGTTCCTTTCTCCTTCATGGGGAAACTATTATTTTAAGGCTGTATTCAGCCCTGTACAACACTTGCTACAGACCTTAATGCATTTGATTGGTTCCCAACCAACAGCTACAAGTTAGTTTGGTGTTTTTGTTCTTTATTTAATTCTAAGCGAAAAGTCAGACTTGATGTTTTGGGAGCTGGAAAGACAAGGGAATCAGACAGAACAGAACAGGGCACGATTTGAAATTTTATCTGTGTAATTTGGTGTGGGAAGCAAGAGGAAATGCAAAAATGTAGTATTACTGCAAAAATTTGTGCATGGTTGCTTAAGATGAATGTGATTTGTATCGTAATCTGCAATCTGTAAAGTACGTAAAATATGCACATTTTTAGGTTCCGCTTGGTGCCGTTCTTGGTGGAGCTACGGGCTGTCATGGACTGGGTGTGGACAGATACCACCCTTTCTCTCTCCAACTGGATGTGTGTGGAAGACATCTACGCCAACACCTTCATCATTAAGTGCAGCCGTGAGACGGAGAAGGTGTGGTGACCTTTTGCTATGATCTACTGACCTTCAAGTCTCAGACATCTTCCTTCACCTCTTAATGAGTAGTCTAACTGAAAGCTGTTCATTCTCTGCTACCATCTTCTCTCTCATATGCTACATATTAAGGCATTTTTTTTTTTGGTGTGATATGCAGGCTAATTGATTTTTTTATTCTAGAAATACCCTCAACGAAAGGGTCAGAAGAAGAAGAAGATTGTGAAGTATGGGATGGGGGGACTCATCATCGTCTTCCTCATTTGCATCATCTGGTTTCCACTGCTTTTCATCTCATTGGTCAGATCTGTTGTGGGTGTGGTCAATCATCCAGTGGACGTTACGGTTACTGTCAAGCTTGGAGGTTATGAAGTAAGTTATGGGGGGGCTCTCAGTTTAGCGTGCATGTCTCCAGTGTCTCATCCATCTGCTTGCACAATGTTTTAGCCAATGAACGTTAGTCTAGGCATCCGTTAATAAGCATAAGCAATTGCTTTCCTCCTGAGGTTGTCATGTGACACCTGCTATTCTCCACAGCCCCTGTTTACCATGAGTGTACAGCAGCAGTCTATCCAGCCCTTCACCGAGGAAGACTACAACAAGCTTTCAGACAAGTTTAGCAAAAATGCTGTGAGTGTGGGCTTCTCTTGCTAATTTTACCACCTTCCTTTCCTTTTTCAGTGGATGGTTTTATCCAAAGTAATTGTTTCTGGGACTGTAAGTTCTTATTTTTACACTTGGCTACAGAGGTATGACAGCCGGTTCATTTCCAAATTTCATGCACTTCCTGTTACCCTCTCTTCAATGCTTTTCTTCACGGTATTAATAGTTTTTCTCTGAGAAGGAGACACATGGATGATGGAGGGTTTTGTATGTCCATTCAGGTGGCAATGCAGTTCATCTCTCTGTACAGCTACGAGGACATCGTCACCGCCAATATTGAGGGCAGCTCAGGGTCGGTCTGGCGGATTAGCCCCCCTAGCAGGCAAGAAGTCATCAAGGAGTTGCTAGGTAGTCACATGGACATGACTCTACGTTTGACTTGGGACTTCCAGAGGTTAGTTTATTTTGTGCATTTAGGAGACTTGGGGAGAATGGGTTTGAGAAAAGGTGCTGTTTATCGAACACCAGATGCATGACAAGCCCCGAATGATTCTGTACAAGCTTGGAATTTTTTGCTTAGCTCAAATGTTTTAACAACCGTGCTCTGTGATGAATTCTATACACCACAACAGTCCTGGTCCAGGGCTGCATTTCCAAAATCCTTCACAATGCTACAGCAGATGAACCTTTGGACAGATTTGGTCTCTGGGCTTAACCCCTGGCGTGTTTAAGGTCCTAGCAATGCTCCTGTTGTAGTTCTGTGGCAGGACGCTGATTCTATCTTTGAACACATCGTTGATCAATATCCTGTCTGGTGTTCCTGAACAGGGACTTGGGAAAGGGTGGTACTGTGGAGCACACATCAGACACACACTCCATCGACCTGGCGTCTGATGACCCCGTCCGAGCCGAGCTGGCTTCGCTGCTGGTGGGAAATCGGTCGGACCCAGTGTACGTACCCCCCCCCCCCCCGCAAGCTCTACCTCAACCACCAAAAGCCACTGGATGTGATGCATCTTGACGTGATGCTGTCTGTTTTGTTTTTTTTTTTGGCAGACTTGTTCCTCATATGTTCCCCAACTACATCCGGGCACCTAATGGAGCAGAGGCGAAACCTGTTAGCCAGCTATATGAGGGTGAGTATCAAATGTAATGCAGCTTCTTTGTTGTGTGGGTGCTAAGCCACTTGTTTAACCCACTTCCCATTAGTTTAAAGCAAGTGGACATTGTCAATGATGTGGTTTTCTACCAAGGTACATTTGTGTCCTTGTAGAACAGCACAACCAGGCTGTAGTCTAGGAATTTTTGTACTGGAAACAGTAACTTAAATATCATGAGATGTAAGCTCTCACCACCCATGTCCCGTCCCATCCAGGCAATGAGGAGGGGTATGAAAGCGTGACTCTCACGTTGATGAACGATCGCTCGCTGAACGGCAGCGGCATGCTTGAGTGGTGGGACATCAGCATCGCCGGCTGCAGCAAGTCTGCAGGGGCCTGTCAGGTCCTTCCCATGGTCATCTTCAATGACAAAGTCAGCCCCCCAAGTCTGGGCTTCTTGGCAGGATACGGGTATGGAACTCCCCTAGGGGAACCCTCACGCAATGTTTGTAAAACAGTGTTTCCCAGCATGGTCCTCAAGGAGCCCCAGATGATCCATATTTGTGCCAGACAGTCTATATTTTTGCTCCCAAAAAACGTATATGGGGGTCCCCAAGGACCAGGTTTGGAAACACTGGTGTAAACCAGTTCACCCAAATCCACTATGAGAGAGAGACCTTGTTTGGGCTCAACTATCATCATTCTTTTAGCCACTCACATCCCCTCTCCACTGTCTCCTTCACCCCCGCAAATCATGCAGGATCATGGGGCTGTATGTGTCGGTGGTGCTGGTGATCGGCAAGTTCGTGCGTGGCTTCTTCAGCGAGATTTCGCACTCCATAATGTTTGAGGAGCTGCCGTGCGTGGACCGCATCCTCAAGCTGTGCAACGACATCGTCCTGGTGCGTGAGACCGGTGACCTGGAGCTGGAAGAGGAGCTTTACGCCAAGCTCATCTTCCTCTACCGCTCACCAGAGACAATGATCAAGTGGACCCGGGAGAAAGACTAGCCTCACCTCTACTACTATCCCTAATCCCTGATTCTACTCCCTTCTGCCAAACCCACTCATGTTCTGATGGGTGTCTATATCTAGACTTCTGTTTACCTCTGTGTCCGCTCCAACCTTCCCTACTCATGGGAACTCATGGGCAGGAAATATGGACACAGCCAGGGAAAGAAAGGCTATACAGGCACAGTGCACTGCGGGGGAGGAAGAAGGACAAATCACAAGGCTGCTCTTGACTGCATTGAGGCGGCTTGTCCTCAGCCATTGACGGTGGCAAGCATCCCTCCCCCCCGCTCCAGGTTGAGCTCATCTTTTTCCCTCCTTTTCTAAAGTCTTGCACCTTTCAGTCAGGAGAAGGGGTTACCTGAAATGGTCAGGAATGTGAAACCCAGTCCCTGGCGTCACAGACATGAAACTGACGGTATTTCTTTGTAAACCAAATGGTGGCCAAACAGTTTTTAAGTCAAGAAGAGAAATCTGGACCTTGGTTTTTCGGTCACTACAGTAAGATTTTCTGAATCTCCACTTGTAAGAACGAACTGTTAAGATTCTGAGTCCTCTTTCTATGGGATGTATCTGGTTAAAAGGCTTATTGTGGCTCTTAAGGAAAAAACACTTGAATTAATCAAACTATTTCAATTCTGATTTTTGTTTTCCACAAGGAAAGGTTTACTGTCTTATGTAAGATGTTGTTTAAAGACTGTATTGTGATAATTACTGCAGTTAGGTTCTGAAAAGTGCTGAAGTTGCCAAACACCACACCAAAAAATGCAAGGATGACCTCTGGGAAATTACATGCTGGAAAAGTTTCATAACGCTTTAGGCGGAAAAACACTTTAAAGCAAACGCCAATCAATGCTCTTCTGTTGCCAAATATAGTAACACAAAGCTTGTTTGTTGTCAAAACTGCTTCCTGAGCAATACCCAGTATAAAGAGAGGGGGTAAGCATGTTGTTCCTGATGTAACCCGCTATGGAAATCTTCGGTCCTTTAGGATGGTGGTAGATTTACCTGTTCAGGGGATATGCATATCTCAGTGATCACTTCTGGCGAATCAGTAACAGCAATGTTATAAATGGAAAATAAATGGACATTTCAGACTTAAGACCGAAAAACAGTGTGTCTGAGTAAAGTAGTGCGTCAGGGACCTGCAATCTCTCCCAGTAACGGCTTCGCTGCTCTATCTGGAGTAGTTCCAATACAGTATCCATATGCATATTGCTCTGAAGCTGCTGGGAGGCTAATTTATTATGCTAATTTATTAGTTTTAATGAGAGCCAATGCCACTAGCCACTGTAATTCTGTCTCTGGCCTCCCTGCCTGGGACAGACTGCAGACTCCCCTGCGATCTACACTATTCCTGAATTTCCCCCTGGAATCGACAAAGTTCATCTTATCTTACCAGATAATCAGTAAGATGAATATTATCTAAAGCTCCTTCCTGTTAGCTTACTTTTCTACTTGCAATAAAAATTTCTAAAATATCCCTGACAATACACTGGAAATATGAAGTGGTACAATGTAGCAATATTTAATGGGTTTTACAAAAGTAACTGAAGCACACTCTGGAATTTAGGTGCATAGTTTAACACTCTCCCCTGTTGGTGCCTGACCCCACACCACGAAGACTCTGTCAAATGATCCAAATGACGCCAGACACAGAAAGTCCAACAAAACGGTCTCTGAATTGTCCCAGCTTTCCTCAGGGGCTCCTCAGCTGTCATCTTCCTCCAACAGGAATTCAGCAATCTCCTCTCTCATCTGGGACCTGAGCAAGGACAGCTGTGTTTGCCTGTGACTCACCGTCAGGTCTAGCATGCACATGCGAGCAGTTTCCTCATCTCGTCATGTGACGTTTCATCCACTGGTCCGTTGCCGTGAGCAACAGTAAGCGGCCATTCTGCGATATCCGCTAAACGCTTACCTTTGCATTCGGCGTGTCGCTTCGGTTAAAATATAGGGGGGCAGGCTGTCAACAGCCATCTATGGGAGACAGGAACACAGCGAAACAGGTGACGCAGAAACCCTAACCCTCTTCATCCTCTTTTCATACAATCAAAAGCCCTCATGGGCTTGGGAAGGAGAAGGGAGGGGATCAGCCAGTCTCACTTACTGTGTCTTTGATGGTCAGTCTGCAGCTGTAGCAAAGCAGGCTCTTGAGGTCCGGGACGTGGCTCGACCTGCAGCAGACCATCCATCACCACTTACTAAGCCAGACAGCTTGCACCTGAGCGAACCCCATTCAGCAGTGTATGTGCTAAAGCTTGTGTGAACTTGCAAAGCATAAATCTGCCCCACGCTAAGAATTAAGAATTATTGGGTCAGCTGCAATGTGTTCAAGCTAATAGAAGATGGCCTCAAACTTCAACCCAGAGCTTGGATACATCCTTGTTTTAGAGTGCTAATGGTGTTTTTGATCCGTGTGGCTGACAAATCACTCATACTCATGATTCAGGGGATCCAGACACAGACCATGTGACTTACTGTAACCTCAACCATTGTTCTAGGGCCTGCCCATAACATAGGATTAAACCCAACATGTATTAGACAGCTTGTCTGCATTTCACATCTAATAAATGTCTAACTCTGGGCTTAAACTTAACTTAGACCTTCCATATAAAAGACTTAGGTAGGCTTAAGATAAAATCTACTTCAGAAGGGCCTCAACAAATTGCTAATCTAGACTAGACTGGGGTTTAAACTTAACTCCCAGCTAACGCAGTGCCGGAATTTATTCTATAGCCATAACAAAACTGAAGGGTGGGTCTTGTTAGCACAGCTCAAAGCGTCATACACAGCAGCTGACCCATTAAAACCGAATGTTTGGTCTGTCCATAAACACTTAAACTTCATTAGAGGTGATGAAGGCTCAGTCCAAGGAGGAACGCTGCCGGTCAGACCACATCTTGTCATCTGAGGAGCCACGGGTTGCGTATGAGGAACGCCCACCTGACAGAGGAGCAGCATCCATCTGACAGTGCCCCGCAGTCTTTGCCCTGCCGCCCCATGGAGGAGAAGCAGCCCTGTTTGGGTGGAGCCGCCTCAGAAGGGAGCTTCTGGGAGAGCTGCTCCGACACCAGGGTGGCATGGAAGGCGGAGGCCTTGTCTGCGAGGGACAGCAGGAGGAGATCAGCGACAAAGGAGGGAAGGACATTTGATGAACAGCAGCCCAGTATAATTTAAATAACTTCCAGGATATTTTTAAGTAGGGGGCATAAGAGGGACCATAAATGATACAGAGGAGCCAACCTTATTAGCCAATGATGTGTTTTGAATCAATGATTGACAGGGGAGGAGGCCAGTGTCCTATGTGGCCCCACCCCATTTTCACTGTCATTAAAACATACTTCCAAGCCTACAGGACTGCAAATCAAAGCTCCACTCTGAAGCAACCAGACCCACCAGATGTCGTGTCCACCGGGCACAGGCACAGGAGGCACCGGGCAGTCAGCCCAGCATCGCAGTCCTGGGGCACATGGGTTGTTTCAAGTTTTTCACTTGTCCTGGTGAGACATTGAAACAGGCCCATCTGTACCAGACCATACTCAAGAATCCCCATGACCTTTTGATCCGCATTGTACCTCCCCCATATGAGTCAGGTCACCACAGGTCACGCTCTTCGTCTCCTACGCTCATTCTCCTTCAGCACATTCTTCCTGTCATCCCACCCCTCGGCGGTCTTACTGCCTTACCTGTAGATGGTGCTGACAGTGGAGGGGAAGTCGGTCTGCAGTGTGGTGACGAAGCTCTCGGTGAGGTGCTGAATGCTGGCCTTCTCCGGGACCTGGCAGCGCAGATGCGCACACACACACACACACACAGCTAGCCTGGGCACTTCTGTCGGTTTTTTCGGACCATTTTCCACCATTACCCATTTCAGCAATCATCCAAATTCATTCCAAAAACTGTCGTGGCAATCAGAAATGATACTTAACAAAATACAGCTACAACAGCATAACATTTTATAGAGGGGAAGATTCGAAAGTGGTACATTTCATATATGATTGTAGATAATACTAAAGTATGCATTGTGGGCTCATAATTGGTAAAAGAGGTAAAAATATCCACACAATAATCTGCATCCAATTAGGCAGAGAAAAACGTTGCTCTTGTCCTAGCCCATCGTTAAAATCATTTAATATTTGGGTGAAGTTCAATCAATGTGCCACAAGGGGGCAGACAAGTTGCACAAAGACACTGCTTTCTTTTTTAATTAATCCAACTCTTCTTATGCAAAAATGCCTGCTAGGCCAGTCCAGGATCATAGGCCAGTCCAGGATCATAGGCCAGAGCAGCAGACAAGGCTTTAACTCCACTGCTCCATTCACCCATCCAAGGGAAACCTTTGGGGCTTCATGGCTAAGTACACTCGGGATGTTGGGGACTGCATCTTTAAGCCCCAGTAATCAAGGTGATTTTCATCATCTACTTAATCTCATCACCTGAACCCCCTCCCCCCATTACTCCTGTCATGCAAGCATACAGACAAATCTAAGAAATGATGTGTCACACCTTTGTGTCGAGGCTGGGGATGAAAACAGACGCGACGCCGAACATGCGGTTATAGAAGGCGATCTCTTTCGAAGTGTAGTCCCTCATGGGCCGGACGACCATGATGTCCCCATGGCGAGGGTCTGAGAAGCCCTGTCCACAGAGCATGAAAAGTTTTGGCTACATCCATTAACTGACACACCTGGGAAGCTAAGGGCTATGGAAACACATTTAACTGATGACTTTATTACCAAGACTGCGGTTAGTATTTATACTAAAGAAGCACATCAGACATTATTCTATCCTGTAGCTCAGAATGCAATAATCCACCTCACATACCACGGTCTCCCCCATTATAATTTTATAATGTATGCTTATACACACACAATCGCATTGTGGCACATTTCACAAAGCATGTAAGACAAGATGAACTGTATTCATCCAAGGAGAAAATTCTTCTGCATGCAGTGGCAAGGTAGGTAAAGTGCAGACATAGTGCAAAACAAGACAAGTAAACATAGTGTAAACAAACTTACGAAATATACAGTAAGCAAACAAAACATGCTGAAAAAGAATATTAAGTAAACCGATATAAATAAAAATGAACAGAAGCCATACGTGCAATAAGAAAAAAACAGCACCAGACTTTTCTATTGAAGAGCAGTACACATTTCTGTGTTTCTAAAGAAACAATTGCCTGTTCTATAAAACTATAACTGATTTGTCAGTGAGGGCCCACATGGCATGACGGTGGTCAGGGTACCAGTCCGCCGGGCCACGTGGCCAAGAGAGCGGCGCTCACCGTATCTGCGGCCAGCGATGCCCCTCGGCCCAGAGCAATGTTGCTGAGCAGCTTGACAGCCAGTCGGGAACAGCTGTCCCCCATCATGACCTTGGAGTAGCTCTGTGTCCTCGCCATGTGCACGATCAGGTGGTGCCTGGCCCAGGACAGGTCCAGAGGTACAGCAAGTGACGTGCAGGCACAGGGCCCAGAACAGCCCGAAACGACCCTCACTTACATACCCGTGACTAAAACATTTTTTAAAATCTGTAACGTATTAAAACCACAAGCTCCATGTCATGCAGGGCAGGGAGGTAAACTGGACAAACACCACAGCTAGTTGCTGGGATCAATGCATTTGGACTTGGGGCTACTTTGTGCTTTCCGTCCACCATTTCTCCTAATGATGTGGCCACATTGCCCTGCCTGTGTATTCATATAACAACTTCACCATCTTCCAAATTCTACATTTTCATAACTTCCATAACATTACCTGAAAGGTCAAATGGGTCATCAAAATCACTGAAGGTCACTGTACCTATAGCAGTATAATGAGTGACTGCCTGTTCAGAGAGGGGTAAACCGCTCACTGCAGAAATCGCACCTGAGGGTCATCAGCAAGTCCTCTCGGGCGGTCAGTGTCCTCACAGAAGAAAACAGCCTCTCCAGGGCCTGAGAGTGCAGTGAAGATGGCGTTTCCATGGTGCTCAGCTGGGCCAGATGCTGCTGGGCATCCAGCACAGGCTGATCCCGGGGCTGGATCGGCTCTTCAGACGGACCGGCTCCACCCGTGCTGCCTTTCCGGATGTACTGGTCCACAGCGCCCTTATAACTCCCATCAGTCCCTGTGGAGGTTGGAGATGCAGCCTCCAGGACTGATCCTGGCAGACCAAACACCTGCGGGATTCATTCATAAAGACAGATAAGATCACCAGTACATGAGCCAGGTCACCACCCAGGACAGAGACTCACTGGGCGGCTCTCCGACTTTCTTACCATCATGAGCCAGGGAACAAACAGCTATAGCGCATATCAGCAAAATGACCCACAAAAGGCACGTTTTCACTGAACCAACATTTCCCAAGCACCTTATGGCGTTACATATATGCCACTCTGATCAGTTACTTTTAAATGACACGAGAACTAACGTCACACAGGGGTCTAACCTGAAGTTTAAGGTTAAGAGGCTGGAATGGGTCCCTCTTGTGGCCGTTTTGTAGTATAACCGAACAAAGGGACTGTAATTGAACCATTTCAGGAAACATCCAACTGAGTAAATGTGCATAAACTAACTCACTTTTAGTGAGCATCAGCTTAGAAGCTAAACACAAATGCATCCTGAAGCCTTAGACACAGCAACAAGGGCAATTCACTGGACAATACAACCGATTACCGATTATGTGATATGTGTTGTTTTATATGCTGTCATATATGCATGGATAGTAGTGTTCTTGACATATGTGTATTGATAATAGTGTCTTGTGTATACATAGTCCTGTGTTATTGTTTATAATGTTAAGTGAGATGATGTTGTGGAGATTATATGTATTTGTTACTTGTTATGTTGTTTTAGTATGATGCTTTTTTTTCAGCCTCCTGCCCAGGGACCACAGATGTAAATTAGCTGTATAACTAACTCTGGTACGGGATTTGTTCTGTACATGAACCCCTGTTAAAAAAAAAAAAACTAATAAACAAACAAACAAACCTAGCAATGAGCAGAGACCCAAAATCAGCTCGCTGCCCTAAGAGCTTACCTGCTCCAGGTGGACTATATGGAAGGGAAAGCCTGTAGCTTGGAATATGGACTCCAACTGAGCAACTGCCATCTGTCTCGCTTCCATGCTCTGGCCAGTAGCCCCTCCCTCTTTAAATTAAAAAATGGGGTGCGGTCAGCCACACTGCAGATTTATAACAGAAGTCAGCTGAAAAAAATACATATTTTAAATTTGGCACGATTATATATCACTACAAATTCTCTCATATAGGTACGAAAATCTGTACTTTACCATCTATATAGACTATTCCAGGAACAAATCTTAATTTCTTTGGCGCATCTTGGCTCAAACCCTGAAAAAATACGAAAAATTACTGGATATGCGTCAAACCACACTATACGAAAGCATTAAAGAAATTTAAGCATTGTGTTACGATATTAGTACAGAAAATATATACAAACTACTATCTATAAATTAATAACCTCCTACATTTGACAGGCCCATATCAGGTAATATAGGTCATGCATTCACATTTAGCCTACAAATGACTGTATTCGACGTTATTATAATTTATATTTAATTTATATAATCTATAAAGAGTCAAAAAAGTCAGGATGAAACTGGGAAAAGAAACTGTAAGAAATGTTTCCAGCACAACCTGTTGGACCTGCGCAAGCATGGAGCTGGAGGCAGGGCCACCGGACACGGCAAGGAGGACCTGAGTAAGAGAGAGATAATCGCAACAGAACTGTTAACTATGGTAAACCCACTCCGGGAAGCTCAATTGCGGCCATATCCTACCTTCTCACCAGGAAATATGAGACGATTCTTTCCCAGCATGGCGCGAAACTTATGCACAAAATACTCCTTGAAGCAGCCTCTACATGATACAATGGGCAAAACGATTAGTGCACATTGGCTATAATTAAGACGAGGCATTTATGACCATGTTCAATTTAATGAATCATACTGGATGCTACTTGCCTTGACTTGTTAGGCGGATAAAAGAAAACAAATGATAAATCAAATGATAGCTTGAATTTAAACTATATTTTTTATTTTTAAAAGAATTCAAATTCTACTGAAAATTTAGAAATTTGTAATAGGTGTCCAGAGACCATACCGGCAAAAAGCATCTCCAGCTCGGATAATCAGCGCAGCACTGTTCGCTTTACATTTCATACACATCCGAGAGACGCTGTCGAAGAAACAAATGATATAAATAATAATATAACTAAGCCATAAACATAGCAGGTCGTTAATTCATAGATGAATGCGACTACCCATACAAGAACTGACAGGCTTGCCGTGAAGGCACAAGGGAAGCATTATTATTATTTCAAAATTAATACGCACCACGGTATGGTCCTTTTTTCCAAGATACCGCCGTAGTTTTCGTCTACGTCGCACATTGTCAGACGTTGGCAATTGTTCTGACTTACTTACAATATCTAGATACTGGATAAACAGTCAAAAATCGTTACACATAACCATAAAAACGGTACCCAAAAACCTATTTAAATACACACACGTAGTAACGTGACAACTTTCTTCAAGAAGGTATCTAGCGTCGCCGTCTGATGACGCATGACGTGTCATCGAAAAACCATCAGTTCGCTTTTCCTTGCCAGTAAAAAAAATAAGCGATTTCTTATTATGTCCTGGTGCCTTAATTAAATGCTCACATTCGACATTGTCAAGTTCAAGTCTGACCGTGACGCGGCAACGATTCTATAGTTTATTTAAAGCGAGGGAAAGTGCCGACTAGCGATGGTACATGGAATAGGAGCAGAGACTTCAGGGATATGTAGTCCAAACATAAGGGTATTCTACAGTCGATAGAGATCTGCGAACGCCAATACCCAGGTATCCTTTCGGCTGAATGGTTCTTAAAGGTTTTTTTTTTGTTTAGGAGAGCCACCTTGTAATGTTTACTTCTTGTCGTGCTCGGCGTGCATTCTTCGTCGCTACGTAGCTCTCGCGTTGCGGGATTGATACCGGGTGCAGGAATTATTAACCCCCATTTCAACACTTCGAGTGTGCGGCACCCGTATAATTTACGCCCCGTGAGTTTATCCCGAGGAGTGATAGGAGCGAAAATATATTTATAATTAGAAGCGAAGTAAGTAACACTAAGGTTCATGATGGCGATGTTCCGCAGTTTTGTGTCGGCTACACAGTTTAGGCATCACCATCAGCCCCAGCAGCAGAGCGAGGCGGCTGCGGCCGCTGCCGGCGATAGTCTGGAGAGCCAGTTTTCCTGCCCCATTTGCCTGGAGGTCTATCACAAACCTGTGAGCATCGCAAGCTGCGCCCACACGTGAGTAGCCCGTCCAGCGGGAGTGGGGGAAGCCGACACTTCTTTGTTGTTTTTCCAGCGGTCTCAGCCTTTCCAAAAGGCAGTGTGCGCTGGAAGTATTAACACAGACGCAAAAGATTGTCCAGGCGTAACACTGCCTTCCTCTGTTTAAAAAGACATTAAGGGATCACGACGGATTGATACTCATTATAAAGATTTTTCTGTGTTACGAATACTGCCCCGTCTCCGCTGATGAGGGCTGGAAACTGAACTGCTGGACAAAGCGGCATGTTTTCATACTGTATTCCTTTGTGTGCTTAAGAGGAACAACACCAGTCTTACTTCGCGCAGTGCTCTCTGTAAAGATTTGTTAGTGAAATTCGTTGCTGAATGTATTCATTATAATTCTTACGCTTATTTTCAGACATATTTCCTGTATATTTCAGTGCATTTCATATGATGCCGATATAGCATTACGAAGTCTTTAAAAATCCTTTGTGTGATACCGTACATATCGGCCATTCTGTGTTCATTTGGCCCTTTAGTTACTAATTAGTTATATAGGTGGACAGTAGAACAGCCAAAAAAAAAACGTCGATCTTTCAAAGGTGAAAGGGGTCGGGTTTGGAAATAAGAGAAGTTTAATTGGATTAATAAAGTGCAAAACAAGAAGTGTAAACGGAAAGACGTGGTTTGGGCATAATCAAAGCGGGATGCCGTGGATACAAAGGGGAAATGGTCGTGTTATTGCACGGCCGGAGGGGATGCATATATACGTGTCTGGCTTTGACAATGATGTCGAGGGGACGACGGTGCCTTCCCTTGGGGTTTTACCGAGTTTAAGCGAATGACTGCTTGGAACGATCCGTGCCAACCGAGATAGAAATTTTGCGCTTCTTTCTCACAAGTCAAAACAATGGGCTAAGTTACAGTCGGGGGGATCCATATCCTTAACATGTCCCAGTCTGTTTGTATTGAATATTTGTTGGATTAACACAATTTCTGGCCTCCGTGGACTCCTGAAGGTGACCAGGAGCAAGATTAAACAGAGAAATTCTCTATGCATGTATGCATCATGCAATTTGCAAATTTATAACCTGCCATGACAAACACTGAAGATAACATGCATGATGCATGTTTTAGAATATGACATCACCATTAAGTAGACTTCAGGACAAGAAGATGTCATGGCGGCTTGAGGTAAATCAGTTTGACTGCTCCGTAATGGTCTGATAACCTTTAATGTGTCTGTTTTTCTTCATATCAGTGTTTTATTAAAAAGGTGATTGGAGTAATTCTTGGTTATAAAATGCCAATCAGGGTTGGCAAGCAGCATGCAATGGCAGCCTCTCCCACTGAATGCATTTCATTTATTTTTGGACCACTGTTATAGGGGTTATGGTGTTTTTAGATGATCAGCGGTGTATTACGACACTTGTCAGCTGTAATCTCGGGCAGGTATTAACCTTGCCGTTTGTTTATGCGTTTCCTGGGTGTAGGGAAATGAGTCATTGCTTTTCACAGCAAAAAAGAGACTTTGAAAAGCTCCTCTCGTGCAAGGACTTGTCCAAGGGCATGCTGGGTGTGGTGTGGGTTGTGGGGGCTGCCTTGGTTTACGGGGTGTTTGCAGCTGAACACTGGCCAGAGTTGCTGGACAATAGCTCTTCTGGTAACCTTTAAGACCCATGGCTCATAACCCACAATGACCATTCTTGCCTTGGCTTGAACTTTGGTGTCGGAAATGAGTGAGGCAGAGATCAGTTGTTGACAAAATTCCCTTGTCCACAGTTGATCACGCTTTTTCTTCTCTTTCTTTCCCCTTCAACTTTCTCTATATCGCCACCTGATTTCAGAAACTGCCATACTAGGTTATCAGCATGATTTAGGCCAGAGTTCTGTGATTCCAGTCCTGCAGGGCCAGTTTGCAACACAATTTTCAGATTTCCCTGCTCAAACACGCTCACCAGCCAATTGCCAGCTTTAGTAGGTGTGTTTGAGCAGGGAAATCTGCAAAATGTGTCACAGAGTGGCCCTCCAGGACCGGAATTGGGGAACCCTATTTCAGGAATTGCATAAAGTAAGGAAAAAAACGATGCCTGTCTTAACAAGGTCAAGGGCAAACTCCAGTTAAGTGTCAGCTCATGGATTGCATGTGATCTCCATCCTCTAAAATAAAGCTGTTTTTTTGCCCTTGAATCTCCAGTTCAGTGATGGTGATGTTTAGAATTGCCTGAAATTATGCCTCGGTGCTTTCGGAGCCAGTCAGACTTGCTCGCATGAAAGTGCATAAACGTCTCCTCTCTGACGAATGTGATCTCTCTGCCGTGTTTATTTTGGAGCAGGTCTCCTTCGATGGATCGAGAAGCTTGGTCACAAAGGAGCATCAGCACCGTTCTGATGAAACGTTACGGCTGTCAGCCGCCGCTTGCCAAACGAACATTTTGTTCTCTTTTAAGTGAATACTTTTTTGACGAGAAGGAAACATTGGACGGAGAACTCTAATCTGTCATTCTGGTAGTTTGGGATTTGAGCCCCACCCCTTCTCTAATCTGTCATCCTGGTAGTTTGGGATTTGAGCCCCACCCCTTCTCTAATCTGTCATTCTGGTAGTTTGGGATTTGAGCCCCACCCCTTCTCTAATCTGTCATTCTGGTAGTTTGGGATTTGAGCCCCACCCCTTCTCTAATCTGTCATTCTGGTAGTTTGGGATTTGAGCCCCACCCCTTCTCTAATCTGTCATTCTGGTAGTTTGGGATTTGAGCCCCACCCCTT
>JAODLD010000008.1:17019323-17031007 GCA_026781065.1 Mormyrops boulengeri
TCATGATCATGCGAATAGATGGTCGATTGTTCATTGAAAAAAATAGGGGGCGTATTAATTGCTGCTCACTTTTTTGGCGCAGTCTTTGTTTTGATCAAGTAATCGTTTATCTGATAACATTTGGAAAAAAATACGATGGGTAGGAATAGTTTAAATAAAATGTTGATCACCACCACAAACAGCTTTTTAAAATGTGCAAAGAAACAGAGCTTTAAAATGTGTATTTTATAACTTGTATTAATTGCCTACCTTTCACACTAGTCTTCACCGACTGCAGACATTTTCATGCTGTCGGCCTACTGATAGACACAGACTGGGGCAGCAGAACGTTTATTTTCCCTTATCGAAAGGGCAAAACACACGACATTGCGCTTCCTAAGCAGGACTTGACTTTGCTTTAATTACACAGATACTTCAAATTAATCTTCATGGGAAACAAAATGAGGAGGTTTTGTTTATCATTCTTTCGGACTGATTGTCTTTATGCTTCAGTGCGACCCCAGCTAGACTGACGAGCTGCATTTGTAAAGCAAACTTGTGGAGATGCGTTAAAATGCCTGTGAGCTGCAGCCAGCCTGTCTTCTCGCACCAGTAACCCCAGCTCTTCACCTGCAGCTGTAGGCACCATGTTTGTTCACAGTCTACTCGTCACCTATGCATCACGTTGACATTCCCTAAGCAAACTATTTTCTTGTCACTGATACAAAGCAAGCCTGTCCACTTAATGGCCGGCGTTTCCAAAAAAAGTTTTAACTAGCACTTGCTAGGCTAGGTTACGTTATTTTTTTTGTTTGTTAGAATGGTTTTGTTTAGCATCCAATTTGTGCATATTCCATAATGTGCTGTAGAATTGTACTATACATTTGGCTTTGAAAAAGCAGACAGTCGCTTTGAAGAGTGTCACATTCATGTCCTTAAGGGTTCGAAGGGTTCACAATACAACCATTATGACTGGATGCTCCCCCCACACACTCACACATTCCACAATATAGTGTAGATATCACTGGCCTTGCTAACGATACAAAAGCCTTGGGATACAAATGGTTTCCTGGCAGCTATGCTATAAAGGTACTGCTTGGTGTTCAGAACAAGGCATGAAACATGTAATTACATGTAGTAAATATCTTCCAGTATCCCCTGTATTATTGAGGAGCGGTGAAGCATCTCTGTTTGTTAACTCTTAAGCTCCTGTATTTCATTTCTAACATTTTCACCAAAACTCTGTTGTTTTCATCTGCAGCTGTTCACTTGCGATTTTCTGTTATGCCTGATTATTTTCCACCCAGCCCGAATATAATAAAGGTTAAATAGGTTGCAATAAATGCATCCTAAATCCTTAGTTTGCTAGTGTTTTAGCTTAGAATATGCATTTTAAGGGTGTTATGTATATCATCATCAAACTTTATTTGCAATGATCAAAATATGAATACATATTTTTATAATAAATGTATAGAAAATGATTTATAGAAATACATTTTCAATGTCTGTAATAAACAGCAATACACACAACTCTTTGTGACAGAGTGTGTATTAACCCACTAGACATTCATTTAACTGCAGTGTGTTCGTTAGTAAAAAAAAAAAAAAAATCCCTCTCTCCTCTACAGCCCATTTCTAAAACTCATTTAATGATTAACAGTGTATTTATACACAGCTACAGAAAGAGAAACTACATTCTTTCTTCATGCTTGATGGTTATAACAAACAGAACTTTAACCATGGATTCTACCAAGGCCATTGCCCTAGGCCACTGATAATAGCTGATTGTTATTCATTTACTAAACTTGAAAATGTCTCCTGGATTTTTCCTCTTATTTTTAAAAATGCTTTAGCACTTCTCTCCTTCGTCTACGTATTAATAACTACAAATTGACTCAGAAATTGTACAACGCATGTATCTACCATTTCCTTGCTATACGTGTGTTGACTTTTTAATGGACAAAGGTCGAGTTACGTTTAACTTTTGTCCGCCTTCAGTAACAGACGCGGGCTGTGAAAGTAAACATCGTGTTCGTGTTGTTCATAAATTATGCATTTAGCTGAATGTTTCAGACTCAGGATGCAAACTATTAACTTCTCTACTGAGGGAGAGAAACTGGGTGGAGAGAGAGAGTATATGGGGGGTGGGTGGTTATTTGCTCGTGTGAAGAGATGAATGCTTTATGGCACCATCAAAGCGTGTTCCTGCAGGTCAGAGTCGAGAAGAATAACTAGCTTTTATCTGCACAAAACACCTGAAGTAAATACAAGCCTTAATTAATATAGCATGAGACCTTTTTGTCCATGCCTTCCCAAGTTGAAATAGGTTTAAAATCTTGAACAAATAGCCATACACTTCATAAACTGTGAAGAATTCTTCCACGAAAAAGGAACTCGGAATCCGTGGTTTTTATCTGCAAAGCCGCTTCCGCTGTTGCATATTGACTTCATCAATGTCCTTAAAAGCCCATTAACGCAGAAGCTTTTAGATAGCATAAAATGTTTATGGAGCATGACCTTTAAAGTCTTATTATGTTGAGGAAGCATGCATCTCGACCACGTCTCTTTATCTTTGAGGTAAGTTTCAGCATGTTCAGATTCACCCGAAAAAAATCACGGTCTCCTGTTTCTGTGTCAGAGACAAGCTCCATCTTGCATTGTAGGGGATTGTTTCCTGGAATGTGTGCCGTATCTCCTATCTCACGCTGAGCCACAGAAAGTCCCTCCTGGCTAAAGACGGTGATGCGTCAGTGACTCTTAGGCTGCCTTTTCTCATGTTAAGGTTCATGAATTAAATGATCCACCAGCCGTCTCCCCTCCCCCCGATACAGAATCAGGCATCTAATGACAGGGTCCCTGAGCTCAAAGGGGGATCTTGTACACACATGCTGCAGGCATGTCACTTCAGAAGTGCCCAGAATGCGCCGGAATGATGTCACAGCTAGACAAATGCTGCGAGAGTGTAGTCGGTCAGGGGGTGGTGCAGTTCACAGGACTGTGGGAGACGACGTTGCCAGCAGGAAACGGTGGTGGGCGATTGGACATCTCGCGGCATGAGGGAGATTTCAATCTGCCTGAGGAGCTGGAGGAGTTCCATGCTTACAGCCTTCTGAGATTCTTCCCACAGGTTCTCTGAAGCTTGCCTTTTGCAGTAGAGTGCTTCACTGTTTTCCCAAGTGTGGCAGTTTGGTGCTACAAAACAATGTACCCAGTCAGCCCTTATATCTTGTGATTAAGGACGCGGGGGGGGGGGGGGGGCTCTACAGTTGGTACGTTCCTCACTTTGGTGAGAATGCAGATAATTGCCCCCCTGGGGGCTAGGCCAGGCTTTATCCGGCTTAGATGAACTCCACCCTGGCTGCATAATGTATACTTACCTTTACTGTTGTTTGCAGTTCATGTAGGTGACCTATGTAAACTACATTAGTAGCACTCTTGATAAACTAGCAAATTTTGGAATTTTAAACCATATTCCTAATTCATAATCCTTATATGCCGATCATGTAAGTGCATCCGGGATATCTTGTAGATAAGAAAAGGTGTGGTAAGTCTGCTCTCGGGAAATGCGCTGTGACGTAGGGTTAGTCCACCTGTGAGAGACCGTGATGTCATTCTTCCAGTGTAATTTGTGTTTTAGGTGCAGTGAAATGGCTGGCTACACTCAGGTCATGACTGTGTGTCACCGGGAAGAACAGAATGTGAAATGTTGTAACCTGATGCCACAGTGTGGTCCACTTGCTCACAACAATGCACAGCTAATGCAAATGGAAGCAGGAAGAAGCGTTATCAGCAATCTAAACAGGTATTTCAGCTTGAGGGAAATTTAAAGGCACAGCGCACATTTATTGTTTCTATGCATATATGGATGGTCTGACAGAAGACTGCATTAAAGCAAAAGAACTCATTCATTTGTAGCTGGGTGATGAAAGTGATGATTACTGCCTGTCCACTTTATACAAGAGCTAAGAGCTAAGGCTCTGAAACATGGATTGAGCAAGCTATGGCAAACACTGAGGTTGTGTCCACAAATAGGCGAGACAGATTTCAGTTAATTAAAATATGTGGTAGCTTAAATGATCATTGATAGGATGCTGTTTGCTCTGACATAAAGACTGGAAAGGCATTAAGGAATATTTACAAAAACTTACACAATATCATCTGCATTCTATTATATTTGAATATTGCTTTGAGAATGAAATAGAACATTCTGAAATTTGAATCAAAAGAATGTACATTTATTCGCATTTCAGAACATTCTTTAAAAACTACAAATGCCGCAACTGTAATGTGACACTTGGAGACTGTAAATATATAATGCTTTTAGAGGTGCAATCACAAGTCCATTTTAGCTCGGGCTGCAATTATTATGGGCCTCTTAAAAATTTCTGATAATTCTAGACGTCCTTGAAAGAGAGATCAAGCAACTTTACGTTAGGGCTCATGTCTAGCAAGTAGTTAGTCATGCATTCCCAGAAAGTGATTATGGCTAATGCAGAACACAAATGTGATAACGCTATCAGACATTTTTTCAACATCGTGGGAAGAGACATCACTACCAAGACCTCTGGAGAACAAATACGCCCTTCTGCAGTACACAACATGAGACAAGTATCGATCACTAAAATGTCCAAGAAGGCGTGTCCAATGAATGCTTAATTAGAATAATGAGTGAAGTGAATGATGATGTCTTCCGGTACAGTTCTTATCATCCGAAAGTAGGCTACCAAAACTGGTTTGCTTTAGGAAACATGCAGTCTCCACAGTCTCAGATCCTACCTATGATCAGGTGACTCTCAGGTCACCGTGACCTCAGTCTCTGTGTGCATATCAAACACAGGAGCTTGTGTTTACTCTGAACTGCTTTCTGTCTTCACCATTTTATCCTAAGATACCGGCTTGAACAAGCATCACACATGCCTAGCTAATATATTAGGAGAATAACTGCTTTTATCAGCAAGTTTTCACCTTTCTTATGTAAGGTACATCTATATGTCTTAAATATTTATTGAATAGTTTAGAGAAAAAAAACAATTTCATGCACTTTAAAGCGTTGCTTATCGATTTAGACTTATAGTGATGTGAAGCCAATCCAAGAGGTTAGTTTGGAAAAATATCATTGTTCCTCAGCCAATACCCACATGAAATGTGATTTGTAAATCTGTATATATACCGCTGGAATATTTTAGTGGATTGACATCGAGTAAGTAAATTATGAGGACACGACAGCACGCTCCTCCATCTGTGTCATGAAACGTTGGTGTTCGATTTACACATCAACGGCCTTTCCTGTGCTGCATGCTCTCACAGTACGTTACTTTATCAGATGATACAATGTAGGTTTCATAATAGTTTAATTTTCAATGTGATGTTGAATAGCTTCATCTCACAAAAGAACATGTTTAATAAAAAATACGGCTGGAGATTCCCTTTAAAGAGAAAGTGGAATTATGCTTATACACGTAAATAATTAAATAATATACCCAAGGATTATATTAATGGATAAAGAACAGCTACTTAGTAGACATGTAAGCACTATCAGTAATGAGGCGTGGGTGGGGAAAATATTATGGACTGTCCACTACCCTATTATGTTCTCTCAGAAAGTGCCGGGTGCTTTTGCAGTAATCACATTACTAAAACATTACTTGAACTACAAAAACAGGCATCTATGTGTTCGATAAATGTATAGATCAATCTGCTTTATTGTACTTTTCCCCTGAAGTATACTGTAATGTGTCTTTCTGCCAGTCAGATTGAATGTGTAAAACATTGACATTTACGGTAATATCATTTTAAATGATAGGTAACTTCTAGAAGGTAACTTATCTTTTGGATAATATCATGGCCTTTGACATGTTCAGTCACAGTCACCCCCAACCAGTCAGAACAGGAAGTGATGTCAGGAGGTTCTATTTTGGCCCAGGGCCTTAACGACTATATCACCAGTTAAGTTAAAACAGAGGTATATTTTCTTGCATGCAGTCTACTTGGAAGCAAGTCCTGATTTGAAAAGGTTGGCAGTGCACAGTAGAGGGTAAAAAACTGTGATTTTAGGTGAAATTAAAACTGACTTCCACCAGTTTCAAGCAGTGAAACATTTGTTAACTAAAAATACCAAACATTACAGAGATAGTCATTTTGTCCTATCTAGCTAGCTTGATATTTATTGATTAACTAATTTTATCAAATAAGAAAGGGTCTTGGTCAAAACTAGTGGAAACTGCGCTTATGCTGTCTTGCTCGGTGTTTTATAGCTGAGTCTTATCAGGGGAAGACCCCAGGTCAGCTTAGACACACAGATGCCCATTGTTTCAAGGCACCCTGATGCATGGCAGAAGACAACTAATCTGATCACACAGATGTTACATATTGATACATGTTGAAGGCATTGAGATAAAATATAAAATATTTAACAGACGTGGTTAAAAAATGGTACAAGTTATCATATGTCCAGGCTTATGTCAAACAGTAGGTGGCGTAGTGATTAATGACATGACGTTGTCAGGCAAACATTACATTGAACATAATACCCTCTAGTGGTGGCAGAAGTGAGCCTTTGAAACTGGCAGTTTGTGTTACCAATAACTAACACACTGGTTGGGGCGCAGTATGTTGTTCAGCAAGTTAGGCCTCCATATCTGTGATCTGAAGGTTGCCAGGTCAGGCCTTTACAGAATAAGTCAGGTCAGGCCTTTACAGAATCAGTCTACAAAAAGGGTTTAAGTCGTCTTCACCTGCCAAGGCGGCTAAGATCTTTTGGGGTGAACTGGACTCTCTTAAGGACCTTCTGTGACACTGTGGTAGCGTCTGCTATCTTTTATGCTGTGGTCTGCTGGTGTGGTGGAATTTCAGAGAGGGACAGGGGGAAACTTAACAGACTGGTGAAGAGGGCCAGCTCTGTCCTGGGCTGTCCGTTAGAATCCATTGAGCAGGTTGGGGAGGGGAGGATGCTGTCTAAACTGACATCCATTATGGATAACACCCCCCACCCCCTGCATGAGACTGTATGAGCTCTGAGCAGCTCGTTCAGCAATAGAGGAAGGAGCGCTACCGCAGGTCATTCTTACCGGCAGCTGTCAGACTTTATAACACAGTTTAGCATGGTTATTTTACTATTGCTGTTACCGATTTGCAGCTTGCTTGTATACTGTATATTTCACCAGGATCATTCAACCCCCCCCCCCCCCCCACACTTGTATACATATCCCTGCACATTTTGTACATATCTCTGTACATTTTTTTTATTTGTACATAAAAAAACTTTGGTGTGTGTATAGACAACTGACCTGCCTGTTCTTGTTCTTCTATTCCCTTTGTATAAGAGCTCTGTAACACTTAAATTTCTCATTCGTGGGATAATAAAGGCTTATTCTATTCTATTCTATTCTAATCACATGTTGGGGCCTTCAGTAAGGCCCTTAACCCCCAATTGCAGGGGGGCTGCACACTGACTGACCCTGCTCTGTGACCCCCCAAGCTCGCTCTCATTTATCTATGTCTCTCATGGAGCACAACATGGGGAAGGTGAAAAGGGAATTGCCATGAATTAATACATTATCACTGTTATATTCTACCTTACTTAGTTCTCATTGGCTGGTGGTCCATATTAGACGTAGTTAAGGAGCAAATCAATGTACTGTAATCCCACATGTCATGGCTGGGATAGCCATATCTGTAGATCAGGTTTATTTGTATGACTGAAGTCTAAACCTAGTCTGAACTGCCACCTATATAAGCTAATTCTGTAAATCTCTCAGTCATGCTGCACTGGACTATAAATTGGCTCTAGAGACCATCTGTGACAGGAAATATCAGGACTTCTACATATACAGTAGATAAATTCAGTATTTATAGCTTGCATGTAATGCACAATGCATTTAAAGATATAAAAATATATATTTGCAAGGAGATGATAATCATTTGTGTACAGTTATTGTGTGGTGTCCTTTCACCGTCTATAATAGGACTGTGTTTTAAATTAAGCTTGTCATCAGTTTGAATTGATATTATGAAAGGCGTCTGTGTCATTAAACAAGGCTCCTTACCTGGGAACAGCTTGAGCCAGAACTGGCACCTAAAGTTAATTATTTTTAACAATAGTAGATAGCATGATTTATTTATGCAGTTGCGCTGCAGCCCTCCTTTCCGGCTTCCTGCCATTGAATACTTGTCAGTGGTGGGAACTCATCTGTATGGCCAGTAGAGATGACATTGTAAACATTTCCTTAAGCGATTCACTTTGTTATCATTAAATACGTGAAGAGAATAGAATAGGATATGTGGTTGACCAGGAAGTTATTTGCAAGCAAGAAATTGTACAGTAACAGAAGTCAATAAAATGAATATACTAATGCTACCTAATAATTACATTTTATGTATTGCTTATCCAGTGGCCAGCCTGGAATCCATTCCTGGAAGTACAGGTACACCTTGACAATAATGCTAGTATAAAAATAGTTAACTGAGTAAAACTTACAAGAAAAAACAATATTTGAAAAAGACTAAAAGCACTTTTAAAAGAAAAATTGATTGTGTACATGTGTAGTTGCCAGAATAGGTGAGAAGACAGAAGTTCTTCGTTCCTTTATGCAGGTTTATAGACTTTTTTAGCATGACTGTGTCATTTGGTTCCCTCTTAAACGATGAAGATCATTTGACAAAGAGAGACCTCTGGCGCCCACTACATTATAGTAACGGAACTGCACACAGACTGTTTCAGTTTGGACGGAATTTTGCTAAAATCACTTTAGGGAATATACATGTAGTTAATCAAACAGCAAGAGCAAGTTTAAAATATTTGCAGAAATCCAGAAACTTGTGATGACTTTTCAAAACTTTCTTAATACATTAAGCAAAAAACTGTGACAGATGTATTTACAACCACCACAACTGTCACAGTGGCTGTGGGGAGTTGAGTGGAAAATGGAGCTTCATTCTCCACTGTAACCACCCCAACTAAGAAAACTAAACATTACAATCAGAGATGCTCTTTCTATCCTATTGAGTTGGCATGATATTCACCGTTTAAGGAACAGTGCAATTTTATCAAACACTGACATCTAACCATTTATCCTCGTCAGGGTGGTGAGGGGCCTCAGACCTATCCTACACCACAAGATCGTTTATAATGTATTAATAAAGCACATTTTAAACTCAGTTGCATTTCTGTAGCCCCTACACAGCTGCAGCCTCATCCTCATCCTCTACATTCACCACAACCGTCGCAGTGGCTGTGGGCAGCTGAGTGGAAAATGGAGCTTCATTCTCCACTGTTACCAGCAAAGTGTACTGACTCTTCTTCTCATAGTCCAGACCCTTGAATGGAAAACAAACACACAGGGCGTTAAAAGAAATGTAACGCTCTTTGCGTTTTGTTAACAACCAGGATGTACTGGCAAGATCTCTGGCATAACTGTGAATAATTAACTCCGTTTAATAAAGATATTCACATACCGCCTCAGTTTACAGTGAACTCTGGGTCACTCTGATCAAAGCAACTGTAGCATCATGAATAATAGCCAAAAACCCTTGGAGTCACACTAAGTGAGAACCTCACCTTCTCTGTGACCTGGCCCTGCAGGCATCACTAACATCTGATGGATCCTCCTACTACCTCACAGAGCATGTGTACTTCCATTTGACCTGTCCAAATCACCCTTTTTTTAACGTTTTTTTCACCCTTGCAAAAGGTGTAACACATCCCAATCTGCTTCAGTTACCAAGGAGAATGACACCACCTCACTGCCAAGACCGCATCAGACCATACAGTGCACCTAGATCCTCGATCCTCTATCTCAGGACCTCTGTCAAGGCTGAAATGCGGAGAAATTAGACTCCCTATGTAATGGGTCCACTCTTATTTCAAGGTATGCAAAATGTAAAGAAAATTGTCAAAATTGTTGAAGTTGCACTGTAATTTCTTAAACTATTTTTAAAAAATCTGTTTTCATATTTTGATAGACTGATAGCTAAAAATGAACTAGCAACACATATCCTGCAAAGTTACGGCTTCAAAGGGGCTTAGAAAAATGGCTCCTCTCTGAATTCAGACTGACGAAGTCATGTGAGCGAATTTACCTTCACGGTTTTAATAATGCCATCCACATAGCAGGGTCCAGTGCTGACGTTGAAATAGCCTTCATCGTTCCCTTGGACAAACTCAAACTTGGGGAGCCAACTAGGAGTCATTGGCTCATCATTGTCGTACACAAACATTTGCACCACTTCCACATCCTTTCTATGCTCAGGAACAGACACCGAGTACTGTCACAAGAGAAACACTGTATTACCACGGGGCACTGATCAAGCTGCCAAAAGGTATTCAGAACCAGGGTTTGCTTTTGTGTAATACTATTCTACACAAAATTTGAATATTTTAACTAATAATTATTAATGATACTGGACTTACAGAGGACCAAGGAAACTGAGGGGCGTGGCTATTCAAAAGCAGAGCTTCATTCACATTCAGCACGTTCACCACCACGGTGGCAGTGGCTGTGGGCAGCCGGAAGGCAAATAGAGCTTCATTCTCCACTGTAACCAGCAGCGTGTATTTGTTCTTCTTCTCAAAGTCCAGCTCCTACATCACGGAAAGAAACACATTTAAAATAAATAAGAAATTTACAAACGAGAGGAGGCCATTCTGCCCATCAAGCTCGTTTGGGGAGAACTTAATAGCTCAGAGTTGTTAAAATCTTATCTAGCTCTGATTTAAAGGAACCCAGGGTTTTAGGCTGCACCACACTAGCAGGAAGACTATTCCATACTCCAACTACACGCTGTGTAAAGAAGTGCTTCCTCAAATTCATTTTTAAATGTTCACCCACTAATTTCCACCTATGGCCACAAGTTCTAGTATTTAAACTAATATTGAAGTAGCCATTTGGCTGAACAGCATCCCGACCTGTTAGAATCTTATATACCTGGATCATGTCCCCCTTTAGTCTCCTTTGCTCGAGGCTGAACAGATTCAGCTCAGTTGACCTCTCCTCATAAGACATTCCTCTAAGACCAGGAATCATTCTCGTGGCCCTACGTTGCACCCTTTCCAAGACAGCAATGTCTTTCTTAAGGTATGGTGACCAAGCCTGCACACAATATTCTAGGTGGGGTCTTACCAAGGAATTATATAATCATAGCATCAACTCCCTTGACTTAGACTCCACACACCTAGAGACGTAACCCAACATCCTACTGGCCTTTTTAATTGCTTACCCACACTGGCGAGAGTAGGACATGGAAGCATCAACATACACTCCGGGGTCTTTCTCATAAATCAGCTACCTTTATTTCAGTGGAACCCATAACATAATTTAATTTAATGACTTTATTAAATGACTTGCAAACTTCTGTCCAACAGCCAGGAACCAACAAAATGACTTAATTCATAATACTGTACTCTAATACACGGGTGTCAAACTCTAGTCCTGGAGGGCAGGAGCCCTGCACATTTTTGGGTTTACCCTCATTTAACACACCTGATTCAACTCTTTGTGCTAATTAACACACAGCTCTTGAGCTGGATCACTTGTGGTGGAACAGGGAAAGAACTAAGCTACACAGGGCTCCAGCCCTCCAGGACTGCAGTTTGACACCCCTGCTCTAATACTTTACCCTTATTGTAGCGACAACACCATCCAGGCCACCAGGGGCAGTTGACACACTGAAGACATTCCCATCATTCCCTTGGATAATCTTAAACTTCG
>JAODLD010000008.1:17054506-17066552 GCA_026781065.1 Mormyrops boulengeri
AACTGTAAAAAAAGATAAACCGGAACGTAAGATACCGCCAAACGCAGAGAGATATATATATATAAAATCTCCAAATGAAATGCACATTACAAATGTTCCATGTCAAGCCAACTATCGAGGAAGAATATTTCTCTATTTATTCTGTCTCCTCATGATATCTGTCGGCTGTGTCAGGCCTGAGAAACATTGTCTACTTCAAAAATAATGTTCTTCCTTGCAAGGCAAGGAGGGAAGAATCCCGTGTTGTGACATCCACCCCTTGACATCAACCTTGCACTTGCACTCTCATCTGGCACGGTTTCTCTTCTGTTCATTCATTGACTTTTTCACGTGTTTAGGAATGCGTTAACAATTTTGAGTCATAGTATTCAAATGATGACTGCTGTGTGCTGGTTATGTTTAAGCTCTGTAGCCCGTGTTTTCCATTTTGCATCAAAGTTCGACAGAGTACAAAACGCACCTTGATGAATGAGAATGTGTTTGAAGTTCTGCGAAAAGGGTGAATCAGATCTGCAGATTGTCTGACTAGGAAAACATTGTTTCAGGTTTTGCCAAATGGATGATTGGTGCCATGACTTTTGGTAACTGACAATTTTGTTCCAAGAATGGGATTTAGTGTTTTAGTAATTCATAAAAACTAAAAGTGAGTTCAGTTGGCCAGGATTTTGTAGTCTTGGAAGTGGGTAAGTTCTGTATAAAACATCAGACCAGTTTGTAATGCAGGCATGTGCTCTTTCTGTTCTCCAGATTGATGTACATATCACACCTGGAACTCACGCTGCGGAGGAAGCAGGTAACACGTCCTTCTAGTAAGCAGGCACCTGATCCTAGCTAAAGGCATCTTCTTAAAATAATACATACTATTAGCAACACATAGGGCAAAAATCTACATCTGTCAACGTTTGTTCTTGGATCTGCTAAGCTTGCATCTGGCTATGTCATTAGTGTGTCCTGGGCAGTTTTCCGTTCTCATATTTGGTATCTTCTCCAGTTAACAAGCAACTTGCAGATAAGGAAAGAGTGGCTGCAGCTTTGGAGAACTCGCATCTCCTGGAGGTGGTGAACCACTGCCTCAACACCAAGCCAGCGTGACCATGCCAAGGATTTTATTTTTCTCCAGTTGCAGTTTTTTTTCCTTTTGTTTGGCACAGCTTTTTGAATTTTGTATTGTGAATAAATAAACTTAACTATGTTTATTAACTAAATATTTGTGCACAGGTCTGAATTATACTCATGTTTTAATTACTTATTTTAAAAATATATATATGTATAGCCTTCCCCATACTCAAGTTTGTTGAAATAATGCATATTGAATTTTAAAAAATCCCTATTGGGAAGTTAGTTGTCGGGTAGCAGAGTGGCGCAGCGGAAGCGTGCTGGGCCCATAACCCAGAGGTCGATGGATCGAAACCATCCTCTGCTAATTTGATCATTTTTTAAAAAGCGAATGGTTCTCTTTACGCTTGTAAACGCTAAATACGGTTCCATGTGTTTATCTAAAGATTAAAATGACACGGTTAAGTCAAAATCATACAATTTTACGGTTTAGAGAATAGAATATCTTTCCTTTTCCACATATCAGCACATCATGTTTTACTACAGCGCCAAACAGTGCATCCTTGCATTACGTTAAGTGCTTGTTCAGGAGAAGGAGCGCCCTCTTCCGGACAAATGCAATTAATAAATACACCCTTCTCAATGGAAAGCGAATCCGCAATTAAACACGGACTCGGTCTTTGATCCGAAGCGCGCCAAGGCATCGCCTCCTTGCACTCATTTCTTTACTTACATATACTTCATATAATGCATATTGTGTATATGTATCCATTTTTCAATCTTGAATACACGCATAAATAAAACTGGAGCACGCGGGGTACGATAGAAATATAAGGCACTGTTTCGGGTGGAACTGTGCATATAAATTTGCTTTTTGTCGGATTGCCTGTGATAATACTGTATTTTGAAATTAATGAAAACCATCAAACGGCTATTACTTTAAGAGCTCAGACCTTTATTAAAGGACCACCTGGACCCTGTTCCCGGCACATATAGGGGTAGACAGGGGCGTCATGCAAGACAAAATTTTTAAATTTTGAAAAAAAGAAAAATAATAACGCAGTTTTCCGTAATTTGACACGACTGGGGCTTACTGTCATTTTTTATAACAATGCCGAAAATTCTCCTCTGCATCTTGACCTGGAGATAAATGGAATTCAGTGTTTAGCTAACTAAAACCTGTGATAGTGGTGGTCAAAACATTCAGCTCACTGTCGTGATACTCACAGCGCTCCCCTTTTATAGTAATGTTAAACAGGATGATATTACAAGTCACGACTAGCTATAGCGAGTCAGAAGCCTAAACAGGGGTGGGTAACCTTAACTGGTAGTAATTAACCCATATATGTTACATTGCAGGGAGCAGTATCTTGCTCAGGCTAATTAAGCACTTTAATTGGTGGTCGAGGATTTGAACCAGCAATCTTTCGAGTGTTAGTGCGCTTTCCTATACATCAGACCACAGAATGTATGAACTCCTTTTTTGCTTTATAAATAGCCCAATATTTTTACAACAAAATCACGTCGCTAGGACAGCACCCTAGGCCTATATACGTGCTTTATGTGTATATTTTAAAAAAACGTTTTGAATTTCTTGTCATGCCATTCTGATCTTTTTGTTGTATGTGTCCTTCCGACCAGATCGCTATTATTTTTTTTACTTCGCTTGTCACTGTTTTCTGAGTTCATAACTGTTTTCAAGGCGACATTTGTATTTTGTTAATAGACAATCGACAAAGGAAGCGTTTCAAGTGCCACTCCAAAGTACCGAAGTACCAAAAAAGTATCCCAGCTGGTTGCACGTTTGGTACTGCATGGTACTCGACCGAAAGTCAATTAATGGAAAAGAGAAAGTACCAAACGTGCGGTGGAAAAGTACCATTCGTTCAGTTATTTTTTATGAAACTGCATGTTTATTAAATTCTTATTTTCATTAAAGTATGGGTCATCTAAGAGTCTTGTGAATGTATATCGATCGCCTCAGGTCTAATTAAAATTAAAAACAATCACGTAAGCATGTTTTAGCGTTTTAAATATATACGAACAGTCAGCCTCCAAAAGCGTGATTATAGATCTTCAGTATCTTCAGAAACTTGCCAACATATAGTCTAAAATACTTTAAGTAAATGCTAAGACCAACACCAAAGCCACAACATACAGTAGGCCTATATAACAAGTGCTGTTCGCAAAGGCTATTGGGATCAGCACTTTACTAATCGGTCAGTACCCTATCTATCTATGAATGTAATTTATTAAGCAATGTTTTGAAAGACATGAAGATAAACATCAGCTTTTCTTTTATTGATTATGGATAATAGACACTTTCTTGATCTTATACCATCACTTACATTTCAGGTGTTTTGAAGATTGTTTTTTGTTACCAGACCAATTTTAATCTGACTGAAATAGAAAATATATTTCCATTTTTTTTTCGCAAATAGTCGTCAACATGCTCAGTCTGTTTATTCTGAGATTGAACCATAAAAGTTGCCTTTATAATCTTTACATTTTCTAAGTGTATCTTGATATTTACAAGTACAAGATATCACATGTGGTTCTGTGACCCGCAAGATTTAAACCTGGAATCATACCGACCGGTGAAAGATCTTTACTGTCAATTAGCAGATGCTTTTGTCCAAAGTGACGTGCAAGTGAGAAAAATAGCACATTACAAACACACACACAGTGGAGGTGTCGATTAGGCATAAGTGCAGCTAGGCTGAGCTTCCAATGAATTCCCCATTACAAGTGTGAGCAGTACTGGAGCAGGAGCTGCACAAACATCTACCAGACAAAGCAAGAACCTAATAAGACTTCTATCATTCAGCAGAATGAGCAACATTAAGAACAGTCAGGCAACATAGAAAGGCATCAGGTTAGTAGAGGGATTCCTAGAACAGATGGCTCCTGAGGCGTTTCTTGAAGGTGGAGAGGGAGTCTGATGATTGGATGTGGTTCAGCAGCTCATTCCACCATCAGGGAAGCACACATCATGACACTTCTCATGTAGTTGAGGTATCTCCAAGCGGTGCCAGTTTGCTGGCTGAAGAGGGTGAGATGGAATGTGGGTCTTAAGGAGCCTCTTGATGGGGATAATGGATCTGAAGACCAACATCAAGGAGTTGAACTTGATGCGAGCGCCTATAGGAAGCCAATGAAGAGAGCCACTGAAGAGAGACCACTAAAAGCCGCTCACAAGTGGTCATCCCCATATAATAAGTACAGATCTGTAAGCGTAGGTGCTGCAGCTCGCACACAAAAGCCTCGGACATAATGCAGGAACTAAAGGCAAGGGCAACAGAATGGGCGATGACTCACGTAAAGGTCCAGCATTGATGACTGACATGCACTCACCGTGCTATTAGCATTGAAATAAACGCTGATACCTCTGCTATACATGTGTTAATGAGAGAGAGAGAGTACTTGAGCTGGGCTGAGTGGGAGATTTTCTCAGTAATGTCCATTTGAATAGTCAGCTGGAATTAAAGTAAGAAAGAGCTGATATCCTGGGGAGGGAGGGCTTCTTGTTCACCAGACATTAACCTATTGTACACACACATCGCACCGACATTCAGAGGGGCAGTTACTCAAGCACAGAAGAAAGGCACCCCCACCCTCACCCCCCCCCCCCCCAAGCAAAAAATAAATAAGTAAAAAAATACGAAGGCAACAGGACCACATCATCTGCAAAAAGCAAAGACATAATCCTGAGGTCATCGAACTGGACCCCCTCCGCCCCTTGGGTATGCCTAGACATTCTATCCATAAAAGTTATGAACAGAATCAGTGATAAAGGGCAGCCCTGGCTTTCAAGAGCTTTCAAGAAAATCTAAACTTGGTCTAAACTTGGAGTGAATTTGGAGGCAAAAAAATGGGTCTTACGCGACACTAACAGGCTAGCTGTACGTAATAAAATCCCACTGGGTGTAATTTAATTTATAACCAACAGATGGCGACACCACCCTGAATGGTTTAAACTCTGAAAACATAAATACTGGCGCAGGGTACCATCGGGCGGCGCGGCGAGCTGAACCGGTGCGGGTCGCGTCTAAAATGTAGATAGCCGTGTGTAGTTAGAGTCAATTGTGTCGTTATTGTGTTTTTATCTTAGTGTCATATATAGTGTTTAATGTATTATGTTAGGTGTTGTAAACGGTGTGTGCGCGCCAACCTTGTGTAGTATAAGTATTCGGGACGGTCAGCAGGGTAGGAGGAGGGTATCTGGGGACGTGGGCGTTTTACGCTTGATGGAGTTGATGGAGATGTTTGGTTTTTCTAAGAACTATCAATAAACGAGCGATTGTGTTTGGACAGAGCTATCTCGCCTCGTTCTTGCTGCCATAATGTTTGGGTCTGCCGAGCTATAATACTTCTCACTGCTGAATTGTATTACATTAAAAGTCTAACACTGTCTGTTGACTGCAGGGAAAAAATCGTATATGAAGCCAGCGAAGAACGAAAATAAAAAATACATATTTATTGCACAGCGCACCCAATTTACACTCGGCCTATGTTTTTCCTATCATTTTTATTTTGGAATCATGTATTTATATAATCGTTTACAAACTTTGAGGCGCTAATGCTGTTGATCAGAGGGGCTTCCCAGGTTCGTAATTCGCATGGAGACTGAACCCGACATATATAAATAGCCTAACACGTACATGTAGGCTACCAATGATTCAAGGGTTTTATTTGTCACCTATATATTATGTGCAATGCTTTGGCTTGACAGTGCGATGTAGATCCGTCAGTAAATCATGCCTGTAAATAGATCACTGATGCGTACAATCATAGTCAGATGCTCAGTGCGCCGGTCATTACGGTCGCGGTAATACCCCGGTTAAGGAGCGGCTCCGCATTACATCAGCGCCGTGGGAGCTTGGAAGGGGGAGCCCCTAACCCGCCCCCGGCTTTCTGAATCACGTCTCACAAAGCAGACTGATCCCCCCCCCCCCCGTCCCCAGCATGATGTTACTATCTATAAAGAGGCAAACCCGGCCTCGGACTGACGTCAGGGAGCCGGCCGGAACATAAATAGGGGCTTCAGCTCTGCTGCCGGACAAAGCGAAAAGCCGCGGAGGAGGAAGAGCAGCACGACCGCAGGCTTTATTATAGGAATCTCGGCGTCTAGCTCCTATCATATAAAGGAAGAGCAGCATCAGAAAGGATAAACGCAACAAAAGAGAAGCTTGGATTAAAATGTAGGTTTTCGCCTGGGGAATATATATCTTTTACGTTAGTGTGTTATTGGTCATTTTTACTTACTTTTTAAATTAATGTAGGGATCATTAATTCTGTTGCCTTTAAAATGGTTAATGTGTATCACAACATTTATACTTATGTCAGTCGAAATGATAAACATGCAATTGAAATAAAACTAAATTAAATATTTAAGTGAAGTAATGAATGGCACGGTGACTCGTGAACATATGCGGTGCTGGAAAAATTTTTTTTTTAAATACCGGCATATATGTATATTTGGATAGATATTTGTTTTAAATTGTAGGAAAGTGAGATGTGGAAAGAAGTGTATTTTCGATAGCGTATAAAGAAACACCAGACAGCTAACATAACTGTCCGAGACATATTCTCATATATTTCACAATGAAGTGCCTGTTTGCTCACGCGGGTCATTTTGCAGACACTAGCGATCATGACGCTGAACAAAACGGACAAACTGCGGAGCATGGACAAGCGGCGAGGGAGCACTCCCTTCCCCATCCACCTCCAGAACTTGCACCGGAGAAGCATGCCCGTGGACGACCGGGAGCTGCAGTCCACGGTTCCCTTGGTGCAAGCCGCAGAGCTGTCAAACTTCACCCGCTGCACCTCGTACAGCCCCGGCGAGCCACACCGGGACAGCTGCGTTTCAGACTCATCCGACTCGGTCATCTCATCCGGGAGCGACTCCGATGGACACGTTCACAAAGTGGTACTGCTGGGCGAGCACGGCGTGGGCAAATCCAGCCTGGCACGGATCTTCGGTGGGGTTGAGGAGAATCACGAGTCGGATGAAGCAGGTGAGCTGACACTACACGTTAACGTGTGTATGTGTGGGGCGGAGGGGTGCAAAAAAAGGCTTTATATTCTGCATTTTCACAAAACCAAGCAGATCTGCGTAACAGTAATAAGACAAAAATAGGTCATTATCGATGCCAGAAAGTCAGATTTAATATTGTAATGCATCAAGAAATTTAATCAATTTGATTTTATTTCAAAACACATATTTCTTGTACTTATGTGTCTTAAACATGGGGCTTATCCAGTCAAGTATTTTTGCCTAAATCGAGTTTGCAACTCAAAGAGTAAGATAATATCGATTCCTGTTGTATTCCTTCCTGCTATTTTTATCATCCATGCTATCCCGGTCTTTATAACCACTGACTAAGACGCATAATGGAAAAAACACACAATGGGGAAAGAGATAATGAATCCATTCGTCTTCAGGATTAAAGAGCGCTTCTATCTACCACTACTGTAGGGCAGGAATTCTCTGTCAGAGCATGTTGTGTAAAGGTAAAGGGGGACACTTTGCAAAAGGCTAACGTCTGCTGTCCGCTGACTGTTTCTCCTTCAGGGAACATGTACGACAGATCTATTATTGTGGATGATGAGGAGGCCTCCATTCTCTTGTACGACGTTTGGGAGCAGGTGAGCAAACCGTTACCAGTCTGGCTTTGGAGGAGGGCGAGACCAAGGGGAAGTAGCTGTTGCTGGATGTATTTTTTTATGTGAAAACGGGCAAGAGAGTGACTTTGTGGCTTCTGGTGGTACCGTAGGATAACAGCCAGTGGTTGAGGGAACAGTGCATGAGGATGGGCGACGCATACATCATCGTGTACTCCGTGACGGACAAGGCCAGCTTCGAGAAGGCATCAGAGCTGCGGATCCAGCTGCGCAGGGCCAGGCAGTCTGAGAACATCCCCATCATCCTCGTCGGGAACAAAAGTGACCTGGTGCGCTCCAGAGAAGTGTCAGTCGACGGTAAGCAGCATGGACGTCTGAACGTCATAATAATGATGGAAAGCAAATGGCGAGTGGGACTTGAACCCACAATCACCTTCACTTCTTCTCATTACTATAGCTAGCTGTTTGGTCATTAAAATTTACTTGGAAATTAACAGTAGACGTCAGCTTTGAATAGGACTCTCTTCTGTATTTTATACTTTTAAATGACTAAATCAAATCTAGAATTAACATGTATTTATTTAACAAACACTTTAGTCCCAAGTGACATAGAAGTGCGGCAAATAGCATATTACTTACTATATACTGAAATCTACAGGTGGTTGTTGGATCCAAACCCAAGCTTTAGCTGAGGGGCTACACACAGTTTCAGTATGCAGGCATCACTGTGCCCTGAGGGAGGTGCTATCCTTTACATCCATGTTTCCCACCCAGAGGGCCGTGCCTGTGCCGTGGTCTTCGACTGCAAGTTCATCGAAACATCCGCCTCCTTGCACCACAACGTGCAGGATCTGTTCGAGGGCATCGTCCGGCAGATCCGCCTGCGCAAGGACAGCAAGGAGGAGAACGCGCGTAGACAGGCCAACAGCAAGCGGCGCGAGAGCATCGGCAAGAAGGCCAAGCACTTCCTCGGCCGCATGGTGGCCCGGAAAAACAAGAAGATGGCCTTCCGACAGAAGTCAAAGTCCTGCCATGACCTGTCAGTCCTCTGAAAGCCCAGATCTCTCCCCCCTCCCCTGAACTGTTACTCTGTCACCAAGACCAGATGCTGTGTGACCCAGGCTAGTATTTTAAATAGTAAATCAAGGACTGATAGAGCTGTATATAAATATATTTGCATTTTTATACTAATGAACCTACTAAGAAACACATGTATGAAGGCCATTCAATGGCGAAACATCTGCATGAAGCTTTCTTAATGTTTTTTTATTATTATTTTATTCTGCCTTAAGAGTACTGCTGTTCATCCCTACTTGCGCATAGAGGCAGGGGCACCACTAAAGTTTATCCTGCAAAGGTATTCGGTTTGCTGTGGAGTACCTCGGCCTTGAAAGTGGTAGCTGTAGGTACAAAGATTTCCAGTAAGGCTGCACAACCAAGACAAATGCTGTAGAAGTGAAATATCGTACAGTGTTCTTGGGACTTGGTTTCTTGTGCGAGCAGAGAGTTTTTGTGAAGAGCTGTATGGTGGATTTTTCCGTTGAGCTGTCATTTGGAAAGATATTTACTTGAAACTGTGTACGCGGGTTCGTACCATGGCTGGAATATAGGTGTAGGGGGTGAGGGGGGCAGGGCGGGGGGGGACTAATGCAGGAAGAACATACTGTAATATGATGCTGACCTGCAATATTTATGTGTGAATGAATGAGAAAGAAGCAATAAGTTATGTCTGTGTTGTGAAGTTGATGTTTTATGAAAGTTGATTTGCACTTCCATTAAAAACGTCCTATTAAACTTTGATAAATGTTTACATTGATATTTTCAATAAAACTGAAAAATGTGACGACCCAATTTTTTCCTGCATGGTTACAGAGTTAGTAGTATATTTTTGTTACATGAACATTGTAGGCATCCTTTTCCTGACCTCAGCAAGGGAAGTTGAAGCTGAGGACCTTTCTTGAGACGTGAGACTTCGCCCAGCATTATAGCATCCGGAACATTAACCAAACCCAACATAAGCAAGGGAGGCACATCCTGCGCTCTGGAAAACAAATAACTGTATGTATTATTGAATGTGCACTGTTCATCTGGTGAGAACCTAAATGAACTTAATGTCAATTCTGGGTGGAATTTCACTTTCAGAGATGAGATTAAACAAACACCAGAAAACCCTGATGGAGTGGGACTCCCCGTCCTTAATCTACATCACGAACGGAAAGCGATTTATTTCCATAATGATCATCATGGTACTAAGCTGCTCTCTCTTTTCTCCTCGGGGTACAGGAAGATCACAGTGCTTCAGGGCTGTGCAGAGGAGAATTACAATGACACATTTCCCCAAAGCCTGCCGCTTTCCCAGAGGATTCCTTGGCGCTTGAGTCCCATCCAGCTTCAGGGAGTCCAGGCAGCATCTTTTTTTGGGCAGATATGTCAGAGGTCGCTCGTAGGAGGCCTCGCCACGTGCTGGCGAGTGCCTTTCCGAAATCAGCGGGAATGGCTCCTTGAGGGACCTTGGAATGTAAATTATACATAGTATAATTTTTGGTTCACTGGATGTCATGTACAGACTCCCTTCCTGGGAGTTGAATGTGTTTAACTAATAAATCTTAACCGATAAACCGCCTGCCGTACATCACATTTGGTTTCGTTTTTAGATACTTTGGCCAGACATGGATGTTTATGATACAACTATTAAGCATGCAACAATTAAAGTGCTACAGGAACTCGAACCCACAACCACCTTCACTTCTTCTCGTTACCACTGCTTAAGAGTCATTTTAAAGTCTGCCCACTCTGTTGATGTAGCCTCTGGGTGATGTGCAGGCCACGCGCTGGAGACCTGGTACTTCAAGGACTCTGAGGAGAAGCTTGGATGTTACTTGGTGTGTTTGCTAGACTCTGTGAAGCAGATTAATGTCAGGCTCAAGGCTGCATACCTTCCTTTTTTGTTAAAAGTTATAACAATGGTTAGGTTTTTAAAAAGCAGAATCCTCATGAAATTTAATTGGAATGATTTCTGTGATGGATGCGGGAAATTTGTTGAGAGATATTTTTTCCTGTGCCAACGTTTTGAAGGTTTTGTAGAGTGAAAATGGAAAAGGGGTGGTTGCCATCTCATTTATTAATGCTGAGGTAACTAAGATCCATGAACTGATTGGTGGCCAAACCAGTGGCCTGTACTACAAAGCGGGGTTACTGGCTTATCGGGGTGACTTGTGGGATTTAAGGTAGTCTGGGCAAAATGTAAGTGAATGAATATGAAGTCCATTTAAACTGTGGTACCTTAAATCCGACAAGTTACCCCGATAAGCCAGTAACCCACTTCGTAGCATAGGCCACTGGTCTGGTCCTACGTGATGATAACCACACCTAGTGGTACTTCCTGTGTGCGGGTTGGCACAGTCAGCTGCCCATCAATGCCTCAGCTCCATGCTGATTGGAGCCTGCTTGGCCCCGCCTCATGGCAGCATCTTCAGACACAGTGTGATTGGGCAGAGCTGCCAGTTGTGTTACCTCCACTGGCCTTGTCCTGCCCTCGAAGAAATTCTAGAAATAGTGCATGTTTCTATTCACATGCACACACACGCACACACACAGACCTGTACTCGTATCTGTGGGACCGTCCATTCATTTCTATGGGAAAAACCAATAACATAAGGTATACCTGGACCACACACACACACACACACACACACACACACACACACACACACACACACACACACACACTGTTAGTTGCCAGAGAAGCCAGGGAGAAGCAACAGATTTAACAGTGGCTAGCAAATAAATGTGTGAGGTATCTGTTGAGCAGCGGGGCAGGAATTTACAATGCATACACCCTCAGTATACCTAAAAGATTAAAATGCTCCCTGCTTCTCCCGTCGCTGTTTGACTCAACTCTGCGATAAGGCTGTTTGTTTAAAAATAAACCCCGCTGTGTTGATGCCAACATGAAAAATTGGCTTTGTCCATGTTTGCTTGGTTAACATTTGCCCTTGGCGGTGAGAGCGACCTGGATGAATTATTCAGGGTCTCAGGTGACCTGGCACTATTCTCGGCTGCCTAACCTTCCCGCTGAACGTGCTGAGGGGGGACATCGAGCAGACGTTGAGGGAGGTTCCTACACACCTTCAAGCCTCTCAGCCAAGAGAATAACCTCCATCCTATTTTCTGCCGGTAAGCCACCACTTAAAGCAGGATTTCCCAAGCTGGAAGGTCGCCAAATGTCAGGAGAGAGTATCTGACATTTACAAGTAGCCTAGTCAACAAGAAATAGATTTAATTTATTTAACCCGGGTGTTCACTTAAAATTGACCACGGAATTAAAAAAATTGTGTTCATCATTATGTGGTATAATCAATGA
>JAODLD010000008.1:17074032-17106985 GCA_026781065.1 Mormyrops boulengeri
CCCCCCCCCCCCCCCCCCCCCCCCCCCCCCCCCCCCCCCCCCCCCCCCCCCCCCCCCCCCCCCCCCACACAGAACCTTTATGTCCTGCTCCTGCTGCAGTGTGACCTGTAATCTGCTTTCCCCCTGGCTGTTTCAGTTCGTTGACAATGTGGCTGCATCAGCAGGGGGCACAGATGATGTCACTTCAGACAGGCAGACAGGTGCACAGTGGTCCAGCGTAAACTGAAGTTAATTAACCAATCGATGTCATTTGCTAGCTTTTGTTGAACTGAAATGAAGTGAATTGATTTCCTGCACATGAAAGGGAAAATGGCTCACTAATTTTTATCTTTTGAAAGGAGAGGGCTCTTCTTCCCACTTTCCCTACGCCAAGGTGAATAAGATTTACATCACTGGAGTTCTGTGCTTTCCTGAATCATTTTTGCACGTGTCACAGAAAATATGACCAGGCATCTGGGAGCAATACATTCATGTAGATATAAGTCAGAGGTGGTTCACAATAAATGACGTGGAACTTCAGCTAATGATGTGTGATGTCAGTGACAAAGAGCCCACCTCCCATCAGGCTCATTGCAAGGCAGCGGTGAAGGAGTTTGACAGTTGGGGTGAGTCAGCTCTCAATGCAGCAAAAACATTATGCAGCATAGAATGGTCTCCATTCTTTGTCTCATCCCCACTTCAAAGGCTTTATGATCCTTACTGGTCTGCACAGTAAATGAGTTTCATGTTCATTGGTATAGATCAGTGTTTCCCAATCTGGTCCACGGGGACCTGCAGATAGTTCATGTTTTTGCTCTCCTCAGCTACCAAAAGAGCAAAAATGTGGCAGGGAGCTGGGAGGGAGCAAAAACATGGACTGTCTGTGGGTCCTCGAGGACCGGGTTAAGAAACACTGCTATAGATCTTGATTGCATGTACAATGTATGAGCTAAAATATCATTACATTGATATTTGTGTGTATGCAAGTTTTTGGGATAACCTTTAGGTTAGCCGTTCAAACCCAGGTGTGAGGACTTTTCAGCCAATCAGTCCTCTAATTAGTGACCTAATTAGGGAGTTGCAGCGAAAACCTGCATATACACCGGCCCTTTGCGCATAAGATTGGCTACCCCTGATGTAATCCAATCCAAAATGTAACCCAAACCCATTCCCTGGCTCACTTGATGGTTCTAATGACCCTGACCAGTAAGATGTCGCTGTCCAACGAGAAACGCGTATCTCCTAAAATCCAGTATTTCAGGGGCATTAAAAAACACATTTTCGACTATTTTACAAAATAACCATAAAACAATGTAACGAGACACCCTCAGCACCACAAAAAGAACCTTTACAGAGCCACCAGTGAATGGTTTAATGTTTAATATGGGCATGGATTGTTGTAAACAAGGCAAATATATCAGTTACATAAAGATAGTTATATAGCTATCTAGTTGTCAGTGTTAAGCTGTTATATAATTATGAAGTAATCCGTACAAGCAACCATCATGGATACAAATGTGAATTAGTACATAAATACTAATACATAAATACTAGTTAAATAGATGACTTCATAAATCATCTTTTCACTGGTCAATTAGATGCCATATGCTATCAGTAGACACAGGAGAATGGACACATTCCACCTATAGTTGTCAGAAGGTGGACAAATCCAATTTTCATCAGACAGCAACGATTTGCAGTTAGAACATGGATCGACGGATATTTGGTGTAAGTGCTAAAAGGTCATCTTCCTAAACCACAACGTTCAAAACAATGTCAGAAACAAAGAACATCTCATAGTGGCAGATGAGTCAAACCCCTTGGGAATAGTCTAAAATCTAAATCACGCCAAGATGACATGATCCAGGGATCTTCTTGGCGCATGCTGAGAACATGGATGATTCTGCCCCAGAGACCTCACTAATAAACTACTGGAAAATTACTTAGAAGACACTTTCAAATAAAGCAATATACTATTTCTTTTGCTTACACGTCTAACCATGTTTATGTACGAGAATTTGACCCGGCAATCTTCTGGTCACAAGTGTCCTTCCATAACCACTTGACCATCTGCCGTCACTGGAAACTGTGCATTTCTGTTTTCTCTTCCGCTCCAGGACTGAGGAGCTCCCGCAGGGTTGTGGTCAAACATGCCGTACAGATAGTGATTGAAGGCCTCCTTGTTCCCGTAATCCCCATGGAGGGAGGTAATTCCTGAGACCTATGACTCTTTCCATGTTTAGAGAGCCTTCCATTTTATTTTTGTGCTAAATTAATTTGAGAAAATGAGCACGCCAGGAATGGTTGGCTGTTGTCATTGGTATTGCTGTTGTGGTGAAATAAGACCACCATTTTTCAGAGGCTGTTTTCTATCTAAATGATCCCCACAATCTGACAGATGAGACACATAATATTTATTTACAGGGAAAAATAAGAATAGATGACAATGGTGGTGATGAGCAGAAAGATGGACCAGGTACCAAAATATAATAGACGTATACCTAGAAAGTTTGGACTACTTGCAGACTTATAAGGTGTGTTGCTTTCCAACAAAGATCCATATCTGAGAAACTACATACAACATAACATCAGACTTTTCTCTGCTTAGAGGTCTTTTCTGAGCCCATTCCAGTTTACTACTGGTCACATGAAGACCTAGTCACTAAAAGACATGAAATCGACCAGACATACTCCTATGCTCCTAATGTCTTGCTAACCAACACAACATTCATGTAAAAATCTGAAAGGATGATGTGACCATGTCTGGATGTTATCCAAAAACGAACTCCAGGGGGCGCCTCCCTGCTCGTGCCTAGGAAACGTCCAGTTTAACCTTATGTACCTCGGCTCCTGCCAAACTTGTCTATTTCGGAAGCATTAGCACATCTTCTCAAAATACATGGTTTGCACTTAAGAAAAAAAAATACTCTGCAGACATCAGGGTTTTATTCGCTTGTTGTCATTTACAAACACCTGAGCTGGATAATTCAGTCCCGACAAGGCAGTCGGGGGGCAGGGGGGCTGTGTACGTCTCCAGGGGAAAAGGGGTGCATGGCAAGACATGATCAATCAAGGTCAGAGGGTGGTCCGATTTGAAGGAGACGGCCGGCAGGCGTTCAAATTTCAGCACAATCGGTTCCTCTGTCGACAAAATGAATAAATGATGCAGCAAAGAAAATTTCCCAAAAAAATGAGATCAGATAACCACCCTACCTCCCTTCCTTAATGGAAGCTACCTGGCCTTTGGGTATAATTAGATGCCCTTGGTCTGGAGTCTAGAGTGGCTCTGGGAAGATGGGAGGGGCTCAGCTTTGTACTTACTGAAATAATGTGAAATTACATCTGGGGGGAGGGGGTGTGGTGATGTAATGGCACCTTTTTGGTAATGAATTGTTTAAGTAAAGTGAGGTTTGGCAATGAACTGCTTGGTGTGGAAAAAGCTATCACAACAATCACAGCAGACCTGCCCCCCCACCCCAGCTAATTCCAGCAACATGTGAGCGGTGGCTTTATGCGTGGAAGACCCATGGATCAACAGGTCAAAGGGGCTCTGAGGGAGGGGCTCCCTGGTGGATGAGCAACTGGCAGATTAAACCCCCCACCCCTTCCCCCCTGAAGTGGAGAGATAGGGGCGTGCAAGTGAGGGTTTGCAGGACTGGAGAGGGGTGCTTGAAGTGATCCGTTACTATGGCTACCAAGGAGGGGGCAAGTTCAACTGCAGAAGAACCACAACATGAGACGTCCATAGAGGGGAAGCCCCACAAATAGTCCCGATTACTGCAAAAGGAGCAGCCGCAATGTTAACCATGTGCGGCTCTGCGGGTTGGCACTCAGAAGGTCACTGGTTCAAATCCCAGGACTGGCAGAGTGTTTTTACCATTAGGCCCTAAAGTAAGGCCCTTACACCCAGTTTCTCTGACCCTGCTCTCTCAATTGCACATCGCTTTGGATAAAATAATCTGCTAAATAAATGGAAATAAGTTAAAACATTACATTGGACATTCACTGGGCCAAAAACAGCGTAAGTAGCGAAGAGAGAAAAATTTGCATAGTGTTCATGATTTACAGGCCAGTTTGTCTGGATTATGAGTGTCTGTGAAAGGTTTTCTGCCTCAGGCTCCATTTCTCTCTCACCATGTTGTATCTCTTCATGGTTACATCTTCATCCTTCTTCCTTAGCATGGGATGAGAGCAGAGAAGGCAGATAGCTGCTGCGTCACAAGCTCGGGTCCAGAGATGCTAGAGAAATCTTTACAATAGAGAGAGACAGGCAAATCAATAAGGCCTCTCTATTCCAGTGAAAGGTATAGCATGGATTCTCAGAACAGTCACTATGTGAACCTGGATTATTCTATTGTTGATTCTTCATTAAAAATACACGTATTAGGCAATCCAAAGGAAAGTATTTCATAGCACAGTATCTGGTACATGTTACAGATAACATGGAGAATTACACATGAATGGAGAGTTAAATTGAGCCAAAGTGGAATATGTTGGCTTTCACTGCAGACTTTCACTGTACTTTGACACTTATGACAGGCTATTTCTATTTCAGTTGTGCATGCCATAAAAAGAGGCTATGAAAATAGTTCCCCCTCCTTTGTCCTCTCTGTTCCTCCAGAGGACTCCCGCCTTAGTCCTCTAAACTTCACCATCACTCCAGTACAGCTTAGTACACCTGCGAATCAGCCCAGGTAGAGAAATGTCATTTGGCACAAGGGCAGACTGCATCAACTTTTCATCTTAAATCGGCCTCTAACTACAGCTAGTAGTGAACCTCCCCTTCAATCCTTCAGGAGTTAGAGGGTGACCTACCTAAAGTGCCCAGCAGGTGGTGCTGTGATTAGGAGCCACACTTTTGATCATAAGGGTCTAACTACATATGTTGGGATTGCTGGCCCATAGCCAGAAATAAAATCTGTGGAGGGTCTGGCAACTCTGTCAATAGGTTCCTCTTGGTTGATTTTGCTGACTGGGAGGGGGGGTTCCCCAGGTACAACCAGGGACCTGAAGCTAATTTCAAGATGTTCAAACTACCTGGCTTTGTGCCTGGGAGACTGGATTGGATGTCAAGTCTGTGTAAGACATCTGATTGGCTGGTCCCGCCTCCTCTAGTTGCTTGGATCCACCCCCTCTACACTCTGATTAGTTACCTCTCTGAACCAATCATTTTTTATTCTGCCCTCTGAACATTTTTGATTAAGTTAAACTCCCATGAGCCTATGTGTGTTTCATTGAGAGCAAAATGGGGTAGGCAAAAGCACATTTTCCCCATATGTATAAGTATCATCATTGAACCAACAACCTTCCGATTACACACCACAAAGTCCTAATGCACTAAATATGAGCCACACCCCTCTCCATTTCATATCAAAGGGAATGAAAAGGAGTGATGAAACAGGGTAAGGGAGCATGGAAGATGAGTGAAGGGTCTCACATATTGTGTCTGACTTCCGGTTACGGGCCACCGCCCCGGGCCCTGATCGATTGGTCTCCCACTACAGATCACGGCGTGTTCACCAGGCCATGTGCAGCGGCGATACGTGCTCAGTCTGTGCACTGGGCTCACTCTGTTCTTATACACTTATTTGTTTAACTGTGATTGTGCATCTGCCTGGCCAGGAAGGCATTAAATTAAGTGTCCTCATTATGACAGAGCCGCGGGTAGGCGGTGGTCTCACAAAGCAAAACACTTCTGTTCCGCTGTCCATCAGACGCAAGACGACCATAAACTCACCACTGTACAGTGAATCTCTTCCTCACATCTGCATGGAATGACACCCCATTGGCCATTTGTACAGGTACAGTGGAATTCATTATTTTTCACATATGAGGTAAGAGTGAAGCTTGGGGTCTGACAGCAGGGTCAGCCATTTACCCAGCTCCCCAGGAGCATTTTTCTGGGGTTAAAGGGCCAACAGCAATATGACTATTTTGTCAGCCACAGGATTTGCAACACTGGCCTTCTGATCCCAGGCACAGGGGCCTAGCCTGCGGAGCCACACACTGTTGGGTGTAGTTCACAGAATCAATACAGCTGCTATGTTTTATGGAGTTTGGGGATGCAAGCCCAGTTAGAGCCACCTGTTGAGAGCATCAGTGATCTGCCTGTACTTGTTCACCACTCATAACAGTATCCTACTCAGTCTTCGCTAACTCAGTCTTCGCTAACTCAACCCAGACCTATTTATTGAGAAGTAATTTAACCATCCATCCATCCATCCATCTATCTATCTATTAATTTGTTAATTTGTCTAGATTGCTGAACACACATCACGCATTTCTCCCAGGATCCACCACAAGCGTGTCAAAGATGTCAGAGACTCCCATAAGCCTCTGCAATGTGTCTGTAAAACCAGAAGACAAGGCAGGCCTCATCCGCAGCATCCAGGGCTCAAAACTGGACTTAAACAGCATCAGGTGAACAGTGAGTATATTTTATTTCGTGTCCATTGCTCCATCATTGAAATTGCACGATGAAATCTCTGTACGGGTAATTTCTGTTTTTTAGTGTAATTATGTTTATTCTGTACATTTTTAAATGAAAAACTAAGAGGTGCTGTCCTGTAGTTCTGTTTCTTGTCTTTATTCTGTTTGTCACGAATCCTGATCCTTTAAGTAAGTAAATTAATATACTGTAATGTTCTACTGTATCATGGTTTGTATTCAGGCAGGAATATCGTGGAAATACCTCTGAGTGGTCAAGTATAAATTTGAAAAATGTTTGGAAGCATTGCTCTTGACAGTTCCTTCTTAAGCTTGTCCTCAAAGACAGGAGAGGACAAGCACCCAAAAGTCTACATTAAAATAACTCAGGTTGGAGCAAACTGACCTGAATTGTCTTTGCAAAGGGTCCAGCAATAAGGTGGAATGAAATTTGGCAGCGTGTTTCATGTGAGGGTGCTGCAGTGTGTCACTGCAATAAATTCCTCCTTGTCTGCATCCGTCACGCTTATGGTGCTCTTCCTTGACATCGATAGATGATGGGGGATTGCTGGACACCAGGAGCATACACAGGGGTGGGGCCACCGTGACACTGGCTCCAGCTGAAAGCTGATTATCCCACAGAGTCTCCCCGCCCTGTCACTCACCGATTTGAGACATATCATTGGCTAATGATGAGGTTGCCCAATCTTTATAAATCACTGCCAATCTTATGCCGCCCAATTTGCAAAAAACCACAGACTCCCCCTCCTGGACACTCGTGTTCCTGGACAAGCAAAATGAAGGAGTCTTGCTGTTGAATTCCTAGGACCATGATGGACTCCTGCAAAGGGGCCAGCTGTACACCCCAACTGAAGTTCAAAGTAGGTCCAGGGGTAGCGGGGTAACATGGCCATGTTAGAGGGAAACTGAGCCAAGGGGATACACACCCTGTTCTTATTTCTCTCCACTGAACTTATTTGGATGGGTCAGTACTATGAATGTGTGGCTTGGGTGTGGGGAAGGTGGGGGAGAGCACAAGAGCTCGATGGGCTTTTTTTCCAGACCTGTTTATCTGATGTCTGCCCCATTCACCCTGTGCCGATCTCTGCGTCACTAGCAGAAATGGAAATGTTTATGTCACTTATTTTGTCATACAGACCACCCACAAATTCACACTTATAATCAAGATATTTGCTTGAAGTGCTTTCGAAGGCCTCGGGGAAGAGAAAATGAGTCCCATTTCCCATAATGCCGTTCCCTTCACAGCTGTCTGGGTGGCAGTAATATCCGTAATGGCCTGCTTCCTGTGGCTCTAACAGCTGGTAATATGTCAAACTGAGGCCATCGTACTTGTTGACTTTGCTATGGTGACGATCGACTCGTTCTCCTTCTCTTTCCCTTATCTTGATCTTTTCCACAAGATATATATCACAGGGATGATCCTCCACCCCCCGGCCCCCCACCCTCGGTTAATTATATGTTCCCTTTAATCTGAGTGACGTCATGGCCTGCGCCCTTTTGGCAGAGTAGCTTACACAAGACTCTCAGCCAGTCTCCTCCCCAACTTCACAGCCCAGCTAATTACACCGGTCCAAGACAACCTGTCATGCGGTGGGACCCCCAGGGGAAGATATGGATGGCGGGTGACGTGGTCCCCGTCTGTTGCCGTCAACGCTGTCCCTGACATCCCCCGCGTTCCCTGTCCCACCCAAGTGGGTGATGGTGGGACGTCATCAAAAGTGCCCGGTCAGTCAATTACTCCTCTAATTACAGGGGCTGAGTGAGATATTGAGGACTGAGGTCTCCTCTGCCGTGTGTCCTTATAAACCGAGGTAACAGATGCATGGCAACGCTTTACATGTTCCTTGTTGTCTTGCGCTCTTCACTTGTTGATTGAGGTCTGTTTTAAAATAGCCCATCCAGCAGACCCAGTCAATGACGACACACCCCCGTGCCAAACGGCACCGGTATTGACATTCGATTAAGGGCTAGACACTGAGCGTGAGGCCGTCCTCGCCTTCAAGAGATTTATGCTGCCATCACAAATATCCTTAACTTCTCCCAATAAAAGTCTGGGCAGGATTTCAGCAGAATCCTTGTCGGTACAACATATGTTTTTATCTTTAGACCAGCTGGAAAATATAAAGCATGGTTCCTAAAAGCATCACTGCAGTTTTGCACCTTTAATTTACATTTGACATGTGACTTAATCTAAGATACAAAAACAGCCTTTCCCAGAAATATGAATCAGAGAGTTCAGTCACTTGTTCATTTCTTAACTATTGCACCACCTGCTGGTCCACATCTGAAACAACAACAGTGATGGCAGATAAGGAGACCGTCACAGATCATCAGGAGCCTCTTGTCCTCCTTTAAGAGGACCCATGTCAGATCGCTGAGCATGGCTTAGATACAGCTAGATGCACCAAGATAGAGCCAGCTGTCTTTACCCACCCCCTGCCCCACCTCGTGGACGTCATACAGTGGCAATTATATAGTTTGCAATCAGCCAAAGTAAAACTCCTGCCCAGATTAGATAGACTGCCTGAGTGTGATGGCGCCCAAGCCCCCCCTCCCCAGCCCACACCAGGTTATTTGCTACTTATGAGATACAACAGACAGATTTGTTGCATGCTCTTACATTCTTTTATTTTACTCTTCTATTATTTTCATTGTTCCACACTGCAGAACATTACCCCGGACTCCACAGAAGTCTATCAGTTTTGTTTGGCTTCAATTTTAATTTGTTAACCATACAGTGGTGAGAGAATGTTTGTGAACCTGTTAGAGCAGCGTTTCTTAATCCAGTCCATGGGGACCCCTAGCCAGTCCACATTTTTTCTCCCTCCCAGCTTCCACCACACCCATACCAGGTATTCTGTGCTCTTAAATGCTTGACTGTTTGGTTCATATGTGGTGGGAGCTAAGAGGGAGTAAAAACATGGACTGTTTGCGGATCTCCAAGGACCAGATTAGGAAACACTGATATGGAGGATAACTGGTTAAGGGAAACATTGACATGTATAAATAGTAGATCATTTAAAATCAACAACACACCAGTAACTCAGAATCAGTGTGTAAAATTCAACTAACAACACAATGTACCTCATTCACACTCTAGCGTCTTATGACTAAATTAGAGTTAGATGCCCAACATCCACAGTTCTGAACAGAAGAGTTAATTGGAAATGATTACGTAATGTCTTAAAGGTGCAGGGAACTGAAGCTGTCAGTACTGCTTCCTCCAGGGCTGACATGAAAGCCCTCTGTTTGTACACATCGATCAAACACTACCAGCATAGAATGGAACAGCTATGGGCACAGGAAGAGTTTCTTCAGGTAATATGGAAAAATCCTAACAAATTCCCAGTCAAGTGCAGCTGAATATAAAACATGGAATCAAGCTACAATAAAGTATTTGGTGAAAAAAGTAATATTGTAACTATCCAACCATCCATTTTCTGAAACTGCTTAATCCCAACTGGGGTCGCAGGGGGGACCGGAGCCTATCCTGGGAACAATGGGCGCAGGCGGGAACCGACCCTGGGCAGCCGCCAACACACCGCAGGGTGAATATTGTAACTATTGTAGACGTTTTGGTGAAATATGACGAAACCTTCATTATTCATAATTCATCAAACTCATATTTTTAAGTGTTCTTGCTTCTGTGATATAAATACAAAAGCATGCTATTCTTTATGAAAAAAATGCACCAGTAAGATGTCCTCCTACACCAGCAGAGCAGTGATTGGCCAACAATGGCTTTGTCGGCATGGCGACCTGCTGCCTTGCCTGTTACTGAGTGCTTTGCTCTCTTTGCTGTTTACTGTAATTGTTTAACACAATCTGCTTTGAAGTTCATGCACATAAACCATGTTTCAGTCTATCTCGGGCCCCCTGTCTCCCCACCAAGTCCATAGCTTAACCAAAGCGCCCCCCCCCCCAGAAGCCCTGTCACCACCAGCCAGGCGAGTTGCTCCACGTCAGTAGCAGAAGGCAGCCAAATCTTCCCAGGTAGCCCTCTGGATGCGTCCTTCCACATTCATGTCGGCCCACTTCATTTAAACAGCGTAGGCCTCTGTGCCCGCTGCCCCCAGGCTGGCAGCCTCGCTCCCAGTGGGGGGTACAGTGCTCACTGACAGGCCCCGGCGAAAAGCTGAGCCCCTGGCCAGCTGGCAGCTAATTTCGGAGCTGCTGAGAAGTCAGCCGGACTGAGTGCTTCCCCACAAACGCCAGTATTCCCACTGTATTTCACATAACTAACTGCATGTTCATATAAATACGAATTACGCACTGAAAATCATGTCTTATGATTATCTTTAATATCCAGTTTATTTTAAAATAAACATAACACGCAGTGTTGCTGAAATTACAGCCATTTCAATGATCACGTACTCCAATAAAGCCCTAATTGCTTGATTTAAAATGCAAAGGATAATTACTGTTTGTGTTTTATTCACCTCATCAATTACTATCGTACAGTAATACGATTGTAGAAGTGCGTATTTGACCTAAACCTAGATCTGGATTATAGCCTTTGTTTATATTTGAAACAAACAGCCCTTAATGTTCTGGGACGAGAGCTATTTTTTTCTACAAAGATGATCCAATTACACTAATCGATACCGCTGAATAGCAAGCCGCATTCATAATAGTGATCATGCTTACTAATACCGCTGGTTTACTGGATGGATATAAAACCCATGGCGATGCTAAATATATTTTCAGTCCTGCCAAAAATAGACCCTCTGATTGATTTCCACTAAACGATGTCCGGCAGAAACGAGTTTAAAAAAGAAATTTACCCGCAGGTGCAAGTAATCGTAATTTTTCTGCTCTTTGTTTGTTTGTGTAAGCGTCCACGTTTGCACAATGGCGCCCGTTCACCGGACGCATTATCTCCCGGCGATTTGCGAGCTTTATCTGGACGCTCCCGTGACCGATAGCAGAGCCATTATTCGCCGCGTGCACACCGCGGTTGGCAGACGGATGACGTGACCACTCAGGACCCGGCGATCAAACTCATCGCGAGGCACAATCAGGCACGTTAGAGGCTGGTAAGTCATCATCATGCAACAGCAGGCCTCTGTGCATTATGGGTTGTAAATGCACAAATCCCACATTTAACAACAGAATGCACAAGATCAATATTTTTTTTCTTAGAAAGTTTGCTCACTGTGTAGATGACAAAACTGGAATATTTTTGTGCTGGGTCTTCTGGGTGCTTTTGAAGATGCGGAGATAAAGATGCAGGGGACTGTGAAATTCTGAAATCCTTCCAGAAAAACTGCAACCCCCCCCCGGATCATGCTGAACGTGCGTCGTGATAACAGTAAGACCCCCAAGCCCTGGGGTGGTGAAGCTACTCTATATTTATCCTCTTTGCCCTTATTTTCTACTCCCAAGGGATTATGGGTATCAGCTGTCTGCAGGGTAGGGCATGGTGAATGGCCAATTTTATCTCTTTTAACTGCTGCCCACGGCCGAGGAAATGGCAAGTAATTCACCGCGCAAGGTTCCATCAGATGCCTTCTTTCCTGAGCTTTTATGGTGATGTTGACAATATGCCAACAGGCTGTTCAGCTATTGTTTCTTTGATTTCTCTTGACTTTACTTAAAATAAATCTTTTCAGATCTAATTTTTGACGCCTCACCCAAGTCCAGTCTGAGGAGCCACAGGACCGCCTGTCACATTGGAGATCTTCTGGGTTTTCCCCACTGTGGTCAGACTGATTGGGAGAAGGCTACTGGTCGGGGGAGGTCTTTCGGCTGCCATTGTTGTTATCGACCACAGCAAATGACCTTACGGAGATACCAACTGGATCAAAGGGAACCTCTCTCACTCCTGCCAATTTTAACAACACTCCAGTGATAAAAACTTGAATGCTTGGAAGGAATTCAGTGTCGCCTATTTATAAGTACAATTAATCTCCCTAACGGGTCCAGCAGGCCCCTTTCTTACTGAATTTAATAAGCCCTTGCCAATCAGACTGCCGTCTCCCTCTGAAGCTCAGCCTCGGCGGGTGGCAGATGTCAAGTGAAGGTTAGCCAGCCTAACTGGAGAACCTGCAATTTCCACGACCTGATGAATATTTAATCCCATGATATCAGGAAAATATCCCTTGCCACCTTGCTTCGAAAGACACAAGCATGGAAACTAATTTGGGCACAGAGCTATAACATGGTCGATAAACTGTATGAAGACGGTGTTAACACTAGCTTGGGCTGTTCATTTTGCCGTTAGTCCAGAAGAACCTCTGATTATAAAGTAATTGGGAGCAGAACACGAAAGACCTGATCATGGCTCGCTTTGAATGTGAAGGTTTATCTTTGTTTTGCTATCCCAGAATTCTCCACTGCAGTCCAGAAGGCCCATGTTAATTCTCAGGCTCACCAAGCTCACCCAGTTCAAACTGGGGAAATGTGAGAACACATGGATGTGGAACAAACTGGAAAAAAGAAACAGCACCCTCTGTCTGCAGAGACATTTATTGCTGTTTTCCATGATGCTAGGCCCCATCTTTATGGGCCTGTTAGGTTTATTGTTCTATTTAAAAATTGTATTTGCCTCTGTAAATGCCAGTCTGAGTTCCTTTTTTAGAATCACTGATTAAAAGATAAGCTTTGATTGGATAATGATTCGCAGACTCAATCTGTACCTGATGCATTTTTCTGTGTATTTCAGAATACATAAAAGATATTCAAAGGAAATTCTAGCTGGAGAATCTGCTTACGGCTAATTAATGCATTTATATACCCCCACAGGATACCTTTTAATCACTGAGCTTATTTTTCCTGTTGATTTTTTTTTTAGCTTGAAAGTTGGAGTCGGCAAAGTGATTTCACTGTTGGACCCCTGAGCGAGGCCCTGTTTGGATAAAAGCACTTATTTTCCATTGGGGAATAAACCCTTGTGTGAGGTAAAGAAGGCCAGGTGCAGCTTGATGCTGGAGTTTTATTTCCTAATGATCTGCAGGCACACAGTGGAAATTTTTAAATGAAATTAGCTAAAAATGTCATTCATGTGTGAGAGGACATCAATGCTGTGGTAGATTAGAAGATGCATCCTGCTTTTGAGTATCACGCATGTTCTGACAATCTTTCATACCAGTTTAGAAACACAGAATAATGAACAACAGTGGGCAACATACAAACCCAGATGAGACAAGTGCACATTCAAGAGTTTATTGTCATGTATACGGTAAACAGTCAATTACAATATAAAACTCTGAAATGTCCTGTCAGCCATCCCTAAACAAATCAAAAACAAATACAAATTGAGGTGTTTCAGTAATACATTAAATATGAATACAATTACCACAATAAATCTGTTAACATTGTGCAATGTAAACACAATGCAAGTGTTATGAGTATCCAGATGTGGTTAACATGGGTAAAAAGTGGGTACACTAGTCAGGCAGGTCAACATTCCAGCTAAGGGTCCTCAGGGGTTCAAGGTAGAGGGTAATAAGAAACATATTCTGGCCACACATGTTGGGGCTGCGTGTGGCTAAGCAGCTTTGGCTGCTCTCCCCCTCATCAGAAGGCCATTGGTTCAAGTCCCAGGGCTGGTGAGCTGATGTCACCATAGGGTCTTCAAACAATGTCCTTCAGCCTAATTGCTTGAATGTGTATGTTACTTTTGAATAAAGGGTTAAAACACTTTAGTGAAGCAGATAGATTTGAAATTAGGTAGACAGACTGTGGTCTTGTGGGTATACAAACAGGCTAAATGCACCAGAGTGAACTAGGCCAACATCCCTGATACAGGCAAGGTGATGGCAGCTTCCGTGTGACACAGTAACTTCTCATAACGAGAAATGACATGGTATCACTGCGATCGCGAGCCAAACCCAAACAGTCCTGCATTCCAGTGCTACTGTGGCCCCCATCCAGGTCTCTTCAACGGGCCCCCTGTCCTTTGGGGGCTGCCAAATTCTAACACTTTCTAAACCATGCGTACCGCATCTAAATTTAACGCGTAGGTGATAATGGTCTGCAATTACAGGAAGGGTCACTGGGGATTGCTTTCATTGTTGTTTTGTAAGTTAGATATTAATAGCTTTATATAATTTTAGGCCTGTATTCTTCTGTTTCAGAAATATTTTTTCAGTAACTAATTGCAACTTTGATGATATATTTCAAGAAGTAAATATAAAAACTGTGTTTTGACAGGGCAAGTGTTTTGAGTAGTCAGGCTGTACATGCATGTTGGGAGGGTGGTGTGACTAGCAGATTGGGACAGTGTGCCCTTGATCAGAAGATCACTTGGTTCAAATCCCAGGGTCAGTGGAGTGGTTTCACCGTTGGACTCTTAAGCAAGGCCCTTACTCCACAATTGCCCCAGAGATTATCTCTCCCCGCTTTCTTAAAAAACAATGTATGTCACTTTGGATGTACATGTCTGATAAATAAATAAGATGTAAAATGATCAGCGTGGAAGGGGTCATGTTGAGGTTTAGCTTTGCTCTGCTGTTTCTCTGTGGCATGCGGTTTGCTGTATGGAATCTAATCTTTTTCGTTCCACACAGCTGTTCACCCTACATGTTCCCCTGCCCCACTGGGTCGGTGGCCCAGAGACTCACAGGCACAGCTGCCGTGGAGTGATGATGATGATGATGTCAGAGGTTTGGCACCACAGTCTTTCCAGCTAGTGACAGGTGATGGAGCCTTTAGGCTTAGAGCACAATCTGCACGCCTGCTCTCCCTCTAACTAGCAGTGGTAATCCATACCTATTTCCCAGAATCACCCTGGAGTAAGTCTGCTCTTCTTGCACATATCAGTGTTTGTAAAAATCTAAAAACCTTTGGCATCACATCCAGGGTGTCCCCTCTCTCATGCTGTGTGATTCCTGGAATAGGCTCCAGACTCACTGCAACTCTATACAGGGAAAGCAGTGTGATGGATGGATGGATGGATGGATAGAGGGATACCCAGATTTGTGCATTGGCTTTATCCACCATTATAATATCCACCATTATAATTAATAACTCATTGATTTAATACAGATATTCCACTGCTGTTGACGTCACTGTGGCTCAGACGGCCCCGATTTCCATTGATATGTGTCGGCCTTTATTGCCATTTAAGTGAGTATAACTTGGCTCTTCTATGTATTTCTCACAGGACTCCTCTGAAGTCTTGAACGCGAACGCTGATTTTATTCCCCGTGAAAGCGATGAGGAGCGCTGAATGGCATGGTGTGCCTGAACAAACAATGCGATGTTTCACCGCGACACGTCGCGCGGGGGAGAACACAATGTGATATTAATTTTCTGACGGATCTGACAGCAGCTGGGTTAGGAGGCTCTTTTAGGTGAACGGCAGGCTTATATTTTCTCAGGCAATTGCAGCCCTCAAGTGTAAGAGGAGGAGAGTCCCTGACGGCTTGTTCTGTACCAACCGATGATGTACCTGTGATGTTTTTCACAAATGTCCAAGGGCAGAGTCACAACTTCACCTCTTTGGAACATCCCATTATATAGGAGGACTATTGAACAAATTGAGAAAGATAGACTTTAGACAGACAGACACATGGACAGATGGTATTAAGTATTCCCTGTCGGCCACGTTCTTTTCCCCACTCATAGACAATGCGCTCCCTTTCCTAAACCATTAGGCCCACTTAAATAGACCAGACCTATCCGTTATTGCAGTAAGAAGTTTGGCAGTGGTTTGTCCTATGATAATCTTACCCAGCTGCTAATCTGAATAGACCTGCTGGTCTGTGTTAGGGAAGGCTGATGTCAAATACTGTTAAGTCTATCCTGGGAAGATGTTACTTTTCACTGTTGGAAAGGTAGAATGTTTTTTTAGCATTTATTTTAAAGTTAAGTAGCGCAACGGAGGCCAGTGGCCTGGTTTTCCTGATGTGTGACATCTCAGCATCACTGCCCCCTGAAATCCTTTATAAAAGTTCTACTTCACCTCACAGGAAGGAGTCGGCGCTGGTGTGTAGGAGGACTATCTTGGGGATTGAGTATTTTAATCCGGATTGTAAAGGTTAGAGTTTTATGTGTCTTTGGGTATTCATTCTGAATCTGCGCCATGTAGACTTATTTTTGCACTTGCCTGTGTTTTTAAGATCGGCGGGAAAATTCCTCGAAATTATTATTGCCCTGGATTCGATATCTTTTCAGTGACAAAGCACCCTGATTGCTAGGCAGAGGAGAGCGGCATGATTCACTGCTGACGTGAAGATCTGTTACTCAAGAGTACTTGGAGGCTTAACGGTCTTAATTAAATGTTATGTCTTGCATCTTGTGCGTTTGGTTACAAGAAGGGTTTTTAAAAGACTGCTTCGTTTGGTAACAGAACTTTAATTGGAGACTCTGTTAAATTGGCAGTTATAAAATATACGGATGCCAGTGACAGGGCAGTTCCATAGATTCCTCTAACAAGAAAGGTGTTATCATTTTGCTACACAATAGCTGATAATTAATTTGCATAAATACATTACCTGTATAATAATGCTATAAAAGACCATCTCAGTAGTACGACGATTTATTTTATTGACCGTAACCAAAAGCTGCTTTTTTTCTCAGGAGTTGAATTCATCTCCACTCCGTGCTGTATCTCCATCTCCATGGTAACAGACAGCTTTCCTTCATGCCGGTCCTCATGGCTCTCGCGTGTGGGAGCGTGTCAGCGGCACTGCGCCGAGGTGCCCCTCACCGGCTCGCCCCCACCTCACGCCCACGCGTCACGCTGCAGACTGTACCTGCGGCTGATTTCTACTGAGCTTACCCAATGGTTAAAAAGCTTGATTTCACGCCTCTCTGGTTCAAATGGTCCCAGATGTGGGTGTGTGGATGTGGGGGGGTGTTTGGGGGAGGACCACCTTCTGCTGCCCCCCCCACCTCCTCCGGCGAGGCTGTACCCAGAATCCTACACCTACTCCCCTCGCCCACCATGTGAGCATTTCTGATGTGTGGAGAGACTGAGGCTGTTACACACGGTGGCCTGATGCACAGGGTGTACTACAGTTTGCTAGAGTGAGCTGCTTACCACTACAACAGCACTGTCATTGCTTCCTAACTGTGAAAATCACTCATTTACAAAATACATATAATTACCATAGTCATCAGTTTACTAGGAGACTCATGTAGAACCAATTGCTTGTAATGCAACAGAGACTTTGGAAAAGGGTATTCGTAATTCTGTGGTTATACAGTGTATTGCCTCTAACAACCCCGTACATGTTACTGCCCCCTGTCTGTGGTCTAATGTATTAACTACCAGACACCACATCCCTTTAAGTAAGACCAAATCCCTTTAAGTTAGACTGCCATAGCTTGCATTCCAGGAGGGCTGTGATATCAGGGCTTTTGATCTGTTGCCTTTCAGGAATTATGGTTCCTCAACAGTTATGGTAGCTGCTGCTCCTTAGATCTCATAATGATCCTCCAAATCTCCCTTTAACCCCCACCAGCCTGCTTCGTCCCGCACCCCACTCAGCCAAACCCTTCTGTGACCTATGGAGAGGGGCGGCATTGGGGGGGGGGGGTTAGCATGATTCCAAGGGCCTTTGAATGACAGGGGCCCTAAAAAACACTATTAATATGATATGCTTGCATAGGGCCCAAAATTTGTAGTGCCCCCCCTGCCTACAGACCTCACACTATGCAGCTATCTATCTTCCTCAGTTCAGCACCCCCCCCCCTCCCGGTTTACACTAATACCTTGACTCCCTGTGACTGCTCTATTTAAAGTCATAATTACACAGGGCGATGGAAACGAAACAATCTACACAATGCTAGGAAATGGATGTATATTTAGGCTCCTTATTGAATAAGCTGCAGTAAATCAGGCAGTATTTCATTGTACAGCTTCGTTTCTCCTCTGCTGCATTTGAAGGACACGAGGTGCCACGGTCTCAAGTGTTACTCATGTGAGGTACAGTGCTCTCATCAGCTACTGCCCAGCCAAGTCTCCTCATGCATCAGCGCATTTAGCCCAAAATAATCATGGTATTAACCAGCACACCAAATGGCAGCCTGAACCCAAGTCTGCCCATATCAGTGTTTCATCCATTACATGTAAGGTTCTTGCCATGGGTTCCTTGCAGAATCTCAGTTTAGTTATTGTGGACAGAGTGTTGGGCATCTGACCTTTCTCCTGTTGCCATGGCCACAAAGCACAGAGACAGCAAACCATCCTGCATTGTTGTGACACCAGAGGTGTTGCTCCCTGCCTCTTGGCTGGCTCTGCTGGGTATCCCTGTCCCACTTTAATGGAGCTGCTGAAAGATTGCTCCGAAACAGCCCCTCCTTCCTTATCGGAGGTGTCCTCTGGAGCCTTTTCAGGAATCGCACAGCTAGAGAACTTTCCTGAAAGCCATGTCAACTCCTTACACTCGTAAAAGCAGCATAATAGTTTTGCGCTCACACCTGTCCAAAAAGGGGGGGGGGCTTTTTAGACCATTCTTGTTGCCTTCAAGCATGGCGGCTCGGCTTGCTCCTTCTTGTGTCGGTATTGATTTTGATTTTTCTTTTGAGAAATTGCCTCAGAATAGGTGAAATTTCAGTATCTGTTTGGTGTCAGCACACTTGGTGGAGGAGAGCTGCCTTTTTCTCCTGGAAAATTTCCCATTTCAGCAGAAGTTGTTTACTCAAGAAAACAACTGTAAGGTTATTCACCGCGCCCAAGGACCTGTAGGAACATATGAGTAATGCTCCTCCATTTTAAGTCACGTTTTGATCTCAGTAATGTTTTTTTTTGATCCATGGTTATACTAGTTAAATGAACTCACTTAATCTCGCTGACCTATCATCTTTAAACACTGAAAGGTCTTCCACATAATCAAAAAACGGCAAGTAAACCACAGCAGTAATTAGATGGAAAGAATTTAGAAGGAATGGTCTGCATTTGGCTAATGATGCCATTTTTACCCACGGTGCAGTAACGGAGGCACGTGTGGGCCATTTTTCCCAAGATTCTCCAGCAGCTGGGGTCCGTGGCCACGTGACCTATTGAATGGGGAGTGCGTAAGTGGCGCTGTCAACACAAGGACATAAATAAAGCTAAAGATAGGGCCATGCTGCAGAGGCAGACCCTATGCTGGGCTTTTTATAGACATGCTTTGATTAATAAAAGAGAGTGCCGGCTAATTTTGACCCTGAGTCTTGGAAACTTCTAATGGTGCCCCAAGCGTATGACTGGCTGACCCCTTCCCTGGACACCCCCTCCCCCCAACTGGGGGGTGCTTACTGGAGATAAGGAGCAGGCTGCCGGGAAAAAAGCCTGCAAGGGATTTGCCAAGAGTTACTGTGTAAAAATCCAGAGTGCCTGAGGCTTGTAAGTGTGAGAAAAGACAGGTTATCCTTGTCGAAAACCTTCTGGGACAGGGGGAGAGGAGAGCTGATGAGCTAACGTTATGCTAACCTGACTGTTGCTGGAAACCGGGGTCAAAGTTCCCATGTTGTTTGTTTCCCAGCAGGCCTGGCAGGCTGTGGGTGTGGCACCCTACTGCTACACAAACACACAAATACCCCCAACTGTTAAAACTAGAAGCGTGAAGAATGGTCCCAGAATTTGTATGTCTCCCATTCTTTAAAAACTATGTATGGATGATATATAGATATTAATGAAGATGGGTGCTGATCATTGTATGTTCTTGCACATTGTATGAAATTTTTATATGGCATGTATATTGTATGCTGTATATATTGTATGTATATTATTTCTCCTCACCATTCTGGTGTACACTACCAGTCAATAGTTTTTGCACACAGTAAGGTTTTCTACATTTATATGTTACTCATTTAACATTTACCAAAAATACACTCAGTATTCTTTGCTAACTAATAATTTTACAGTATGTTCATCATTTCAGAACCTTTATTAGCAAGAAAATGTCATATTTTGGATTCATCAAAGTAACCTCTAGTAGTTTAGAATGTCTAGAAAATTCAAGACATTCATTATACAAGGGACATTAAATACTGCTCTGTTTCATGGCATGAAAGAGTTAACTAGTGCATTTAAAGTTAAACGACAGAGGGAAACTTGTTTTATTTGGAATAAAACTTTTGCAGTTTATGAAACAAATGTAAAAGTGGTAAAAACCTGTGGTGTGCCAAAACATTTGACTGGTAGTGTGTGTTATTTACTATTTGTTTTTATTTATCATCATATGTTTTAAGTTTGAATGGAGGTATTAATCAAGTATTTCATTTTACTTGTACAAATAACAATAAAGCTTTTGAATCCTTTGAATACTTTTTTGTGGCATATCTAAAGTTGGTTGATTACTATATGGGAGGATTAAACAGGGGAATTTTACAGGGCAGAATCTGTGAGTGAATGAATGAATGAAGATTTAAAGAATGTGAAATACCCCAGAGCAGTGAGGTGACTAACAAGGCAGACGTCTTAAAGGCTGTTTACAGTATGTGGTTGTCAGAGGAACATGGCGCAGACCTGACATGTCGATGAGAAGAGTTACCTGACGACCACGTCAACTAAACGTCTCCAGGAAGGAGCAGCACTGGCGGCAGGACTGAATTCCCAGTAGCTGCCTCAGAAGTTTCCAGCTTTCCGGCCGACCTGACCTGACACCCGACCCGGCTGCGGGGGAAGGGGCTGAGCTGGGGGGGGCGTTTGGTCATCCGAGCCCTGGCAGAGCGTGGGCCTTGGCAGGGGCGCTGATCCCGGAACCCGAGCACCGCATGGGGAGGTGATGGTGCGGAAGTGAAGCCGATTATGACAACACGACTCCCTCCCGTCTGCCTGACCCACAAACGGCTCAGCCCCCACGGTGGGTGGCAAACCAGAAGCGTGAAGATGCGAGCAAATGTAGCTCCATACTGGGAGGGGGCCCATGTGACCCGTCCCAATACAGAGAAACCAGTATAGAATGAAACTGGGTCAGGTCACTGGACAATGTTAACCAGTGATGGTAAACACCCAGTGACAGCTACTAAGTGCTATCCAATGCAAGGAATTACATTAACCTGTTTATGAAAATGTCTTCAAACCACCTCCTTCTCAAATATAGGTCACTGACTTTATTTATGGGTACAACAGCAGTGACCATTAACAACTGGTGGAAACACCATGGAAGAAAACATATTTGTAATCAAAAGGTTGGTGGCTCATCTGCCCAGTACCTAAAATAATAATAAAAAAACAGATAAATTGCATGATCTTTGAGCTGTTTTGAACATTCTCCTAAGCAACTTCAGCTTCCTGCAAAGCAAAAGGTCCCAATTTCAAGTCCGACTGGCCTCTTTAAGATGCATTTAGAGGTGTTTTAGTCATTTGTGGGTGTGCGTTTGAGTCACAGGCTGGTGATGGACGTGTGTCCTGTCCTGTACTTATGCTTTGTACTTTTTAGGATAGGATCTCACTATAGATACCTTTATAATGCATTATAATGATCGGTATAAGCATTACGGATGCTTTGTACTGCATTATAAAGGCATCTATAGTGCATTATATATGAGAGCTTCATAAAGCATTCATAATCCATTGTAAACATGGCTGTGATGTGTTATGCCTTTTAATAAATGTTTTTAGCCATGTTTATAATGCTTTATAAATGCATTATGATTCATTATGAATGTGGTTATAGATTACTAAAAACATGGCCTTAAGTAAAGTGTTAGCCATGGTAATATTGAAAATACAGTTACATTAAGCCTTGCTCGATGGTCCTGTGCCGCTCGGCCTTGCTAGCACAAGGACACGGCTCTCAGATGGGCTTTGTTGGTGATTAGCGAAAATGCAGCTTTCCAATAAAGATGTGAGTCAGAAACACATTCAAAGGCCTTAATAAAACATCCATCCTCTGAAGAGGGAGCCTTGGAGGCTCGGTGTTGCTGTTGATTTCGCAGATGTACCGCACTGAATAAGGTGAAGGTTATGGGGGACGCCACTGCCCAGCACAAAGGCTGAGGGGCCGGGTGGGGATGCTGTCACGTGTCCGTAAGTACTGTACCATGGGGGGCGGGGGGCAGGCTGTACATTTCCAGTGCATCGCTAAATAAAGACAACACGGTGCATGTGTGCTGGGGGTATTTCTGAACACAAAGTATTTTGGTCCAATGTCTTTCTATTTTTCGATGGGTGAGAGCGACAGATAACTTTTATTGAGGAATGGAAGATGTGTGGGAGGGTTTATTTATACGTAACCATGGTTGCAGAATGCCGTGTCAGTGGAATGGGGTGCAGATAGATTCCAGTGTGATTTGTGGTGTTTGACCTGGCCTTCAAACCCTGGGCTGATGAGTGGTAGAAAAAAGTGCTGTGATTGTTCACCAGTGCGTGTGTATTTCAGTTTCAGTTCTCAGTCTCAAAGACGGAACTGGGTGATCTTAAATACAGACATAATAATATTAATAATAATAATAATAATCATCATCAGAAGAAAAGAAGAAAAATAAAGAAAATGATGAAGAAGACACAGGGAGTTCCATCTATAGTTTAGGATCACAGATCACAGTATTGTATTGTTTTTTGACAGATTAGGGATGTATATCATTTACATTTTTACACATTTAGCAGATGCTTTTGTCCAGAGCGACGTACAAGTGAGGCAAATAGCACAATAGAAACATTTGTGCTGCCAAGGACTTAATTAGGCATTAGTGCAGCTAGGCTGAGCATCCAGCGAATGTCCGGGTACAGGTGTAAGCAGTTTTGGAGCAAGAGCAACACAACTTCTAACTCAAGGCACAAGAGTTAGGTGCACATAAATATAGATACTCTTCGAAACAATGTTTGATTTTGTGCCTGTGTGAGGTGTAGTGGAAATGTGCAGTGTAGTGAAAATAAAGAATGTGCAAATGTGATTTAAAAAAGCAAACAAAACAACAAATAGCAGCACCTTTAGAGGGTAGATAGGAGAAGTGGCAGTCTTTGAGGTTGGGGGGGTGACAAGTTGGGGCAGGTTTGGTCCTTGGGGAGCAGTAGGTTGTTAAGGAGCCTGACTGCCTGAGGGAAGAAGCTGCTGCGTTGTCTGGAAGTGATGGTTCACATGCTTCAGAACTTTCTGCCAGATGGCAGGGGGGTGAGCGGTCCATGGGATGGGTGGGAGGGGTCTGTCACCAATGCTCACCATGCTGTTTGCATGGCGGATGACATGTTTCCTGTACAGTTCGGTGATGGGCGATGGCGGCGCAGGAGGTAGTGCTACCGTTCGGTAACCAGAGGGTTGCAGATTTGAACTCCAGCTCCTCCTGACCCTATCGAAGTGTCCTCGAGCAAGACACTGAACCCCAAATTGCTCCTAGTCAGCAGGTTGGCGCCTTGCGTGGCAGCCTCCGCCACCAGTGTGTGAATGGGTGAATGTGAGGCAAAAACTGTAAAGCACTTTGAGTGCTTGAAAGAGAAGCAAAAATGCGGTATATAAATGCAATCCATTTATGATTTACCATGGGCAGAAATGGAGCCCCCATGATCCTCTCTGCTGTCCTCACTGTCCAGCGCAGGGACTTGTGGTCAGCGACGCTGCAGTTCGGTGACGGGTGGGAGAGGAGCCCCCATGATCCTCTCTGCTGCCCTCACTATCTGGTGCAGAGACTTACAGTGAGTGACGCTGCAGTTCCTGAACCAGATAGTGATGCAGCAGCAGAGGATGCTCTCATTGGTCCCTCGGTTAAACGTGGTGAGGATGGGAGAGTGAAGGCTGGCCTTCTTCAGCACGTCAGTCAAGATGACGGCCACCAGGTCACAGTGGCCACATCGAGTCCTAAATATGGTCCAATATTTGTACATTGTAATACGCAGTGCATCATTTTACATTTCTATGTTGACCAGAACAACTGGTAAACACGTTTACAACCTGTGAACATTTATTAAACATCAGCAATCAATGCCAAATGCACCCAGAAGGAGACACACTGGTACAGCTATGCTGCTTCGGCACTCTTTGGGCCCACACCGCAAAACCACCGAAAAACTGACATATTAACAATTTTGGACATAAGACATCAGACAGGACATAACTTAATAACAAAAAAACCCTCCATGGGCATGAAATACCATAAATGAAAGTGAATACGAAAGTTCAAACAAGGCGACCTAAAGAACACCAGTGTGTCCAATCACATTGGTCCAGATTTTTATATAAGGAGTAGGTCTAACCCGCTTCTTTGCCGCTACAGCTATTCGGTTTGCCGCCTCCACCCCTCCACCACCTTCGGCTCCCCGTCCTGTTCAGGGGTTGGCTCCTTCACCTCCTGCCTGGTCGCCCAGCCAGATCTGTCAGCTTCAGAGATGATGGAGCTGATGACCAAGAGATGGGCTTCGCCAAATCGCTTCATCAATTCTCATACACATTCAAATTCTTCCAACAAATAAACACTCTTGTCAAGTCAAACTATTGAGGTCTCTTTGGTTGAAATAGTATAAGCTACAGTAAATGCAATCACCAGTGCAGTTAATACAAGTGCAGTTGGATGTAAACATTTAAAGATTGAGGTGTTTCTTGAAGGTGAACTCTGATGACAAGGTGGGAGGGGAGTCTGATGACTGGACGTGGTTCAGCAGCTCATTCCACCACCGGGGAACCACACAAGAGAACCATGTGGAGTGACACTTCTCATGTGGTTCAGCAGCTCATTCCACCACCGGGGAACCACACAAGAGAACCATGTGGAGCGACACTTCTCATGTGATGAAGGCAGCTCCAAGCGACCTTGGTTTGCTAACCGAAGGGGGTGAGATGGGACGTAGGTCTTGAGGTGCCTTTTGATAGAGATGGGTGCCTGTGCAATGATGGACCTGTAAGCCAACATCAAGAACTTTAAGTTAGTGCCAATAGGGAGCCGGTGAAGAGCAACAGGGAGGGGTGTGAGATGAGAACGTTCAGGCTGATGAATGTCAGACGTGCTGCTGCATTTTGAATCATCAGCAGTGGTCTGATAGCACATGCTGGTAGACCTGCTAGTGGAGAGTTGCAGTAGTCTACTCGTGAGGTAATAAGTGCTTGCACTAGAGGATGAGCTCACAATTCCTGTTACCATAACAAAAAATGAGCAGGCCATGCTTTCATACTCAATGCAAATAAAATGGATGCTGAAACATCTCTCTAAATCTGAAATTATGGACACAGAACCCAGCCCTAGGATGGATGATATTGTTTGACTAGTTAGTATGTGAAGATGAAATGCTGAAATGAGTATGAAACACTTAAATGAAAAGTCAGTATATGAGAATACGCCTATGAATCTATTCGTCAGCAAAATTGAAATTCATCATTTTATTTTTAAGCCAGTGATGTCTCCATGCTCAACTTCCTGTTTGCTTCAAGCAGAAGACCAGAAATAGAAAATATATATTTGTACCAAACCTATAATGAAATACAGTATTCATCAAGGTCAGATGAAACGTCTGTGTTTCAAAAACACCGCCATAAATAAAAGATATTTGCTGCTTAAAATATGGTACAGATCTATTTTTATTTCAGCTAAAGCAGTTTATATTACATGCAATTGACTGATTTTCTATATTTTGTGCTTGCTCAGGTATCTCCAGCCTTAAGGAAACACCCCGAATGCTATTCTGAGGAACCTGTCTCAGAAGGTGTGTTACATATATCCAAGCCGACCGGGTTCATCAATTATTTACAGAGCTACAAACAGAATGTCCCCATGTGTCCAGCAAGATTCTGCTTTCTGCTCAAGTTTTTGACAGACGAGACTATGGGCTGATTGGTAGGCAAATCCGAGCCTCTTGCAAACTGCATCTGTGCGAAACAGGTCTTGTCTTACTGACTCCCACTCTATAAGTGTTAGGTTACTCTACCAAAAATAACTATGCATCCTCATTTTGACAATTCAGGTTGGTGTCTGCTAGCATTTTCACCTGCAGTTACTGTCATTTGAAAATGCAAAACTGAAGTTGCATGCACTATTAAACCACTCATGCAGATATTGTTGAGTTTCTATATTTTTTTACTTTACTTGTCAAGTCCAACTTGTCCACTTGCTGGTACTCGGGAATCTGGACTTTTTCCTCAAAGATTGTGGGTTTGGATAGAAATCATGTGGTACGCAACAATACACATTTACTGCATTTTTGAACCTTCAGTATTTCACTCAGTATTATCTATTGCACTTGTTTAAAGCTGTAGTCTTCACATAAAAATCAAAGTATTTTAAGGTTTTTGGATTACCCATTTCCATTGTTTCATTTCAGAATCCATTGCATGATTCTGGATATATGTGTATGAACTTCCTTTTACGTACTATTAATGTATGAAAAGGTGGCCAATACTGCCCTCAAGTGGAATGCTTCATCACAACGTTTATTCGGGGCTACTGTATTATAACAGGATAGGTTTTTTTTTTTAAATCATGTTTATTGTCTTAAATGTTAGTATCAAATAGAAAATAAATGTACATTAATGAAAGACAAATTGTGGCAAAACACTACTTTCAAAACTCATCACTTGAAATAACTGAGCCAGTTAGAATTCAGTAAGGTTAAAAATAAAGTGAAACGTAAACTACTGATAAAAAATGAAATGAACAGGCTAAAAAAATGTTTCAGTGGAAACAAATGCTCACCCTAACAGAGACAGTAATGAAACGGCACTTGAACGTACAGCAGCAAAGCTGACACACAAAAATATGTACATTTTCTTTGCAAAAGTATAAACAGGCAATCATGACAAACAAGACGTCCAAATGAAAAGCAACATTCAAGAGTCTACAGTATCTCTCTATGTATGATTCACTACATTTATATACAAGTTTCCCTCTGTGTCTCAGCTGTACAACACAGATTAAAATCACATTCAACAGATTACCTGACTACAACTTCTGGCAGATAAATCAACGGACATAGAGCAACATATTTAAGTAAATTAAATTGAGTTTTTTTAATGATTTAAAAGATTATATGTACAATTTTCTTCATATTAGAAACTGTGAAAGTGTCCAAGTATTAAAACTCAGGTGAAAAACCCAAAGAAAAGGATTCTTATTCCAATATATAGACTAATAACCCGAGTTGGACTGTGTACTTTTGCCAGTACAACTAAAAATTCATTAACATTCAGTAAAAAAAAAAAACACAGTAATGAGACAATCTGGAATTACTGATCCAACTAGTTTGAGTTTCCCTGCTAGCAAATTATGATCCGCATAACAAATCATGTAACAGGCACCTCCTCTACTGAGCCATCCTAACTATCCTTGGAGTGATGTGTCCACCTTAATTAGCAGCAGAATCTTAAAGTTGTAACGATCTAAACTACTTTACCATTAAAGGAGTCATGAAAAAAAGAAATAAATAAAGATTTATCAATTATCAATCACAATAATACTCAGAGAGACCCTTCAGGTACATCATTCTGATATCACATGTGACCAAATACAGCAAACACAATCGTAACATTTGCACTTGGTAGCCACAGAAACTGATTGGTGAAGGCAATGAGCTGAACGGTGGAGTGCCGATGCAGACCTATGCAAGACCGACGGCACTTCAGTAGTTATAGTGTAAGCTCACTTTCAAAACCAGCTCCGTCCATCACAGAGAGGGTCAGTGACAGCGGATTCCTCTCAATGAACTGTCTATTCAACAGGATGAATTGGACAAGAACGTATGTGGGTAACAGTGACACCTAGTGGCGGTACAATTTTGTAACATCTATTAGAAGCTAAAGCTTTCTGTACAGTAAAAATATAACACAGGCTACTTCAACACTAATCCCACAAACTGAGATTAGATGGAAGACAGGAATTGCCCCAATAAGCCCCAGAAAGTTCTACTGAGAGCACAGGTTCCCCGGCTCCCATTAATCCTCTCTGGCCTTGGCGAGGTCGGAGTTGAAGTAGACAATGGTGACTGTGATGTCATCACGGTACATCCTGGCCAGGTCGTCCGGTAGTGCCAGCATGGCAGACAGGCGCTCCTGGTCAAGCTCCCCGTACTCGTTGGTGCCGATGGCGTGCCGGATGAGGTGCGTGGCGGAGTTGAGGTCGAGGGAGGGCACGGCACAGCGGTGCAGCAGCAGGCTGTGCATCTGACCCAGGTTCATCTGCCGCTCGCTGGCCGACACTGGCGCTTGGAGGTGGACCCCGGTGAGGTGCTCAGCGGCCAGCCGCACGGCCTCGTCTTCGCTCAGCATGTCCCACAGCCCATCTGAAGCCAGGATCAGGAAGCGGTCCTTGGGCCGCAGCTGGTGGTAGGTCAGTTCCGGGGTCACCTCCAGGTAGGGCGGGGTGTGGTAGTTGGCCGGAGTGTACTGGTAGATGTCCAGGGAATCCAGGTCGCAGCTGTTCTCCAGCACGCTCTGCTGCAGCTCCTTGCTCCACTTGAAGCGCACGTCCCCGAAGGCCCTGAATGGCATCAGGATGCCCAGAAGCCGTTCGTCCTGCACCACCGTGGCCTCCTCCGCCTTGGGGTGCTGGGACCTGACCCGCGCCAGCTCCGCTTCGTTCTGGGCGTTGTGGTCCCGGGAGAGCGGCAGGGCGCTCCACGAGCCGTCCTCCTCCTGCACCCCCAGCACCGCCCGGCAGTCACCGGCATTGGCCACGTGGATGCCCTCCATGTCCACATGTGCCAGACAGGCGGTGGAGCCAGCAAACGCCACCTGGATGGCTGTGCTCCTCATCAGGTCGCTGTCCAGGGGCACCTGGGCCTCCAGGGAGATATCAGCATCCAGCCTGCGGAAGGCGTAGGCGAGGGCGTCATGGGGGTCCATGCCATCGCCGTGCTCCTCGTTCTCCAGCAGCTCCTGCCAGAAGACCCGCAGGTGATCCACATACAGAGAAGCCGACTCCCGGTAGATGTAGTCGTTGTGGTGCTTGTACCACTGCAGGATGGGAGGGACGGGCTTGACATTCTCCATGGCGTATTCGATCTCCTCCAGGCTCCGCTGGGGCATGAGAGCCACCGCTATATAATAGAGGAGCCGTTCGCTCACCGCCTGGGCACAGGCGTGGCCACCGTGGCCATCAAACACTCCGAAGAGCATGCCCTTGGTCTGCAGGCAGGTGGCAACGCTGCGCCGGTCTTCGTTGGGCGCGTTTGCCGGCAGCTGGTTGCTTTCGAACCGCAGCACAGGGCTGAGGCCCCGGCCATCGAACTCCGGGATCCGCACGGTCTGCTCATTCGCCCGCAGAAGGCCATTGATCTGCGCGCCAGTCAACCGGAAGTCCACCTTCTCAAGAGAATATTGCCTCTGGTAAGAGGGGGCTCTACCATCATTAAACTCAGGGCTGCTGCTGGATGAGGACCTGGCGGCCCGAGTCCTTCTGGGCCGGGAAACAGGCCGAGGAGGTGGGCGGTTGATCCTGGAGTACAGTCTGTGCTGGCCGCAGGAAAGTGTGAGGGATTTACTCTGAGCACAACGCAGGATCCATGAAGCCACAGTACCAGACATTTCAGTACTGGGACCTAGGACATATAACTAATATTACGGCTCTCAGTCTTGATTTCAGTGTTCTGGAAAAAAATGTAAAATTAAATAGTTACTTTCTGTAATTACCCCTGATTTTATTTTTTGGTAAGAGCTGTGGTGGTTTTCCTCATTGATAAAATCATAAATCAAGTCATCCCGAAAGTAAATGTACTGGGAGCAAAATTAATTTCGGTAAAAGCTGGCAGCTGTTTAATGTCAAGCTTATAACGTTGCTCTTAAATTTAAGCAGGCAAAGAATTAAATACATAGGATCGGAAATACGTAGGGTCATCTGGTCAACAGCAGAAAACACGTTTAAATTCTTATCTTGTGCCTACACTTTATTTGTAGTATATACAATATAACCAAACTGCTTCGAATAAATATGTATGAATGCCACGCCAGTTTCATGACTTCAACTGTAAATACCGTATGGACTGTAGAGTTCCTACAATCCCTCGTTATAAACGCATAAATTGCACAAATTTAGCAGAACTCGTGAATATTACGGTTTACTAAGGAAATTAGCCACCTCTCTGGAAAGTACGGCGTAGTAAATTAATGAACTGGCCATACACCATATATCCTTTTGACCAGGGAAAGTTTGGATCGCAGCACGTAGCCACTGGAAATCCAATTGCTAAACTAAATGACTTCATTAATGAAAGGTTACTGTGTCTCGCACGGGTACACGACACCAGCCGGCTAGCGGACTGACTAGCCGACCGGCTAGCTGTGGGTCAGCCACGCCAACACGTGAGACTTCATCTGTCGATCACAGTTAAAACATGTCAGAAAATCCTATGATTATTAACACTCTTCCTCGACATCGCTACAAATAATATATCACCTGTCAATCTGAAGAAAGACCTCTTCCAACGTACTTCCCCGTACTCCCAACTCTTCACCCTGGCAGTCGAGTTCCTCTTCGCTATGAATCAGTTAAATAAAACCCCGCCCCCTGCCCATTGATTGGATGATACGTTATTCTCCATTTCGGATTGGTTCATAATGGGGCCGGTCATATATAGCGCCGGGGTGTGGTTTAGTTATTACTCAAATGCGTGCCGGATTTGAGATTTCTCATGTATATATGTAGTAAAATCTAAATATAATATAGAATCAAATATGAAAATATGATTCTTACATAAATTAGGACATTATATAGAAATTGTAACGTTGGCTAAGTCTGTCACCCCTCATTTGAACTACACTTTAACGCGACCCGACTTGGATACATGGCTGGAATATGGATAGCTGGATGGATGAATGCAATGGTAAATGTTTAATCCCAAAATCATTTTTAGTGCATTATCTCATGCCTTTTATCTCCTGGGCGCCGACTTGTGTTTGGTTAAACGTTCAACTTGCATCAGCATATCGTTCAGCTGATTTCACGGCGATTTTACTCGCTGACGTATCTGGCGTTATTTACTATTATGTGCCCTACAGACCTCAGCCTGTCTGTTTCCATAAAGCCCACAGAACAGTATTTTTCGTGTAACAATTTCAACATTGAATTTTGAATATTGAATATTGAATACGGCCTTTGAATGTTAACAGCTGCTCTTTGCATTACTTTATTTGTCACTTGCATGAGCACAAGTACAGACAAGGGCGTAGTGGACAGTAGAGTATGGACTGTACAGACATGTCCCTGCCAATATAATGGGTGTACCTTGTATGTTTAGGGGGGTCGGGAGTTCGGGACTGATTTGGCCCCTGCCAATGTTGAAACCAAACGTTCGCCTCTGCTTACAAGTACATGAGAATTATTTGATTTTTGCATATACCATCTCGCCCTGTTATGAGATGTGCATACATTCAGCGAGAGCAAGGCTTTCTGTCAAGACACTATGGCAGCCATGTTTCTGGTGCCCGGTACAGTTCTTGGGGCCAACGGCCTTTATGAAGGTCACAGCAGTGATGATTACTCTGCTGGCTCACACAGATTGAGGTGAAGACCCTCCTGACCCAGAGACATAGTTTCCTGTGTTAATACCTTGGTATATATTTTACATTGTACATGTAAAAAAGAGTACCAGTTTGTACCTTTGCTTGTCCCTGGGGCTCTACCCTCAAGGGCCTGCCAGTTGAACCCTAGCTGTAAGTTCTTGTACCTTTTAAGATACAGAAATGGGGGTACCACTGGGGGTACATTAATGTTGCTTGTACCTTGGGGATGCTCCCCAGAGTCTATTTATGTACCTTAATTTAGACTAAAATGTACATTTATCTATAGCTAGGGTACAACTGGCAGACCCTTGAGGGTATAGCCCCAGTGACAAGCAAAGGTACAAATTGATTCTATTTTTCTGACAGTATACTTAGTTTTTACCACTCTAACATTTTGTCACAATATCGTTTGTCGTTCATCTGCCTACTCCTTAAAAGACAAAGACAAATCTCAAAAAATCTCAGATTGTTATTCACACGGTTTTACAGGTGACTTCTTGATGACTTCTGGAGTGAAAATGAAAGGTTTGCACATGAGGAGATAAAAGCAGGGGTAACATTATGCTTCTATGCAGTCACTATGAGGGATCGGGGTACTTTCTAGTTGCTAAGATCAGCGCTAACCACAACCTACACTTGGATGAGCAGTTTTGAAAATCGATGGATAAATGAATGAAGAGTTAGTCAGCTAATGTTCTGGGGGGGGGATGCATCTTGTTTTTCAGGAGAGGAAGGCAGCAGGTATGCGATGTAGCACATAATCGTCACCCAGAGAGCGTGATGGTCAGACTGCCGAATTAGACCCAAGTAAACAAACGATACCTTCATTAGCAGTTGTTTGAGAGAGTGAAATGAGCCTTTGCTTGATTACTAAATGGAACAGCTTTGGTGAGCAACCATCCTTAAACACCGTCAGAAGATACTGCTGCAGGACGAACCCAGACAGGCTCTGTTCCTGGATTGCAGAACGGTGAAGCACATGTTAACAGCAAAAATTTCAGTGAGGTTGAATGTGATACAGTCTTTCTACATTTAGGCCTACTTTTCACAAATAAATATAGAGGGGTTGGAAAATGAAACCGAAACACCCAGTTTTAGACCACAATAATTTATTACTGTGGTGTAGGACCTTCCTTTTGAGGCCAATACAGCATCAATTAAGATTCTAACAGGTCTGGATGCTGTTCAGCCAAATGGCTACTTCAGTATTAGTTTAAATACTAGAACTCGTGGCC